>SEMN01000904.1:0-158360 GCA_005408345.1 Macquaria australasica | reverse complement strand
GCTGATTATACTGTCAATCACTTGCCTTGTCTTAATTTGCCATTCAGTGATGATGGGATAATATCCAGATTAGCACATATGCTACATCTACAGTGATGATTACAGATGTGCTGGGCACAGACACAATGATGTAGACACCTAATGAGAAAAGACTAACTTTGAAGTAACTTCATCATTATGTGTCAACAAAGGCAATATTTTAACAATGTCCATTGTTAATAAGCAAGACTAAGAGTCTACAGCCATGCAAGCGCATCTGTGAGGCTGTACACAGGCACAGTAGTGCTTTGAGCTAAATGGTAATGCCAGCATGCTAACATGCCCACAGTGACAATGCTGATGTTTAGCAGGCGCAATGTTTAGCATGTTCACCATCTTAGTTTATAGTGTTAGCATGCTAACATTTGCTAATTAGCACTAAACACAAAGTACAGCTGAGGCTGATGGGAATGTCATTAGGTTTGCAGGTATTTGATCATAAACCAAAGTATTGAACACATTGAAACTTTGACCTGATGATGAAGAAAGATGAAAAGTCAGGGGAACACCACGGTCATTGAGATTCATCCTCTGAGGATCATGAATATCAGCACCAAATTCTGTGCCAATCCATCTGGTAGATGTTGAGATATTTCACAGGACAAGTGGAAACGTTGGCCTGCTGGTGGCGCTATAGGAAAAGTCAGAGGACTACCAATGTCATTAGGCTTCATCCTCATGGGACCATGAATATCTGTACTAAATTTCATGGCAACCCATCAATTAGTTGATGAGATATTTCAGTCTGGACCAAAGTGGTGGACCCACTAATGGCTAGAGCCACATTAGCAGCAGTCAGCTGGTGTGGTGGCTCAGTCGTTAGCACACATACCTCCCAACGTCAAGGTTGTAGGTTCAAAATCAGTTGGCCAGACTCTTTACAGGCCTTGGTCTGCGTGTGGTTTTGTTATCTAGAAACAAAAATAACACTAAGATTTTTTTTAAAGTAATTTAATCGCCTGCTATTGAGTATTAATTGGCTTGTAATTCAATTTATTACACTACACAAGAATTCCTTATAATTCGCCCTTTTGATCTTAATTTAAGACTTCTGCTAGCTGGACATCCTGACTTATTTTAAGAAATTTTATCAAGTAAATATCACTTACTGCACTGGCAACCAAATGTGCTTGTTTCAAGGAAAAGAATGCTCATATCTAAAATGTCTTCACGTAAATGTGATAGAGCATTTTTGCAGTGAAGCTTTACTGATCATGTCACCCTCATCAATAAGTTTCATGCTGTTGTCTAATTTTGTTTGTTCCTATTTGTGTTTGCAAATACACTGGTTCTCTCTCTTACTTCTCTATTCTTTGACTTCGCTCTTCTTATGGACACTTCTTTGGTGCTTAACTAGTTTTACATATGTTTACTTAGAAACACTGAAATATATATTATTTTATTTTATTTTATTTTATTTATTTATTGGTCCAACATAAGTCAGTGACAGGGCTAGCAGTGGATAGTGAATGCTGTCATTAGCATAGTTACAACATTCAACAACATTTTAATGTTGTATACACATCATTTTTAGCGACTAAATGTGTGGTGCAATGTGGGTGTTGGTGTTTTGGTGAAAACCCAGACCCTTTGTACCCAGATTGAAACATTTACTACTGCCCTTACTTGAATGGGAAAAAACACTTGGAACATGACATCTATGTGTCACTGTAACTATTTGTATCTTAAGATGAGATAAATAAAACTGAATTGATCCCCCCGGAGGGAAATTCACATAGCTTCACATAGATATGGATTCAGACTACAGAATTCTTCTTAATAAATACTTCCTATTATTTAGATTACAATTTTAAAGGATTGTACAGTCTGAGCAGAGATATAGGGGCTTTCTAGGCATCATGTAGTATTTGTATTCATGCATGTTTCACTGATATCTTGAGTTCTGCAGAGAGGACAAAATAACCACGTGTTCCTGGTGACACTTAAGCAGTGACATCTGCTCAGGACTTGTCAACTATCAGATCATTTCATGCTCTTGGGCCTTACATTACTTCTCTAACACAAGGCAAATACAGACTGTTTTTTAATAAAGTTGTTAATCACACACTAAATAATCTTATAGAGTGAGTAGTTTCAGCTCCTTACTGTAATTCTACTGCATGTAAACTACTTTAGAGGAAACCTTTCAGGCTTGTGTGACACTGTCTGTCCAACTTTACTCTTCATTTTCATCCAGCTTGACTGTATTTATTGTTTTCTGCCATGGCATTTGTCTCCCTTTGTATTACAATAACATTTTCTTTCCTAAATGGAAAATTTGTTTATTTTCCACTTTGGCTTGTAGCTACTAACCTTAATGCCATTTTAGATCATTTTGCAAATGTGCGCCCTTTGTAGACATGTTGCGCTGTATTTTATTTTACTCTGTTTAATGTGGTACTAGTCTAATAACATACATCAAACATGTTATGTCCCCACAGAGTGCAGGTCCTGATGAAGTCTACCAGTCACTCAACCCATTAACCGAGGATAAAGACCAAGTCTACAGCACTCTCACACCCACCAAAGGGGTATGTCACTCCACACAGCTACGTCATAACACTAATACTGAGCTATTGCATTACTATCATATGAAAGAATGTTGAAAAAAACAAGAAAAACTTATTTAGGCTCATTGTAGACTAATGTAAATGGAAAATAGCCTAAAGTTTTCTCAAGCAAAAAAATCATGTTTTCCACTCTGGCCTGTAGCTACTAACCTTAATGCCATTTTAGGTCACTTTGCAAATGTTCATCCTTTGTATATATGTTGCATTGTCTTTCAGTTTCTATTACATGTTTAATAAGAAGTGTATTTTCTTTTACTCTGTTTAATTTGGTACTAGTCTAATAACATGCATCTAACGTGTTATGTCCCCACAGAGTGCAGGTCCTGATGAAGTCTACCAGTCACTCCACCCATTAGCTGAGGATAAAGACCAAGTCTACAGCACTCTCACTCTGACCAGCTCCAAACAGCTATGTCATAACACTGATAGCGAGCTATTGCATCACTATCCAATGAAAGAATGTTTTTTAAAAAAAGAAATAATGACTTAGGCTTATTGTTTTATATGGAAAATAACCTTCACTTTTCTCAAGCAAAGAAATCATATGTTTTCCACTCTGGCCTGCAGCTACTAACCTTAATGCCATTTTGGTTCTCTTTACATACAGTATGTTGCACAAATGTATTGTCCGTCAGTTAAATGTGTTTTTTATTCTATTTGATTTGATACTTGACTGGTAACATACAGCAAATGTTATGTTCTCACAGAGTGTATCAAACACTTCACCCATCCACAAAGCTGTGTTACCACTTTGATTGATTCATTAATTGGCTGAGTGGTCTAAGCTGTCCCACAATATCTGATTAAATATTGATCTGATGAATGTCACTGAGTGTGTATCCTCCATTGCTGTTATCAATTTCCACATTTTTCTTTCTATCCTCCAGCATTAAACTTTTATTTTCCCAGAATGCTCTAGATGTGGATTCATTCAAATTACCACACGAGTATGCAGACTTGTTTTGTTGTAAATTCTATGTGGACATGTAAAACGTGAAAATCTGTTGAATCTGTTACATTTTGGGACAAAAGTTTGTCCCCACAAAGTAATTGAAAACAGAACAATGACAGGAAGTAAAGAGGTACACATGAACACAAGACCAGTAGTTTCAAAATAAAACAGGAAACAAGAAAAACACACACAAGTCCAAGCAAGAGTCCTCTGTGGACCATGACGGTGTGATGTTTTTCATAAAGTGGTCAGATTTTCTTTTAATCCATTACTTGCTTGTATGAAAGCGATTCCTTTGACTTTGATAATGCTGTAACAATTCTAAAGACTGCAGCCCAAAAACTGTGTCTTATGTATTTTTATGTGCTTTGAATTTGAATTACATACCACAATAGAAAGAAAATGTAAAGCTTGAGATGATGTTTCGCTGCGAATGCTTTTTTTTTTTTTTTTTTAAGTTGGTGCATCTAGACATGCTGACAGGCTTCACTTGTATGTGGTCAAGTACACTTAGCATTGTACAACTGTGGGTTTAGCAGTAAGTCTCAAATTCATGCCCGTGTGTGTGTGTGTGCGTGTGTGTGTGTGTGTGTGTGCGTGTGTCTGTTCAAAGGAAAGGGAGGAGTCAGCCTTTAAGAGGGTGAGAGGAAGGGGAAAAGGAAGTTATAGAGACTGTCTGGACTAACCTGAAAATTCATGTACACTTGCTTTTTGTGTTTGTCCGTTATTTTCACTATGATAAAAATCTATGTGTTCTCTTGTCTTCTTTCAGGTGAGTTTATTTTTTCTGTATTCTCTGTATTTGCACCTCCTGTCGCTGTTAGATGAAATGCTTTTTTGTGTGTCATCCAGTAGTTCACATTTTTAAAAAGATTTTGACACCACAAATAATAAAATGGATCAATATTAAATGAAATGTGCAAATTTGAATTCATTTATGCATTGACACTATGACAATGACAAGCAATGTTTCCTTTATTTCCACTTGTAGCTCTGAGTATTGTGGAGCTGAAGCCTCTCAACCTAACTGGACATGTTGGGAAAAATGTGACAATCAAATGCTCAGACTGGAACGTTTGGACTGATGTTAAATCTAATGTAAAGTACTTCTGTGGAAGTCCATGCTCGAAAAACAAACACATCATCATCAAAGCAGGAATTGGAGAGACTAAACATCAGAATCGTATACAGATAACTAACAGAGCAGAAGATCTATCTGTGACCTTCACTAATCTCCAAAAGTCAGACTCTAAGAAATATTATTGTGGATTGGAGAGATCTGGCCTTGATTCATTCATAGAGGTGAATCTTAAAGTTACAGATGGTAAGTTTATGCGCTTCATTTTTTTAATTTAAAAAATACCACTCCTTTGTCAAAAAGTAATAACGGTCCACATTGTTAATAGATTATCAATAGATATATATTGTGTCTGTTATTTTCAGTTGAGTTTTCCAGTCCCAAGACAACTCCAAAAACAGTCATCATTGCTTCTACTCTCTCATTTACTGTTAAAAACAGCTTCACTATGTCTTCAAGCAGCTCAGATATTATTACTGAAATGTCTGCGTCAAACATCATCCATTCTACAACAACAGCTGCTGCATCACAAGGAGCTGGTATGACGAGTACTCATCTGAACTTACATATGTATTACTATGAACATGTATTTTAATGTTATTGACGTTACAGGGCTATAAGCATGAAGTATGAGGTGGTGAAATATTACATCATGAAACATATGCATGCTTGATTGATTAATGAATATATATATATATATATATATATATATATATTTAACCTAAATAATTTCCAGTAATAGCAAATTAACAGAGACACAGCAGGACAGTATCCTAACTGCTTTCAAATTTTGAAAGAATAACGAAATTGTCTCTGTAGGTTTGTTGAAATAATAATACAATAAACTTAACGTTCAGAGACTGAGTCATTGCCAGTATCACTTAATTTGTCAAATTTACCAGCCTTGTGCCTGCCACCTTAATTTGGATACTTGGAACAATTTAATCCAATTTTGATCTCTTGACATTTTCTTCAATTTCTTCAAATTTGCAAGTATAAGTATAAGCATGTTGTGCTTAGTACGATGAAGTATGATAAAGCTTTCTTCCTCTATCTCTTTCTTTGGCCAGGAAGTGTACCATATTTGATTATAGGTGCCATTTTCTTA
Organism: Macquaria australasica; assembly: GCA_005408345.1. Classification (NCBI taxonomy): domain Eukaryota; kingdom Metazoa; phylum Chordata; class Actinopteri; order Centrarchiformes; family Percichthyidae; genus Macquaria; species Macquaria australasica. Next base: position 152,613 of record SEMN01000904.1, on the reverse strand, counting down.
ATAACCATACTGATGGTCCTACTGAAGCTTATGGGGAACATGAGGAAGAAACAACTGAGTAAGACCCGCAAACCACCACACACATTGCATATATGAGCCTCCAGACATGTAACAGATGTTGTCCTTTATGTTTTCAGAAATTGTGTCAAGTGCTGACACACCACAAGAAGACACACGAGAGGTGAGTTTTATTTAGTTTGGTTCTGACACCATGTGGAGGGCTGTTGGTTTATGTTGGCTCTCCCACAGAAACAGCTTGCTTGAAGTACAAATGCGTTCCCTCAGCTTGTGCTACTCAGGCATTTTCTCTTACAGCTCTGGCATTCTTTTCTCATTTCTTACTTTAATGCCATTTACGACACCCTTACAAAGCTGAGCACAGAGTTAATAAACACAAAGAACACCTAGAATATAAGGTCTTTGGAAAAAAATATAATGATTCTTAGTACACGACAACAACACTAGAATGAAGACAGAAGCTGCTACTGAACAAAATCTTTCCAGCTGGGTGCTCATCATGCACATTTTAGGCTTATTTAAGAGTACCAGACAAGCCATTGAGGTCTGAAACTAAAGGCCCAATTCTCATCTAACCCCAGCAGCCATTAGTCATCACTTTGAGCAGGTCAAAGAGGCAGTCTGACTGTGTCTTTGATCCAACGCAAGGCTACTGTATCCCAAATTAAATTTGAGGAGATTTTGCTAGAGAGTATGTTCAATATCAAAGTCAAATGATTTTAGGGAATCTATGAAAATGAATGGGGAAAGGAGTTTCATTTGTTACTGTCATTATTACTGTAATATTTGACTGTAACATTGGATAATTATTTTGTGTCATCAGTCTGACGCATCTTACCTTTACAAAGCTAAACATACATTCTCTGGTCATACACCAACAGCAGTCTTGGAAATCATGATTTGGGATTTTCATGCCCTGCATACACAGCACACATGACGTAAAAGTGGCAGTAGAGGTGCAAAGAAATGAGAGGACCAGGTCTGATTTCAGCACATAACGCAGTTCATAATTTGGTTATTCCAGCAGCAGCATGTGTTGAAGTGAAGCCCAAGTTTGTCACTGGTATGCACTTTGTCTGCCATTTCAAGGCAACTTTGTGGTGACAAACTTGGAAATTGCTAACTGTTCAATATACAATATGGGGTTTCATTGCCATGGCGATGACACACAGCTGTATCCTTCTATTGATCTCAACAATACTGTCCATCTTGATAACCCACACAACTGTCTCCCTGACATTCAAAACTGGGTGTCACTAAATTACCCACGGCTAAATTCAGACACATCACAAGTTATCAGTATCGGCCAGACACACAGGTCAGAATAAACCTTGTCTCCCTGTCTTCCAATATCACTTCAGAAACAGCAGAACTGCAGAAATCTCGCCGTCATCTTAAATAAGAAGATGATATCAACAGTGTGTAATTAGGGTGCCTTTGCTTCAAAGGCTCTAAAGCTCAGGAAATACCTACTAAAGAGATCAGACTAGCACCTTTAATAACAACTTTAATTTGTTGTGTGTGTGTGACTTATTTTAACAACATAACAGTTTTTTATTTTAAGTGTGTCCCAACTTTAGTGGTGTTAATAATGTTTTTAATGTTTGACTGTTCAGCCTTTTTATGCGCTTGTTACCTTGTTTTTGATTTGTTTAACTCAGTGTTTCTCACTTTTCTCTTTCAAGGATGTTGCATATGATGAAGTCAGACCTGAAGACCAACATACTGTGAGCCAACCTACACGGGTTTCTACTGACAGTCTCTATGCTAATTTTTCCTACCACCAAAACACTGAATTAGCAGCTGAGAGTGATAATACCTATTCAAATGGTCTTTATATAAATGCAGCTTTCAGCTCTGGAGTCAGTTCAAGGGGGACATGTGCAGAGAGCAGAGTCACAGATCCTCAGTGTGTCTTGGTGTACTCTGTTGCTCAACTACCCAAAGAGCAAGTTGAACCCACTGGGCAATCTGAACCAAATCAATCTGAAAGCAACGAAAACTGTCTGTATTCCCTGGCTCAGCTGACAACCTGAATGTGGCTACTGTGATCAAAATGGCTAAAAAGGAACTTTCCTTGATCATACTGATTGATTTTTTTTAATGGAAATTTGATTCTGATCTGATCTGGTCATATTATCCTTGTCTGCTTTGTGAGCTCTGCTCTATTATTTTATGAAATTGGCATCATGTTAGCTACAGGCACCCAGACAAGAGCACACAAAGACTCATTATCACTGAAATGTTGCCCATGAAGCTCAGATAACAAACTCCAATCTGCCTGTGACACTGCTGGAGATATAATCTGCAGTATAAAACTTGAAGAAAATACAAGAGAAAAATATCCTTTACACTGGGTAGTTGACCTTTGAATCTTCCTCACACATGCTTTACACACACACACTTCCCTTTTTTAATGTGTTTAAATTTTAGTGTGTTAAGCTGCCTTTGCTTGCACACCCAAAGCCACAACCACCAACAGGAAAGCTTGACAGTGAGTCATGCTTTTGTTATAGGACAGGAAACTGATGCACCCATCCAGCAAAAGGCTTGCTTCTCCACAGCCACATTATACAGCATGTGGCTACAACTCACTCTAGACCGTCCACTTGTGTTTCTCTTTTTAATATCAACAATCCTCAGCTGTATTCTAACATAAATTTAAAGTTATTTGTGTCTCGTTATAAACTTTTACTTCTACATGAGTTGACCTGTTTGTAAACTGCAGTCTTTTTTTTTCAGTCGAACAGTAGATTTATTTTAGCAAGCTGACTTTGAGAACTGAAACTTTGTATGATGTGATTACCTTTGTTAACCTGCAGGATATTGCATAAATGTCCATATTACTCATGGTATACATGTGAAACTAAAAGTAGTTCTTTGTTTCTAATCTCTTCATTGTGAAACATCTCTGTATGAAGGGCAAATATAGTTATTAATTACCAATTCAAAGAATTGTGAAGTTTGTTTTTATATTTGATGAACATTTTGATTTGAGTTGTACATTTATTAAATCTGAGAGTTGATCTGAGTTTTGTACTGTTATACACTGTCATTTTTGTATCCTGTGCACATCAGTGAGGCCTACGGTCTGTAATAAAAACAGAATTAAATGTATAATTTCCTGCATCAGTTTGACATTTTGGGGAAAAAAACACATATTCTTAGATGAGAAGATCTATACCACTCTAGGTATGAAGCTCTAGACAGGAAATGATTAGCTTTGCTTAGCACAAAGACTGAAAGCAAGGGGAAACAGCTAGCCTTGTAGAAACATTTTACTAACGTTAAGCAGGCCTGTCAAATGTCATTATGTAAGTAAGATAAGTATGTATATCATTTTTAATAATATCAGCTGATTTAAAAGCAAAATAATGAAATGCAATAATAGTTTTATGATGGTGTAATTTTTTGAAATAGAAATAGTTTGGTAATCCACATACATGGACATATTTCAGTGTGGATAGATTGCAATCTAACCCACAGAACACATCTTGACCTTTAGTTTATGCTATTGAATGCCACTAAACATCAGTACAAGAAGGTCTCAAAAAATATATTTTAGAGCTCCCCCTAAATTTCTTAAATGAGGCCTTCCAGGGAGCTTGTGTCTCTTTCAGGGGAGCAGAGCTCCCTGTAGCTCCCCTGTATTTTGAACCTTGGATGTAACAACAACTGAATAATTTCTGTGACAAGTGTGCAAACACCGTCTGCTGAAGAAAGCCAGGGGATGTGGCTGAAAGCTCGGCAAAATTTCTAGTATGTTGACCTTGTGCTTAGAATTTTCCTTTTCGTCAAACTACTTGGTAAAGATTAGGCAAAGATTGTGGTCGTGGTTAGTAGACATCACCTTCATGGTCATAGGAAATGTTACTGTTGGTAGGAGATAGAGCACAAACTAAAGTTTATTAAAGTCACATGCTTTGTATGCCAAACCACCTTCCCCAGTCTCCTTTGTAATGCTTTCTGCAGTCATTATTGGTACTGTCACAACCCTAAACATAGGTCATTTAAGCCTTTGAACAAATAACCGATCCTGTCATTTGTAGTTGGGGAAGTCTCAAAATAGGTGATTTGTGTCAGGTTTCAGCTAGGCATGCAACAGAAGAAAAAATTAAGTCAGAGCCTGATTCAAAGACATAAAGTTCATTTCCATCTACCTGTTTTTATTCACATTTTCAATTTGCACATAAAAAACCTGGGTGCAAATTTGAAAAAAGTATTGCAAAAAAGTGGAAAGGTGGAAAAGTTGGTGTACTGATAAAACCAGAATGTGACAAAGTGCAATGAACACAGACTTTGCAAATAAATCATGACGTACATAAAGCATGTGACTTCTTTGTCACTGAAGCTTCTGCTCCACTAAAGAGATGAAAAATAGTGGCAGATGAAAACATCAGCTATGAGGAGACTGTAACCTTCATCAGATGAATACATGAAAGAAACAAAAATGCCATTTTTTTATCATGTTCTCTACATTACCATTAGAGGTTTGACAGGTGCTTTTTTTACGACATCATCTTGTTGCACCCTCTTCTTCTGAAAATCATTTAATGGCACCTGACTGTTTATCTCGATGCACCCAATTCTTAGTATCCGCTTAACGTTAGTGGATGCCACATTCATTTGCATTTACTTTGGCAGATTTTCTGGAAATTCAGTTAAAATTTGCTCTATATTTGGATGGAAACCTGACTATAGCAGCTACAATCCATGTCTTTGCATTCAAAGCATGTTGTATTGTGTTATATTTGATATGGTACAGTGGTAGCCATCTAAAATTGCTGGCTGGGCTGTGATAGGGCCCAGGCTGATCCCTGCTGGGTCCTTGCTGGGTCCTTGGCTGCTATGCGATAAGTAAATGACATTGGGTGAGTAAAAATAGTTAGAGAGCAGACGTTTGACACATAATAAGTGAAAGCACCATCATTTATTTGACAGTACATTTAGAGAACAAAAAGCCATTTGTGCCATTAGTCATTACATTAGTGAAAGGTAATTCTGCAGTAGTACTACTGCACCTAAATGGGCTAATTGCAACAATTATCAAAATGCAACACACTGATGGCTTGATGGCTGGAGGAAAAAACAAATAAGAATATTGCAGCAAGTCATAAATGAATAAGTAATAAAACAAATCAAGGAACTGATTCATGTTGAGGTAATGTGCAAACTGTTTGAATTTTTGTTGTGTTTTTATATCAGTATCTGTCTTTTTCACTCTTTCCACGTTCTCTTTTTACAATTTGTCACACACACACACACACGCAGCCAGCAGAAGTCACCTTGGCAGCGGGAATGCCCTCCAGTAGCTTTTCTTGTCAGGCTCAGAGAGCCAGAGCAACTTGATGTCGTTGTTATTGTTGTTACTGTTGTTGTGTACATCGGCCACCAGGGGAAGAGTGCGGTGGCCTGGGGTATCTGCTCTGTTGTCAATGACAGTCAATGACACTCTGCTGCTAAGTGAAAAGGATTAGTAAACTCTCTCTCTCTCTCTCTCTCACACACACACACACACACACACACACACACACAAATACATTCACTGCATTGGTTTTGCTTGTAGAAAGTTTGTATATGTATAGTACATGGGAAATTGGACAAATGATGGAGAGGGTGAGATGGAAACAGCTTGTAGGCATATGTTCTGGGATTCTGCCTTGTAAACATATGGCCTTTACTTCTTGCTGGTTTCAGGTCAGACTGTACACACACACACACACACACACACACACACACACACAAACAGGTAGTTTCACATTGTCCTGTTTAATAGGCACATGTTTATACACACACAAGCACATATCACATCAAATCATATATCACATCATATCATATCATGTCATATCATTCATACTGTCTGGAACTGTCAGTCCACTGAAGACACCCACACAGTCAGCAAATTCTCTCCAACCAGAGGAAAAGCCTGGTACACTTCTTCCTAAGTAGGAAGTTTAGGAAAGACTACTAGGCCTATTTGTCCTGCACGCCTTCACAGGTGTTTTCACTTATTGCAGCTAATTATGCCTCTGTTAATGTTGATATTGCGGAGCTATGCTGGGTTACTGGAACTGTGTGAACTAATAAGAATCGCAAACGTGTAAGTTGTCCCGCCCCAACAGGTGCAAGGAGAGTGAGAGAGATGTCAGTCAAGTACAGTATGTGCACGCCCAGACAGTCCTGAGAGGAGGTCTAATCAGTTTGGGTGGACTATGGGTTTGTAGGGGCTTTTATGGCTTTAGAGCCCATTTGACTTTCCCTAAACTTTTACAAATGTAGGATCTGATTTTAGTTTAAAATGCTTTATGAAATACTACAGCTATGAAATACTACTGAGACATAGGAGTCTCAGTTTTTCAACAGTCAAAATCACTAAATATGTGCTAACTGTATTGGTGGCCTTGTAATCAACATCTTGGAATGCCAGTGCTTCTCTGTTGTTTATTTCCTGGTCCAAATGCACAGCTCTAAAAAGCTGCACGCTGGTCACAGACTGTTACATTTTTCATACCGAAAATGAAATATTGCTCTATCCTGAGCGGTGTGTTTGATGTGTGATTGAGAGGTTCTTTCATTAGCTAGTTAGACCTCAGGGAATGGGGGCTCGCCAACCTCTGTGAAGAGAGGTGTAAGGAATATACCAGGAGAAGATTCTCTGTTGCTGGATTTGTCACCGTAAAAATTTGAAAGTGCTCAGAGCTGAGGCTATTAGCTGCTCCAAGATCCAAGCTGTAAACCAAGTGGTGATCTTGACTTTGCTGTCGCTGCTCCAGTCAAGTGCACATTTTCAAAAAGCATCTTAGAAGCCACGTGTTTCTATTGGCATTTTTCTGAAATGTTAACTTTTTACACGTTGTCTCTATATCTCTTTTTTTTTTCACTTTTCTTCTGTCTACTTTCAGATTATGTTTTCTTATAATGTATCAACTGATGGTGTGTGAGAAGAAAAGAAATCCTGAAGTTCAAGGGTGTATATTTTATATTTTGCTATATTAAGGCAATTACACACTGGAAAACAAATTGCAGTCTTTCTGTTGAACACTGGTAGTGGCAGCAAATGTAAAGCTCACTGGTACAGCACTTGTGAGAAGAAAAACTATGATGAAACTTTGATTTTGTTACAACAGACACTTGTAGTATGATCATCTTTATTTTATTACTTCATAACTTATTATATCTGTTTGATTAATTGAAACTGGACTTGTTATGTTGCTCATACACCTCTTACACATTGTGGGTTGGGAGAATTTGTTTTGAAAACATCCTTTGGAGAAACACAACTCATACACAACCTCTCCCCCACATCCCACAGCATGAATCCCCAGCTTGCATTTCTAAAGTACTAAACCAGTTGATACATAGCCTAAGGGAGATCATCATGTTCATCAGGAGGCCATAGCTTTTCTACGCTGGAGCATGGTGTAGAATTTAGAGTCAGGAATTAAGATGCTCTTAACTCACTTTCAACAGTTCACAATTCTGTGGGGAAAGTTTGTTTAACAGTCTTAAATATATGAAGTGGTAGCACTCTTGGTATGTGAGTGCATATGTCTCTTAATGAAGGCAGTCTCTACAGGTTTGAGCGACTGCAGTGGAACACAATGTTCTTTTGTCACGGCCACGGCTGTGCCTCCAGTTATTCCTTATGTTTCTGGTGTTTTCCCTTTTCCAGCATCTCCCGTGCTCCCCTGTCTGTCTCTTTCTGTGTGTGTATGACTGTGATGTGGGTGTAGCGCTCCTGTCACTCTATCGGCTCCCTGATTGCTCCGGTCTGCACACCTGCTATCCGTCAGCTCATCACCTCACGTACAACTACCCCGGATCTTCATCCACTCATCGCCAGGTCGTTGTTTCAGTCATAGTGGCAGATCAAGTTTTTGCTCCAGTGTTTTTTCCTGGTTCGTCTCTAACTTTGTCTCCCAGTTGCCACAGCACCACTGCGTGCCTGCCTGTCCGCGTGTTCATTTCCTTGCCTGCCGCTCAGCACTCCAGTTGGCCTAGCTCCCAAGCTAGCTTCATCAGCCACACTCACATCCAGCCTTCATTCCTGCTCCGCCTCAAAACAGTGCAAAATATATCCATTTTAAGTGGAGATAAAGAAATCTGCCAATGGGTTGATATAATTGATTCAAAGCATGTTGAACTGAGGCAAATAAAGACAGGCATGACCAAAATCTCACATTAAGGAAAACTACAGTTTATTACAGCGTGGGTTTTATTTTTGTTGCTATTGGTGCTGTCTGTCATGATGATGTGTATTCACCGAGGTAATTGTTGAGATTTCGGAACATGTGTGCGATTGATAGGTTGTCAACAACCAACCAAACAATCCAAATTAGTCAGATACATTTGGAAGGACAAGTGATAAAATCATTACCAAAACTGTCTAAAATCCAAAATCCATCACACTTCCCAGTTCAACTTGGACTTGCCATACTTACCGTAGTTGTGCACTTTTGGTTTCACCTCCAAATAAAGTGGTTTAGATCATCTGGCTAAACTGTCAACTTGTTTACAACCTACATGATTGTCTGACTACTTGTGTTTCTTGCCCTTTTGGACATAGTTTTCGCAATATTGCCATGTGATCATGTGCCATGAGATCTCAGCAATTAAGAGATTTTTACTGTTATCTTTCATTGAGCCATGATACTGGCATTTGTTTACTTTAGTCAACATTTGCATGAAACACAATTAGGGCCAATGACAGGACAACCCTCCTCTGAAACTAAGACTGTGTTGGATTGGCAAACCTTTTGAATCCAATGAGACACACTGTCAATGTAATAGTGGACAAGAAAGGTTCCTATCAACATTCATCACAAAGGAATGTTTGATATTGCAGTACTCTACTTGACATGGAATAGGACTTTAGCCAATTAAAAACCTTTCCAATTTCTGCTCTGAAATCAAATTGAACAAGTTATGAAAACACCTAGGGTTCTAAAGTGCCTTAAACTAATTAGTTTCTACCCCCTGCCCATGCCTCTAAAGTCAAAGCTAACAATTACAATCTGGCCACCCTGAGTTTCACTTCTGATGTTAGCCAATTACATCTACTTCCAAAGTCAAATCATCCAATTACCTTCCCTTGCCACCCTGCATTCTGACCCATTAGCCAATTATATCTCCAACAGTGGGTTTCTCTGGCACGCACAAGCAGAGCCTGGAATATGTGAATCGACATCATGAAAACACATCACTTTTTCTGAAGTTCAAACCCTGTTATTAGCAGCTATCAAAGCTCAATGCGTTTCCCTCCAACTCTGGCCAAGAGAAAGCCTGCCCCTCTGCAGCTTCTATCTTATGATGATATGGCACTTCAAACTTACCTTCAGTGGAACAAGATAATGATAAGACAGAGATGGCTGCTCAGGGCGCTGCATAAGCTTTCAGGTGTCTGGAGTAATAATGGAGAGAGTTTCAGGGTTTGAAGTTCCTCATGACTGTGCGGGACTCATTAAAGTTCATGATCTCATGAACTTTGTGAAATGATCACCAAAATTCACATACCATACTCTGTGCACTAAGGAGGAGGCTTACATGAAAGACATGACTAGAAACAGGTCGTTGTTTAACATTAACACTGCAGGGTTTAAACTAGGAATAGTGTTGTGGTTGGGATGGTTTGTTTGTTTGTTTGTTTATTTATTTAAGAAGTGACAATGCACATTAATTGACATGGGCACATAAATCCATCATGTAAATCTGCCAGATTTAGCCATACAGGCTAATTTTCATCTGCAGTCCCTGGCAGGTTGATGGCATATAAAAAACAAAAAACAAAATGGTAGATTGGATAATAACTTAAACAACCCACGGTCAATGGAAATATTGTGGTCAGGGTAAATAATCTATGTTTAAGAAATGGTTAAGGTTAGGGAAAGACCAAGGTTATGGTTACTAAACAGGTGAACATTAATGGCAGGTCTTTGATGGAATTCTACAGTATCCCACATGAAAGTCACCCTACACACCCATCCACCAGCCCAACCTCCACACATTACTTTCTGCCTCACTACATAAAGGCCGCACTACTTCCTGCACTGACACTAAACTTTGGCATTGGACGTAAATTGTGAGGTGCAGATTTGTCCAATGTGGACATAAGTCCTAGGGCTACTGGGCTTGTGTTAATTTAGCACAATAGCGGCACCTTGGACATTGAGTCAGAAATATGCAACTGCGGTCTTGCATTTTTAATGACCTTAGATAATATACAAGTGTGTCTAGCACACCAGGCTAAATCCTTCATTACATCCTGTATAAGTCAATGTCAACACTGATATAATTAAAAATGAATATTTCACTATGAAAAAGTCATCATTTGTCATCAGCTTTGCTATGCACAGTATATACCTAATATATTTTTTGTAATTCTGATGAAAATTGAGTATCCAGTTTTTTTTCACTTAATCCTTATGCAATGACAAAAATGTAACGAGCTGACTAATACTGGATATACTATGATGATACTACATCAGTTAGAGATTTCCCTATGATAAGCGATCATGTTAAGGGAGATATTACCACCCATCCTTCTCCTTCATCCAAAAGCATATCTGTCACAAACATGGGCTTCTTCAGCATTAAATTATGTATGGTACATCATTATGAATTGTAATTAGCATACAGATTCTTTGGTTATACTTATTTTAAGCAACATGCCTGCCTTGTGTCAAAAGTATTGTCATATATTTGCTAAAAAATAATGTTATTAATTACTAAAGGACTGAATTTGTATAGCACCTTTCATGCAAAGAAGCAGCCGAAGGTGCTTCACAGAATAGACAGTATTATTTTATCAACAATTATTATAGTATGTGTGCATTTTATTTTATCACTGTCAGAACAGAACTTTTTTTACAAGTCAGTAGTTACCTCTTCCAGCTCATGTGTGGCTGTTACTGAAATGATGACTCACAGAAAAGCTGCTACTGGAGGATAAAAACTGCTGACAGAAAAGTACTGAGATATCAGAGAAAACAGCGGGGGTTTCGCTAAAGCTTGGATACAAAATAAATGCACTAGAGTGCAGTGCTGGAGTGTTTGTGAATGATGGTTGTCTTTCACAGACATATATTTATTATCTCACAGACATGAGTTGATTTTAAAGGCAGACCATCACAAACCTAAAACTAATAAGCTAAGTAGACGTCTGTGGATGCAAATAGTGAGAAAAACTGTGTGAACAGCTAATGTTGTCAGTGCACTGCTGTGACTGTGAATAGTTTGATCAATAAAGGATGTGAAACTCATGGAGCTTTTGTTCAATTTTAATGACTTGGACTGTTGCTTCTTAAATGTATGTGCTGTTTGTAGTAATTAATTATTCCTGCAACACAAGCTGTGATAAGATGCAATAACTAATCGAACAACAACAGAAAAACATAAAGGCTGCTATAATATGCCTATCCAGGGCCATTTGCATATATGGGAGAAGGCATTCACTGCATTGGTCTTGGTGGACCAGATCAGCTCAGCCAAGAAATTACTAGACTTTGACAAACAAAATCCTGTCTGATGTCCTTCATTCTGATGTTGTAATATTCCCCTGTTCATGCGGTCCAATAACACTCCTAATTGCCATAGCAACCTTCTATTGGAAGTACCTGGGCAAATTTACATTGCTCATATATGTATTACATACTTATATACTTATACATAGTCTTGTTCATATATTATCTAAAAGTCCATAGCCCCACCAATAAATCATTTGGCCCTCAGTAACCCCAGCAAGAAAAAATTTCTGTCATCTCAGGATTGATACATGATGTTTTTTTGGGGTTTTTTTTACAATGGCTGAGTATTTTTTTCATTTATTTATTTGATTTTTTGTAGCTACCAGTGTTTTGTTTGAAATTTAGATTTTAAATGAGGTTTTCAAGGCCTACAGTATGCTGTTCATTTCTACTGATTGCACTGAATTCATACGTGATGTTAAAAATACTGAAGCAGTTCCCTTAACCTGACAAAGACCTTACCAATAATCAGTTAGTATCTGGGTTAAAAGTCATATAAGCTTCTGTTATTAATTCAGGGGATACTGCAGGTGAAGGTCAGATATACTTTATGTGGGTCTTATTAAACATTTGTTAGATCCTTTTACTTGGTAACTAATCACACGAGTTACTGTCCATGCAATAAATGATAAAAATGATAAAGGTCATACCTACAAGCTCATTACATACAGTATATGGCAACTATATCACTTACACCCATTGTTACTTGAAAAAAGTGAAAATAGAAATGACGCAAATTGTTCATGGGGTGCATCCCCTTGCGTTGCTTTCTTTTTGTTTTGAGTCTTTGATGCATTAATCTAATTTAGTCAGTTAAAACCATCACCCCCTATGGTAAAATGTCATGTTGGTGGGAAAATTGAATTACCTGTCCACTCTGCCACCAAATTGCCACTTTCACTTTTAAAACTGAGACTTGGTGCTGGGCTTCCCCCGTGACTCACCCCAGGGGTCGCAGGGTAAATTGTGATACCAAACCTTCACATCTCCTCCTTTCATCATTTCTCTCTCCAGGAGGTCATATAAAAGACCAAATAGGGATTGCAACCCTCAGGCTGCCTGCTTTTTGTGAGCGTTTAGTCCCTTTGTCTGAGGTATCAAAGCAACAGAAGAATAAAGGTGATATTAAAACAGTTTCTTCTTATTCAATTACTCACCTTCCATGGGGTTTGTTTGTGCCTCTGTTCATGGGTTTTAATGCAGTTATAATTGGCTCTGTGGCACTTGTAACTCAGTTACTACATATTGCAATTGAATACCAATTACCTGTGCATGTGTATAGTAATGACTTTAAGGTATATCCTGTGGAGTTTGAATCAATTTTGTTGGTTATGTAACAGGGTTTGTGATGCATTTCAAGTACATCCTCTGGTGATTGAATAGCCATTTGTGTTTTCATCTTTGCTTCATTAGCAGTGATCTGGCTTTCGGTCAATAATATCGACCAGAGGCACAAAGAACATCCTCTGCAATAAAGACAAAAATGTTTGCCTTTATCTGTGTGCATCCTTTATCCTGTAAAGCATGCTTTAAGAGAAGAAGGTAGATGTCCTTAGCATCAAAAGATGGGGGCTTTTTTTAATCTTTTAAATACAAGCCACTGTGTCCACCAAAAATATATTTTTTGTCTCTGCTGAATGTTGCAACCTTCAGACAATAAATGAGTGAAAAGCAGTGACAATATTCTTGAGCCAGTAAATGTACTACTACTTTCTTTAAATGCTTGAGTAATTTTATGAGCTAATCTTCTGTTTTGGTTAATTATGTGGATGGGAAATGTGGCTTGTTCAGGTTTTAAAACACTTCTGCTCACTCTCCAAACACAGTGATCCCCAAAAAGCCTCTTCATTACACAAACACATTCTAGGTGGAGCAAAGAGTGATTATAAATGCTTTAACTGTGCTGCAGAAGGTGCTTGGACAAATCAATTTCAGTTTGGGGTGAGTTAAAGGAGCAGTTACCTCTTAATGTTTTTATGTCTTAAATTTGTGCTGCACTACACTGCACTGGCGTGATTGTTTCATTATCATATCAAGTTTTACCTATATGGCTATATTTTTTTAGTTTTTGTGGGATGGGGGGAATTCCTTTGTCTACTGTGGACCCTTTGAAACATTGTCATTGTAATTAAAGCATCTATAACCAATATTTTTATAACAGCAATGTATCAAATGACAAAGTGAAAACAACGTGACAATGTAAAAGGGGTTGCTCATAGTGATGAACCTACAGAGAATTATTGCCTCAATCTGCAGCTCCACTTGGCTTTACAGAGCCTCATAGTGAGTTTCGGGTCATTGTTTAGCTGTCTGGCTCATCTTTTGTCTCATCTTTGTTTGCATTTCATAGCATACAAATATAACAAAAATGAAATCAGGACATGTGTGAGAGCAGAGAGAGTGACAGCATGAGGTGACAGATGACAGGAGAAAAAGAAACAAGGATTCAATCTGATAAAGGCTGTAGAGGCAAGAGGTGAGAGAGAAATGATGATAATGCAAAGCGTTGCTACACCAAGAACACTCATTAACCTGTCCCCTCCTATCCAACCCTGAGTGTTCAGCATTTTACAATGAAGGAAAACGCTGGACCGAAAAAGGGAAGAAAAGAAAGAGAAAGCCCTTCATTTAGTCCCCCATCCTGATCTCACGAGGAGGAGAAATTGGAAACGGAGACACGGCTCTTGGGACCTTGAGGAAATTAAATACGGGATTCAATGGGCAGACCGACTCAATCACACCACGCTTTTGTAAAATGACTCGGGAATTGAATCCCTTGCCGCTAAGCTGGGGATGTTATTGCTCTTGTAGCTATTTCTGTTTAACTAGGCCCGGGCACAGGCCAGGTCACACACAGACACACATACACACACACACACACACAGGTGCACATCCATTTAGATAAAGATACACTTAATATTACACCCATGCATCGGCACACACATAAACACACATACGCAATAACACACATTTAGGTGAACACACACACACACACACACAGACCTGCCAGCAGTTTACAACAGTGTTTACAACAATTGTAGAATCTGTCACAAACACGATTTAGGTTGACTAACTTTTGTTTTACAAGAATGAGAAATATATTTTAATATGAAAAAGCAATGGATCATTACTTAATATACAGATATTGAATATAATGTTTGATTGAATATTTAGTAAAATGAAAGCTGGAGTGAATATGTGACATCTTCTGGGTCATTTGTATCAGACACCTTCAGATTATCCATTATTTCCTATTTTGTTTGTCAGCTGTAAACACGGTAACAATTTGTTCTATCTGCATGAAGAAACACAAAGACAACAAATTCATCCAAATGAAATAAGTGTACTGTTAATCATAACTTTAACATAATGTAATTTGTTTGAAGAAACCTGAAGTGTGGATTTGGTTTTACTGCTCACTTACATGTTTGTCAATTACTGGAGTCAGAATATCCAAACTGAGAGAAGGGATAACAAACAAGCAGCAACACCCACGGCTGAGTCTGAAAGGCTGAGACTCCTGTCAGCCAAGCGCCAGTCAAAATATACCTTACTGCAATGTCAGCCTAATTACAGTAACTTATGTAATAAAACAATGTGCTTTTTCAAAATTAATTAGGAGAACAAATTTGCCCTTGAGACCCAAACATCTTGTGGAAAAAATATCTATAAAATGCTAACTAATTTATTTTCCATGAGTCAGCCATTGCCGAGTTAAATGAATATGCAGATTTGCATTTACAGTTTTTAATTTTTATTTTTACAATTGGTAACATGCATTTCTCAGGACTGAGGTCACTTTTTTCTTCACACAGCACAACAGAAGTCAGTGTGAACTGAATTGTAGGTCACTTTCATAAACCACCAAAACTCTGTGTATTTACACTCCATTTTGCACATGCTTACATACTATTGGAAAAACTGTTAAATTTACATATAAATCCTTACATAAATAAAAATAAAAATGGATTAACTTCTAATTGGGGCCTACAACACTAATGAGAACAGTTTTGAGAGAACAGTTTTGAAAAAGTGAACTCGGTATAGAGAAATGTGGTTTATCAATTGTAGAAAACTGTAACACCCATGATTGCCACATCTGACTGATAAACAATTATTATCACATCATACTTCTGCCTTTTGATTTGGACACCTAGGACACAAGGACTAAGTGTATGACATAAAATGTAGCAAAAGCCAGTGGGTTGGCTACTATTCCAATTAAACTTTTATTACACAAATACATTATTATGTATACCTATTATTGACACCATATGAGTAAAAATACAAGAAACTAACTGATGAGTACCACAGGAAGTAGAAGTTATGGGTATAATATGAGAAAACAAAAAAGGGTAGAAAGTGTAAGCATCAACTCGTGTTTCATTCAGCCCAGTGCAAAATAGTATACACACCCGCACCCACACACACACAAGTAGGTTGATGTGTTTTGAGTCTAAAAGAGGAGGGAGATTTCCGCATTTAGCTGTGACTTTGTGGCTGGGCTCTCAGCGGGGTGTCTGGCTGAACAAGAGTGATCGTTATGTATTGTTCGTCTGTGTTTGTGCATGCGTGTGTGTTTGTCCCAGATTGAATATGTGAAATGGTTGCATCACAGGAAAATCCCTTGAAATATTCCTCTTGAAATATGTGAGTGTGCTTCCAGTTTTGCATGCTCATATGTACTGTATGTATATATAAGTATATAAGTATGTGTATAATCTGTGTGCCTCATGGTACAAAACAAGCTGTGGTGCTGCTGGTAAGTCAACAGAAATACCTCTTTGTGTGTGTGTGTGTGTGTGTGTGTGTGTGTGTGTGTGTGTGTGTGTGTGTGTGTGTGTGTGTGTGTGTGTGTGTGTGTGATGAAAGACGGTCTGACGGAGAGCTATATAGTCTCTTCCTAACTTGGAAATAAAAGAGAAACCTGGGTTCCTTGGCTGGGTTGATTATTTGTGTTGGCCATCACCATAGCTCCTCATTGGCAATTACACCTTTTCTACACCAGTAGCCAAACAGAAGTAGCTGTAGTCCTCCATCATCCACCTTCCTTCACCATCAGTGGCTGCAGTGCTGTGGCTGAATAGAACGAATACATCTGGTTGTGCTCCTAAGTAGATAATACAGGGACTTAAAGCTACTGTATGAAGATGTTTCAGGTTGCAGTTACGTGCATAAAGCATGAGTCAAACACAAGCTGTTACACAGCTGTTAGACAGCTGAACTGGTTAAAATGGAAGAGTGATCTGTCAGACAGACTTAGAAAAGTACGTTTATCTTTTTTTTTTTTTTTACAAGACAATAAATTGAATATTATTTCTTACTCAATAATTAGTTCTTTCAAATACAGGTTTCTTGGGGATTTTCATTTCCTTAGAATGTTCCTTTGTCTTTTTCTGAAAAGGGAAAGCTGAGAAAAAATAAAATTCCAGATGTTTTCACTATGAGATGCAGAGTAGTAGACACATATGTATGTCTGGCCTTCATAGTAGGCAATGTACTGTCTAATACTATAAATGACTATACATTACAACAAATATACATCATAAAAGTATTATAAAAATTATGTAAAAGGCATGCACGTGTTGAGTGTATTACGTAACAGCAGCATGTCAAAAAATTAAGATCAAATTAAATGTGAAACAAAGTGAAACTTAAACATACAGTGGCAGACATATATAGCACTATTATGAATTACATTCTATTATATGTTCCTGCTTCCTATTTATAAATGTGTGTATATATATATATATTATTTATTTATTTTATTTTTTTTCCATGTAATTTTTTATCTGCATTGAACAAATGTCTTCACAGAGAGTTTGGCAGAAAACACAAACACAGTTTTCGGCGAGGAAAAGAAACATCAACTCTAGTTTATTCCTTTTCTTGTTTACAACTGTTGGCAACAGGAACAGCATATCTGCAGACAAACACAAACCCAAAGGTGGCAGCAAGGGGAATTTGTGTTACAGATTGAGTTTCTTGTTGGGCTTTAAGATTCTGTGAGTTCACCTGTGTGAGTGTGTGTGTGTGTGTGTGTGTGTGTGTGTGTGTGTGTGTGTGTGTGTGTGTGTGTGTCCTCCTTCAAGTGTAAGGTGCCCTGCCTGTCAGGGGAATTTGATCAACGTGGACACCATATGGTGAGGCTAATGATTAATGTTTATCATACACAAACACAAACACACACACACACACACACACACACACACACATCTAGACACACACGCAGATATAACCCCAGCAGACAGTGAAGTTCATACCCTGGAACATACACGTGTTCATGGGCACAAATATACACAAATTCCCTTACACTTTCAGCGTCTAGTAAACATCAGTCCATCTGGAATGTGATTTCATTAAGTTTGTGTTGTTGAGTGAAACACTGACTCCAGACTGAGAAAATAATGTAAAAATACTGTCGCACTGAGCCATTCTCTATTGATGTACTGTGGGCTAGAACACACTGTAGAAGGAAAAGTCTGGGGTTGTTCACCGTATTTTAAAATATCTTTGATTACACCAGCAGCCACTGCAGGAGTTTGTTTATCCTGCACATTTTGAACTAGTACCACATCACATTCTCCACAGCCAGCATACAGTTTGATTCCTTTAGAGTTTGCTTTCTGTTCCTGCTTTCAACTTGGTTTCCTCCCACAGACTAAAGACAAGTGAGGTGGACAAGAGACTCTAATTAGCCCGTACTTGGGAATGGGATTGTGATTGTTAGTAATGTGACGACTGGCAGCCAGTCAAGGCTGCCCTTCCATGAACATATGCTGGGAAAGGTTCCAGTAACCTTTGCAGTTGAAAAGGAATGAATGAATATTGATAATTAATAACTGTATGGCATAGAGGCGCACAAAATCAGTGGCTTAGTCTATGATTTTCAACAGACGTCAAACTAGAGAGTGCAGAGTGTCCAGCCTAAAAGATAGATACTAAAAGATGCTTTATATACAGTATAACTATGGAGCGCAGTCAGTGAGCAAACACAAATCATCTGAAAACAACTTCTTAATGTTTGATTCAGTCCTAATTATTGGCATTCTTGTAAGTGTGCTTTTTATAATACTACCTACTTGATATTTCCCTCAAAACGAAATTTTCTTTCAATATACACCCAAGCATATGTCTGCCTTCGTCATGGTGTTTGCAAAGTATTTTGTAACAGGTTAGCAGTGCTTGAGAGGTTTTGACCTAATTGACTTCAAGACACAGAGAGCACACATGTCATTAGTCAGTGTTATTCAAGCCACGCCACCCTGCTTTGAAAAGCTTGGAAAATAACACGACTGACCTTCTTAACCTCATCCGGCCCCTCATCTACTCTTTTTTTTTTTATCTGACTATACCTCTAGTGTTATAAAACACACACATCCACCTGCTCACACACATTCTCATATTGAGGGCGAAGAGAGGTTGCCTTCCATTTGCATGTGTCTTATGCTAAGCTGAAAATTGCATTTGTTGATGTTCCGGGATTAGCTTATTCAGGATTTACTGGAAAGCAGTGGGTTTTCTAAACAAGCCAGAGAGGATTTGGGCTGTGGAGGGACGGTGTGTATGTGTGCGTGTGTGTGGGTGCATATGCATTTCCAACTGCATGTGCAATGATGTGCATATGTTTACCTTGCTAAGTTTGCTTTCTTTGAGTTTGTCTTTGTGTACGAGTGCGTGTATCTCTGTTTGTGGGAGAGTGCATTTGTGTACATAGCTATATGTGCATGTGTGTGTTAATATGTGTGTGTACGTGTGTTTATAAGAGAATTAAAGTGTATATTGTGTATCTAAGGGTGTGTGTGTGCCAGCGTATTTTTTTATGTGTTGGCCAATGGCACAAACAAACAACAGCAGTAGAGAATTTGGCCTCGTCACGCACCAATTTCCCCAATGTCGGCACACTTCGAACTCCCATAATCCTCTGTTAACATTCCCTAACACTGTCAGCAGGGGCTGTGAAGGCATTGGTATAAATCCGGCAAGTTATTGCGATTGCTACAGTGGTCACAGCACAGCGGTTTGTAGTTTTATCCCTCAATATATGATTTATTTTTTGCCATCTAAATGTATTAATGCATTGTCATCTTTTTTCTAATAAATAAATGTAATAGAATAAACCATTCACATTAAAATTACAATTATTAAAATGATGTTGAGAGATTACTATGTGTGAATGCTTAAAATAAATAAGGATAACAAACTTCTTTGTATGTATGTATGTGTGTATGTATCCATCTAGTTAGTGTCTAGATACTAAACAAAATTCTATATACTAAATGAATACTATATGAAAATGAAATAAATGTACACAGAGTAACTGTCTTAGGTCTTACCCACCAGTTTACAGGGTAGTAATTACTTGTTATAGGATTAAATACTGTCCACGTCAGAAAGCTGATGTGTTACCATGGCAACGGTATCATTTGGCTAAACATTCAAGTAGCAGATAGATTCAACTTTCCTACTTTATAATGCAGGCACACAAAACAGCACTTCAAATATTGTCACCATCCTCTAATTCTCTGCATCAGGGGACCTGGCCGTGATTTGACACACACACACACACACACACAGTACTTAAACAAAGAGAGTCAGTGAGTGTTTAATAATGTAAAATGTAATCAGATGGTAGTTTGGTTCACTTGTATGCATGATTGATTCACACCTCTCCCTTTCTCTTTTGATGGAGTTACGTAAGGTGAGAGACAGAGAGACAGGTTTGTTTCTTCAGCCAAGAAGGGGAAGAGATGGAGGAACAACTGATGGCAGGTGAAAGTAAGCTAAGGAGAAGAGAAGAGGTGGGGACAAAGAGTTTTCAGGGAGGACATACAGAGACAGAGGGCAGACGAAGAGCCTTTCAATTACAGTACTGTCCTGTGGAGGGCATGAAAGAAATGTCGCCAAAATGGAAATTGACACACGCGGCTGAATTACAGTAAACCTAAAAACATTTCCACCCAGGTGCACACACTCACATACACTACACATATACACTGTAGTGTAACCTATGTTAAAGTTATATTATCATATTCGGGGCACCACCTTCAATTGAAGGAAAATTTAAAAAATTATAAATTGATCAGTCTTATTACCTGAGGGGTGAAATCTCAATACACTGATCCTTGATCTCTGCTATGAAGAAACATTCACAGACAAAACTTGGTGATAGAAACATTTATTTATAACTAAATGTTTATTAACAGGTGAATTGAGTGAATATACGAGATATTACATAATGATATGAGGTAAAATAAAATCATAGAAAATAGATTGTTTAAATAGCAATTTCAGGAATTAATTATCTTTGGCAATAATAATAGGACTATGTGATTTAGGTAGAGAACGAATGAACGCTAGGTTATTAATTTATTTCTCTAGGATCTAAATTTAACATTCGGAGCCCTATTTGACATCAACTCTTTATCACAGCAGCAGATTGGATTTTGCCTACTTTTGCAGATTGGTTCTGATGAAGTCTTCTGGCGGAGGGACCACAAACTTCACTTCATGGCCTCCCAGCGACGTGTCGCCCACTGGAACGCAATGGTGGCAGAGCGAGCTGGCTCAAACAGCAATGTTTCTGGTGGTCTTAGGTTGCCCACTAGCATGGCGTGACAGTCAGCAGGCAAGCGCTGTGTGCGATGATTCTTGATCCGTAGACGGCAGCTGGAGTCAGATAGCAGCTCTACTAAACTTCTTCTTAATTCTAAATCCGTCAAAATAAAACTTGAAAATAGTTTCGTTGGCCGATCGACACTATTTTCAGAGTTATTATGAATGCCGAATTAACTGAGGTATAAGGAATAATAACAAAAACTGGATTTGCTTCCTCTAAGTTAAAAATGCGCGCAACTTAGGCGAGGAAAAGAAAAAAGGCCAGAGAATGAAAAAAATCTCCGGAGAAAATTTAAAGCTAAGAGGAGCGTAGGTGGAGCTCCTTACTGATGGAGAGCGAAGGAAGAAAAGCGAAGAGAGAGAAAAAGCGAAGTGTGTGCGAACAAAGGATATCTGAGGGTTTTATTTTACCACCAGATAAGGGCGCGTGTTGGGGCGAAGTGTTTTTCGCGCCAACTTGCTATGTGTCTATTGATTATAGCCCTTTTCTTTGTTCTGTGGAAAAACTTAGTTTCTTCTAGTCTACTTTATAAGACTCTATAATTTGATACATGTACTTCCCATCACTATAGTCAAATCAATAGTGATTATACCACATAATTGTATGTAACAAGGTTCGCATCAAATGATTTAATAAGCATGGTTTACGCATAATTCGTGTTTCAAAACTTTGTTAATCATAATCTAAATCAGAATTTGCCTACTTAACTATAAAAAGCACATCAGTACTACTAATAAAATTGCATCTGTTCCCATAGTTAGTTTGATTCTTAACATGCTACTTGTAATCAAAAATCCAAAAAAGCATTTGCTACAAGACTCATAAACTATGGTCACTAGGTGGCAGTGTAGTTCCATGGTAAAACAGGGTGTTAAACTTAAACATTGTAACTAATCCAATTTTAATGCTACAATCATCAGAGTTGGATCAATTATCATAGAAAAAGAAATACGTTAAGTAACATTATCACATTATTGATTAATTTGACTATCGACTTTATCAGACTCCAAACACAGAGGACTCTTCCAAGTCACTTTCTTCAGGAATGCATCCCAAGATTTATGTCACATCTGTTGAGTTTCTCCTTATCTTTTACCAGTGTGGGAGGAGAGGGGGAGATTTAATATGTGTGTATGTGTGTGTGGTCCCAAGCAAAAGGGGGCAGAGAAGATGAGCAGATTGCTCCTTTGTTTTATACTTTGTCTGTATGACTTTCATTCAGTCTTTACAGGTAAACTCCAGTCTCTGTCCCCAGAGAAGATAGTCCATTGTTTGTCCGGGATGTTTTTAGGTTTTCCTTGTTGTTTGTAATCAGATGAATTAAAGCCAGGGTCTGGCTGTTCCCAGTCTTTAGGTCAATCTTAATAGCATGACACCAGTATGCCTTTAGGAGAGTCAGAAAGTCTAGTTACCAGGTCTGGGAGGTGTCAGGGTGACATCTTTACGTTTGGGGAGTGATAAGGCCACTTACAAATTCAGAGAAGGCCAGGAAAGGGTGTTTATTCAGGTCACTAAAAAGTTTTTTTCAGGACCATAAACCGTTCCTGCTTTTTGGCCTTTTCAGCTCACTCACCTCCAGTCCGCAACAAGGGCTGTTTCCCGTACAACACTGTAATATTTGCACAAGAGTCTGATGGATTCCTGGCTTGACAATGCGTTCCACCGTACCGTATTGGCAGGCAATTTACACTGGTACACCACTAGTGCAGCTGTCATTTGGGCTTATACCTTTGAAGTAGCTAAGCTAGTGGGCAATCCTTGGCTACAAGCTAGTCCTTAATGGCCAGTCTGGCCTAGCGACTACTGCAGCAGCATGGCCATTTTCAAATTGACGTTTCTGGCATTTTGTACTTCCTGTTTACTCAGTTTTTGCCCTCTTCTTTTTCCATCCCTTTTCAGCATGCACAGTAAATAAAATTAGATTTAAGTTCAACAGTGATTACTGTCGGTGCACACAAAGTCCACTGTATAATGTTACCATGACAAAACAAAGGCAGAGACTTTGAACTGAGGATTTTTATTACTCAAATTGCCCAAGTTCCCCAAATGATGCTCTCAGCCTTTCTTTTAAGCTTGCCTTATGGGATGGGAAAATAATTATCATCCAAGTTTTGCTGTGAAAGCTGAAGGCTACAAACAGTTAAGAATTGAGGACAGAACTGCACATTAGCTATGGAATATGCAGAGATAAAGCAAGTTTGGTATTACAAGATTTGAATATTGTCTGTCTCTTATTGACACTATCTGCATTGTGGATGTGTGTGTTTGTACACATACACCTGCACTCATTATCAGTGCAAATGATTGACAGTCAGCTGTTGGAGAAGGATGATAAGACCTATTCTTTCGCTTTTACCATCTCTCTGTCTCTCATTTTTCTGTCTATACTTCAACTTTTTCATCCTCCTTCCATTCACCGCCTCTCTTGCTCTGAGTCTGCAGACACAACAGCCATGTAGTACCTACAATCAGATGATAAATCTGAATAACGTACTTGATCTGATAAATATGTGGACCGCTGCACCACCACTGGGAGTTGTTGTTTATCACTGTTGTAAAACTTTTTAATATACAGTGTGGTGTTTTTATCAGCTGCTGTGGGGATAAATAGGGGACTGATATCCAACAAGGATCCTCGGCCACAATGGGGAGATTGCGGTTATGCACTGTATATGTCAAGTTTCTTCATGTACAAACTCTTTTTATCCTGTACTTTTTGGGCATGCAATAAGTGGCAGCAAGACACTGGGTTCTTTGTCTGCAGTAGAAGCAGGGGTAGGTACTGCAACATCATTGTTTATTTGAAAAATCCATTTTTCTTTTTATTGCTATTCCAGAATTTCCAGTTTAACCAAGTTTTGGCCTTTGCACAGGTTTTATTAAGCTTGAATTGGAAAATACACAAAACAGGTGATGGAAATGTACCTACTGATATATCTTATTATGTTGAGTCATGCCGAATATCATTGTACAGCAAAGACAAAAAAAGGCAGTGGTGAGTTTCGAGCTAAATTTAGACCTAAAATTCAACGGGTACGCATGTCCTTTAGTCCATTGAGCCTTGTGCTACATGTGATCTGTGCTCAGTGTGATTCATTGCCACAGGGAATCACTTGCTTCATAATCCAGGTTGAAGCTGTTCTTCTGGCTTGTCTGGAGAAGGAGAGGTAGCAGGATTACATGTGCTCATTTGCTGATTTCCAGTTTGATCTCTAGAGCCCTGCTGGCTGGTAACTGGATGACTAATGTTGTACAGATTTTTTTCTGTTTGTATGCTGCCCACTGATACTTGAGCCCTTAATCTCAAACCGTAGGTGGCCCTGTGCTTTGACCCCTCCTTGGAAAATCAGATGGATGAACATGAATGAAATCATGAGCATGAAATCCACGTGAAGGTGCAAGACTGAATAATTCTGTTTCTCAGGATTTGTCAAACATTTGTATACAGATGTGCTGCTCATTGTTACATAGTAGTGATCATGGTAAACATTATACCTGGTATACATCAGTGTGATAGCATTGTGATTTTGAGAATGTTAGCATGCTGACGTCAGCATTTAGCTCAAAGCACCGTTGTACCTAAGTAGAGCCTCACAGATATTATATTCCAGTATTCCAGATATTCCAGTAATTTCAAGCAGGAAACTCATTTGTGCTGATTGCATGTTGATGTTTGCTATTGTCTAAATGTACAGGATGCAAACTAGTATTCGCCATCACCAGTTTTGATTCCTCATTTTGTTTACCAGCTTATGTTCCCCTACATTACTGCACAACAAGTTTGAGATCGATGTGCAAATAAATGGTACAAGGAAACACATCTATCACTACCATTGAGAATTCTTACATACGGGAGCTATGACACTATGGATCAATGTGAAAAAAAGGGTTGGATTTACAGATGTAAATTAGGAAAACTGGAATGTCAGAATATTTCATCTTTATTCTGTACTGCATGACATTCTGGCAGCAGCAGTAGGGCCATTTTCAGCATTGTTGCTCAAGTTAGCTTTGCTTCCATCTTTGACACTCACTTTGTCTGCATGTTCTTTTTGTTCACCCCTCATTCCTTCAACTTCCTGTGATATTCTCAGTGGTGAGGCTGACAAATGATATCACAGATACAGCCACTTCGGCTTCATCCCAGTTTATTTGGGAGGAATTCAACTGTTTCTCTAGTTAGAGCTCAGAATTTGGAAGGATTGGCTTGTTAATTGCCTATGAAGTATTTTCTTATTTATCCTGGGTCGACAAGATTGGACTTAATAACAGCAACAAAGTTCATTCAACATTAAAAGCATTAAAGCAAATATTTTGTATACATATACTTTCATTTACATGAAATTATTACTTTTATTTCACAGTTATGTGAAATTATATGAAATTTGTCATTTTGACGTGTTTAGATGTGTTTAAATAGTTTCTCTACATGTGCGACTGACCTTTGTTACCTATGTTAGTCGGTGCTTTCACGCGTCATCTGCCTCTTTTGTTGTTTTCTCTTTTTTTGAAATGCAAATGTGTTTCCATCAGCAGATTTTCAATGCTAGGCAAAACGCTGCCCATTCCACTGAAATACCTTCTGTATACATCAACAGCGGCAGCCTGTACATATAAAGGCCAACAGTACAAATGTACATACAGATTTCGAACATACAGGCATTTCAAGCTGCCATCAGTGTAGAATAGAAGCAAGGCAAACAGAGTCCTCTAAGACCAGAGTAAGTGTTTCTCTCATCATCCTGAAGTGTTAATGTTATATAGGTCTGTGTTTGAATGGAGCCTGGACTTGCCTGGTTTGAACTTCTGTCTTTCCTCTCTTTCTAGCACAAGAAATGGAAAATGGAGTTACTTTGTCCCCTCAAAGAAAAATAGCAATAATTAATCTTAGCACAGCCCAAGTTGGTGTCAACCCTTCCACATTTCCTGCTGCCGCTGCAAAACTTTCTTATTAAGGTCTGAAACTTGCCTGTGGTCGACAAATAATTCCTTTGTCTTTCTTTTTTTTCTTTAGGTTACAAAGCTAAAGGTTTATATTTGGGTGTGTGTGAGAGAGAGAGAGAGAGAGAGAGAGAGAGAGAGAGGGAGAGAGAGAGAGAGCATCTGGCATATTGTTTTCATAGTCCCACAGGCAGATATAACAAGGATAGATTACAGCAGTAGCAAAGATGAATAATAAGAAATGTACACAAGAAATGTGTAGAAAACACAACAGTTTCAACAGGGCTCTAAGTTAGAGGTGCATTTTTACTTCACAGTTTTTGTTTTCCTTTTTCCACATGATTTTATTTTGAGAGAGACATTGCACACTGCTGTAAATAAGATGGATGAGAAAAGTTTTAAAGATGGATTATGGCAGAGGACTACAATGTTCACAAATTCTCACGGGAGGATGTAGGCAGATGGTGAAATTCAATAAAAAGCAGTATAACACTGTTCTATCCATACATATAATGGATAGTTGCAAAGATGCAGTACCATATTACTATGTCTAATACTAATGTTAATGTAATAATAATCATAATCATGATCATAAAATCATGATAAACCTGTCTTAGAGTTGGTCCCCAAGTCTAGAAGACCCAATGTTTAGTTTTTGATGGTGTCAGTTAAACTTCTAGTTAAATCCCAGTGTGTCATGTTTTCTTTGTCTTCTGCAGCTTTGATGTCTGAATCAAAACAGCTGAACTGGTCCCAGCTAAAAGAAGTCCTAAGCTACATCATTTTTGTGTTGCTGTCTGAGAGAATGTATTGTTGTTTTCAGTCTCTTAATTTTTTTCACGTGAAGCTCTCTGTCTATATCACCTCTCTGTTTTTCTCAGTGCCATCTTTTTTATAAAGCACTTTGTACTTTGTAGGAAAGTGTTATAAATTACATTTATTATGATTATGACTGTGAATTTTACTATTAGTAATTTCAAGGCTAAAAGTACCAGAGAATAATGTATAATGTTTGATGTATGTCATGGGGCATCCTGATAGCCAAGTGGTTAAGGTGCATACTGCTGTATACTGTATATACCCACAAAGTCCCTGGTTCGATTCCAGCCAACCCTTCTCTCTCTTTCCCCTGTTCCCTCTATACACTGTCTGCTATCCAATAAAGGTGAAAATACATTTTTTCTTTCCAGGATAAAGGTTATCCATATTTGGAGGATGTCATAGATGTAAATTTTCAACACCTACATATTTTCATCATAGTAATTAGTAATTAATAAATCTGACAAAAACGTCAATGTCTCTTTTTAAGCAACCCTGTCTCTAGAAATTATATTTAAATAATTTTTTCAATTACGTTGTGATGAAAAACATAATTGCTGGTAGGATTATGTTCAGAGGCAACGTTTTTTTGAGTGAATGAATCCCTACATGTATAAACCGGAGTTGCAGGGAGGTGGTCGGGGTGGATGGTAGCTGTACAAAGCGCAGGAGTTTCACACCAGAATCCAGGGTTCACATCCAGATTCTGGTCTGTGGTTAGGTTTAGACAACAAAAACCCTTTTGTTAAGGTCAGTGAAATATCAAGGTTTCAGTTAAATGACAATAAACACATTGTGTTTCAAGTCACTGCTGACTGTTTCTGTATTTAACCAGGCCGTGAACCTTTCCCTAACCTTAACCAAGTGCTGCCGGTGCCTAAACATAACCATAACACCTTTAATAATGCTGTAGTCACTACAAGTGGCGTTCAGTATCAACAGTTTTGCAACTCGAAAATGTAATCTGGTCGGCACTCTTAGACATTACGTAGATATGTCTTCAGCTGACTATGCAGCCTTGTTCACTCTGTTTATGTTATGTTGTATTGTATGCTGTACTATTTGAATTTGATGGCTTACTCAACATTTAATTTGCCTCCACATCACTGTTGCAACCTTAAAGGTGTGTGAAAGCACAGTCTCCTCCTCAGCATAATGTCTTATGTCTGTATTATACGTTATAATCTGTCTGGGTTATTATGCATAAAGGTCAGACAAGTGATGAATCTCTCCTGTGACAAGGGCTGGACACCTATGCGTTCTGTCAACTAAAAGTGAAGTATGTATGAGAAACCAAATGCACAACGATGGCTTCATGAAAAAAAAGTCAAAACCCACTGTGTCAATTTTAATCACAGTTTTCATTTGTGCCAGCGCCAGGGATGTATTGTGTGCAATTTATCACAAAACTGGATAAACATATCAGTCAAATTAAAAAGGATTGGAGGAGGAGGTGTAAGCGGCACCTTTGTAGAGATGAATCCCCCTGAAAACCTCCCCACTGTAATGTAGTGGATTTGGGTTTAATTACAACCTTGTTCATACACACACACACACACACACACACACACACACTACATTGTTTGTGCACACACATGCACACGCACTGTAGATAAGAAAACAAACACAAACACACTTACTGTTTGCACTGGAGTAAACACAAAAAATTTCGCCTCTATTTGCAAAGCAAGAGACATGAGGACACGCATACACAAGGACACACACAAACATTTTGGCACATGAATACTCAAACACATTAAGTGTGTATTAAATTTGTATAATAAATACTGAGAGAAATTCCTGCAGAGTTCTTGTCCATGGATCATGACCAGCATTTAAAGGCACTAAAGATAAAAACTTTTTCTATGTACTTTGCAACTGATGGAGGAGACAAAGAAAGAATCCATGGGCATCATTTTTATTCTCAAAGCCAAATAGTTTTACCACATAATATGATTAGAGGAAAGTTATCTTTTGCCCTTGGTTTATTTGAAAGGATTTTTCATAACAGAGTGAGCAGAAATTAATATGTGCAATGGCTGAGGACACTAATCTCCTTTTCTTGAATTTCTTGACACTAATTACAATGCCTGATACTGAAACCTTCATTGTTTTGTGTCCTTTGGTAATCCTTGAAGGGTCCTGTGTTTGTAACTACAGAGCCTGACTTACCATGGCAGATTCTTACACCAAACTTTAGTTAGTTGTCTCTATGAAACAAATGTTTGTGTCTGTGATAGAACAGTGCACCTCAGATCGTCAGCAGCCCTACTGAGCGTGACCCTGAGTCTTACACACTGTTGTCACTGAGGGATCATTAGAGGTGGAGGAATTCTCTGTTCCAGTGTCTGCCCCATCTGATATTAAACCAGAGCGAAGACATGATTTAAGGCCTTTCTAATTTAAACTGCTAGCTCCCCCAAGCCAGTGGAGAAGCCTTTTGTGAGCCAACTTACAGAGGAGCAGGAGAGAAAAGAAAGAAACTCTGATGTGGGTTCTTGCTTTGTTTACAAATAAGGAAACAAATAATATACTGTATTTGCCTGTGATTGATTACACTCCACTCCAACAAAATCCCATTCTCCCGTTCCAACAAGACTTCAAACAAACAGCACAACTTAAAAATTTGTACCTTCCAGTAAATTAAACAACCCTGTTTGCTAGAAATTACAATTGTATACTACTAATTTGTCTTGCCAGTTACGCTTTGATGGGAAACATTATTGCAGCCTGGATTATATTCACTGGCAACATTTTCTTTCCAGTGAAGGGGATGCTATGTTTTTGTGGCACACCCAAGTCATAAGGAGGAAGTTGGGGTGGATGGTGAGTTTCACAAACATCAGAGACCAGGGTTCACATCTAGAATCCCATCTGTGGTTAGGGTTAGGCAAAAAAAAACAAAAAAACACTTTGGTAACAGTCAACTCTCCTTGTCTCGTGCTTCAAGTCACTGTGGACTTTTTTAAGAAGTTCAACCATGCTTTAGTTGCTACAAGCAGATATTGCAAGAGCGGATATTTGTCATCACATACATTCAGTATTAATATTTAGCAACTTGGCAGATACGGTCATTAACAACATATCTGTTTTATATTAATAAAAAATATAATCTGGGCGGCATTACATTTTTCCCAAAATGTAGTTGCTGTAGAAAATTAGTAGTATGTAAATTTACATACTATATGTATGTTTTATGTAATTTCTAAGAGGCAGGGTTGAATTATAGTATAATCAGTGTCTCACTACTTCTTGAACTCCAAGGTTGCACTCAGAGTGACAGTATGTCAAAACAACGCAAGGAGCTGCATTGGTGTAAGAGTGCTGCTGCTGAGTCGGTAGACAGACACCAGGGCATCCAGCTTGAAGGTCTAAACACCAACACATAAGTAATTATAGGATAACATAAGCTGTTAAGATTTGTTTTAAATTTAATGTTGTCCCACACATTGTTACACACTCATCATTCACAGTCATCATTCAGGTCTTTTCAGAATAATCTGCTTGCAGTATGCAAGTTTGACTAAGATTGAGTAAGGGCAATGAACACAGTGGTGCAAAGATTCCAGCGAAGTGTTAATTTTTAATATCCATATGTATATGCTGACTGGGGACCTCTCACCCAAGACCTCGAAGACAGGCTTTGCAATGTGCTTGGTCTTTGTTGCTTTGTCAATTTGTGTTTGTATTCGTTCCGTACCTATATTGAAACCTTTTTGTCTGTGATTGATTTTTGATTTGTTAAACCAAGGTTAAGTCCGTTCTTTGTGAAGTCCTTTGCAAACCTGCTTGATGATTAGATTTTTATCGGCATGTGCTCTGACAGCTGCTTCTACATCAGTACTGCTCTTCGTTAAAGTTTGATCTTTACATACCAACAAAAGATAACCCTCTGAGAACTAGTATACCAGAGATTTCAGAGAAAGTTTACACCTTTTGGGACCCAGTATTGGCATTTTGGCACGGTGTGAGTTATGCAATGATGTGAAAAGAAAATATTTTTATAGCAGCAGAACATGGTGCATCGTACAGTAGTAGTTTCAAATCTTTTCTTCTGGGATCCACAGGGATGTTTCCAGACCAAAACATATTTTCAGCTAATGCAGTTTACCCTGTTTGGGACCACTAAAGGGTGAGCGTATGGTGTGATAATGAGGAAAACAGTTGCAGATGGACAC
The DNA here is from genome assembly GCA_005408345.1 of Macquaria australasica. Lineage (NCBI taxonomy): Eukaryota > Metazoa > Chordata > Actinopteri > Centrarchiformes > Percichthyidae > Macquaria > Macquaria australasica. The sequence continues at coordinate 121,516 of SEMN01000904.1, read as the reverse complement.
ATTTCTGTCCATATGCTCCCCCATATGTATTGCACCGAAGCACATTTTCAAAACCCTGCATATATGCTGCAAACTGTACATCTCTAAATCCCTGTCGACCTTTAAATCTGATAACAAAGACAATGAATCTTCATTGATTATCGATACGCTCTGTTGTTGTAATAACTTGTTGCATTAACTCCAGTCCTCCATTTGCTCACTTGCCTCTGTCATGTTGCCCAAGGGTATCATTAATGTTTCATCTAATCTAGAAGGTCACACTATTTCATTTAGCCTACCTAATTTACAGGGAGTTGAGGAGACACTGGCAACATCTATGATGCTATGATGTAAACTACCTTTAGTTGCAGCCACATATTCAGTCATTTTCTTTATGATGGCCTTCCATCTTGTTTTTATGTGACTCTCTTCAGGCTGCTTTTGAACATGTAGAGTGAGCAAAAAAGGAGTGACTTTGATTTTACACAAAACACACAGTCCCCTCTTTATATTTCTATCATTTCTTCTTTTCCTCTATTTTTCTGTGTTCACAGGGGCCAGTGACATGACAGCAGGCCAAAGAAAGAAAGATGGAACCAGCTTGTTAAGGTTGAATAAGGTTGCCGTTATTCTAGTTTTTTTGTTATTGTCAATAAATCCCAAGACCGGCTCTCAGTACTTTCTGACTTCCCTGCCCTGTCTGTGGCCCCAAACTCGCTGGTTTCTACTGAAGACATACATCTTTAAAAAAGGTTAATGTATAGTTTTATTTCTTTTTCAAAAAGGCACCATAATTTACTAAAATAGCTGGGCACCGTAGTTTTAAGCAAACATTACTCAAACATGTGGAAATAGTGCATTTGTTTGGGACTATTTTCAGTGGCGGATTAATACACATTTGGTGCTCTAGTGAAAATTCACAGCAGCAGGACAGTGTTTGGGGGAAGGACTTAAAATAAACTGCAGTTGCTGTGTTCATGGTAATGAAGGTCACCCACTACAACAGTGTGGCTCCATGATGTGTTGTAAAAGTTTATGGACAACAATGAACGTCTATGACACACAGGAATACATTGTATCAGGTTTTCAATTCACAGACAACACTTGTCGGTAGGATTAATTCATTGTTTTGGTCAGCCAGCTGGTTTTGCTCTTTGCTTGGGATTCATTAACGATGTGAAAAATACAGAAAATTGCTAGATTTATTCTTTAAAATTGACATTCAGGATATTCATATTAAAAGTAAAAAACATATAGAGAAAGCTCAGCTTGAAACACGTTTTGCTGATTTTGACAGATGAATGGAGGTATGCTTAATTCATCTTTCCTAAGAGATGGGGTTTACCCTTGGGGTTGTTCCACTCCTCCCCAATGTAGATGACAAGGTAGATCAAGCAAACCTCCCCCAAAGTTGTTTTTTTTTTAACTTTCACTTCCTTTTTTCTGTTTTCTTTTGCTTAAGGAAACAGAAACAAAAGCTTTCTGATGTGGTTATTCCCTCTACATTCAGCATTGATCTTTGTTTGAGGAATCTCCTTCAGAAATACCTGCAGACGGGACTGAAAAGAAAGAACGCCAGGAGAGCTTTATATAACAGGCTCATATGGTATCCAAACAAATCTAAAAGGCAGAAGGGGGCTTTTATTGTGAAGCTGACAGTTGTGTTCCCTAAAGTGGGAGATGATGTTACAACCTGATGACGTGAGATTGGACACAGGAGACACTCAAACACACCTGCAAGTTTGCAGGTGTGCACATATGTGTAGAGAAACACACACACAGAGAGGTTATTCTGCCTTTTCTGCCTTCTTTGAGAGAGATGAGACAATGAATTGATTCTCTCATCCTCACTGTGTGTATCCATGTATACATGTGTGTGTGTATGTGTGCGTGTCAAGGAATGGGATCCCTGTGTCAGCTGCTCTGCACAATGTTTCACAACGTATGCTGATCCAGATCCATCACTGAGAACTCCTTCCCATCATGCTTCACAGTCTTTGATGGCTCTGCCTCCTCCAGGATTACATAACAGAGTGTCATTTGAAAGGCTGAGAGGGTCGTTTGCTGCTGGCTGCCCTCTATCAAAGAAGATGCATGAAACAGGGAAAAGGAGAAGAGGATGGCTGCCAGTTGGCAACATGGTAGGATGAAATCACATCTTTACTGTGTTGAATTGTTATATTTGGTCTGTTGTTTCAAACAACCCTATTTTAAACAAACTAAGAGTTATTACAGACAAGTCACATGGACTCTGGACATCATACTGCCAAGTCAGAGATTTTACATTTGCTGTCAAGATACAAATACAGATTTCAGTTTAGCTAAGTATAGCTGTACAATGCAAGCAATTAATACAAAATAATGTTAAGCAGACAATCAGCACAATCGGCTAAAACATGACAACATTCCCATACAATGTTGTATTTTTGGTCCATTTCCTGATGGTGTGGGTGGAATTCAGGCATCTTAGTGGGCTTATTTGTATACTGTAGCATTAATCTCAACTGCCCAAACAAACCAAACCAGCAGAGTAAAACCACCAGAGTTTGAATAAAGCACTTCAGTGTGCTTCAAGAGAAGGTGCTCTTAGAAATACTACTTTCAGGAACACAACAGACCCAAACTGTAATAGATCATTTTCAAAGAAAGGACGAAACTATAATGCCATCTGTTTTGAAAGCCACTACCTCAGGTTGGTCCTGTGTAGAAATACAAGGGCTCATACAAACACACACAAAAAGATCCAATGAATCTGGTGAAGAATAGGGCAAATAGAGCCTGTTTCACACCAGCAGAAACATGTTTCACTGAGATTTAGCAGCAGATCTGGGGACATCCTGGTGGCCCTGTAGGCGCCATGATCTCACCGTAACATTTGAATCCTGCTCTCTTTTAAAGATTTCTTGTCTTATAGATGTCTTATAATTCCTGTTTCAAATAAATCAGTAATGACTTTGAAATAATTTCTAAAATAAAATAAATGAAACAGTAGTTGAAGCGTAAGTCAGTGAAGAATTTGAGTATATATAAGTCATAAAAACTGATGTTTTATACTTTCACAGCCTAACAAGTAGGTATAAAATTATTGGGTTGCACTGCATCTACTGTATATGCCCTGTAGATACTGAATGTCCCAGGAGAACAACACTAAGCTGCTTTACTTGCTGTTTACTTTACCAGAGTTTGGACCTACTAAACATTTTAAAGTGAACACCCCACTTTCCTCTTTACCATGTATCAAAGAACGTGTCCCTCAAGAGAAGAAAGCAATATATAAAGATGTATTTTTCCCAACCCTCTCTGTACATGAGGAAAAAGCATTCAGAGCAAGCACATCTGATACACTTACCCCCTTGACGCAAAACAAGACATAGAGTCCACTATTTTTCTATATTCACTTCCACCATTGACAAATGCTCTGCCACCTCCACCTGTCTCTTGCATTCATTTAAAACTCAGTGGATAAAAGTGTAATCTTTGCCATCCACTAAGAAGTTTTTGACACATGGATCAAGTGGGTCTTGTATCTTCAAGATGCTTGTTAGGTCCCATTGTAAGTATTCTCAAAATCCCTGCACAGATACAGTTACGGTGTAATTACACTGAAACACACCAAATAAAGGAAGTCTTCACACTCTCTGAAATCATTTGGAAGGTGTAAAGCCAAATTAGGGCAGCCTTGTTTGAGATCAGCGAGGTTAAAAATAAGTCTGATCTTATTTCTCTCTCTATCTAACAAAGAGACTGGGACCGTCACACTGAAAGGGAAGAGAAGGGATATTTTTGTGTTGCGTGTGTGTGTGTGTGTGTGTGTGTGTGAAGAATGATGATTGTCTGCTTCTGTCTGCTCTCCCACAGCTGTCTCTCAGAAAACACAAAGAGACTGTAAGTCACTAAAGTCCTTAATTCAGCAGTTTGAAAGTAGGCCATTAGTGTGTGTGTGTGTGTGTGTGTGTGTGTGTGTGTGTGTGTGTGTGTGTGTGTGTGAGAGAGAGAGAGAGAGAGAGAGAAAGAGAGAGTAGGAGTTAGAAAATGTTAAAAGTAGGTATGTTGCTGTGTGGAAATCTTCATTGTGTGTGTGTGCGTGTGTGTGTGTGCGTGTGTGTGTGTGTGTGTGTGCCCTTCTCCTCTCTCCTCTCTTCCTGTATGCGGCATCTAATCCCCTGGATTGCTGTTTAATTTAGTGTATTGATTGTTGACAAAAAGGCGAGTGTGTATCTGTCACTATGATCTGTCAATCAGCAAGACTGCGTGTAGGTGTTTGCTTTTGTGCGTTTGTTTATGCAGAAGGGGTGACATCTAATTAACAACTTGCATATGAATTGCATAGAATAGAATAATTATTAATTCTATTATTAATTAATAATTAATAGAATTGGTGATGCATTTTGAATGCAGGGACAATATAGAAATATGTGTATCTGCATTCATTTGTGTGCATGAGTGTGCTGCTGAGTGTGGTTTTGAAGCATACAGCAGCATAAATAGAGTATAAGATGCAAAATATATTTAACAAGTATAACATTGAAAACAGAGCCTAACACTCATTCAATAAATGATCAAATGGACTGCATGTATATAGCACTTTTATCCAAAGTACCTCTCAGTCACTCATTCCCACACACACACTCACACACCGGTTGCAGTGAGATGCAATGCAAACCACTGGGAGCAATTTAGGGCTCAGTGGACAGGAGGAGCTGGGGATCAAACCGTTGACCCTGTTCTACCTGCTGAGCCACAGCCGCCCCAGGAAATAGTCACAAAAACTTGAAATTCACCAACATTTGGGGAATTTCCAAACCCCAAACAAATCAGTGACATGAAATTACCTTTGCACCCAATAAGATGGGGTGGTTACATAAGAATTAACCTCAACAAGCCACTGACAGAATTTCTGAAGAAGAGGAACTGAAGTGTTTGCCTGCAGGGCTTATTTTCCGACTGAAAATCTTCCCCTGCTCTGTCATGCTGGAATCATCATCAAAAAAGAGCATCAGATTAGAGTACTTTAAATCATTTGAAGCAAAAATTGCTTGTATGGTGACTTCTATGGTGGCTGTTTTTACAAGGATTTACCCCCTGTAAAATAGTGAACGTGACAGAAAGCACTGCAAAGCTTGACACAACTCTGTATTATTTGTCAAACAAGGTCTCAGTGGTGAAATGTAGCTAAGCACATTTACTCAAGTACTGTACTGATGTACAATTCTGAGGTGCTTTACTTGAGTATTTTCATTTTATGCTACTTTGTACTTCTACTCCACTAGATTTCAATGGGAAATATTGTACTTTTTACTTCACTACATTTATTTGACACTTTTAGTTACTTTTCAGATTAAGAGTTTACATGCAAACCATATGATGAGCTTAAACTACCCTGTAGGATATAAAGCACCTGAAATTGGCTCTACATGGAAGGACTACAACATTAAAATTCTGTTTACATGTATTAATTAGTAATAATATCCAATACTATAATATAAAATACTACAATAATAAAACACTCCGAAAGCAGCCTTTCTGCGTAATGAGTACTTTTACTTTTGATACTTGAAGTACATTTTGCTGAGAACACCTCTGTGCTTTGACTTTTTGAATGCATGACTTTTACTTGTAATGGAGTATTTTTATACTTTGACACTTCTACTTTTTGCTCCCTCTGAAATTAACATAATCTTGTTTGTTGCCCATACATCAGAAACAGAAACCAAGTGTTTTAGTTGCCCAACCCTAACCATACCTTAACCATATTTTATTTGCCATAACCATGACCTTTCACTAACCTAAAAACTTTGGCATTGGATGTTAAAAAATGTTGGCATTGAAAATAACCCAGAGTTTTTCTGAATATTCCAACATCAACATTCTTGTGTGGCGATAGGGTGCAAAATACTCACATACCGTGAATACCATTGAACTTAAGTTGCTCATATTAAAACACTGCTGACATTAAGACTGCTTTTCTTTCCTCTGCCACTTTATTCACTTGAACCAGAGGGATATAGACAAATACATATTACAGATACTTTTCAGATATCTGTAATATTTGTTCAGTTTGAGTACCTAATACCATGGCAGGGAAACACAAGTTCAAAAGGATAACGTAAAAAACACTAGTTCTGTTTCGATTGCTTAAACGTTTGAATTAATTGCAAATGAGAATCATCGCTTATGTACTTAAGAGTGTGATGTTTTATATATTCAATTTTTGAAGAAGAAAAGAAAAACAGCAAAGGGCAAAGAAATAACTGAGATGCAAATTTTCTGGAATCTGGGAATGTGTTGCTAAGTAACCATTTTTCTCATCACTCATTAAAAGTAAAATATGTATTCAACATTTATTGAATACATTTTTTATTTTCAAACCAGGGTGTTTTGCTGCCTTTTTAAGAGCAATAAGCCATTCAAGGCCAAGCTTTTACAGTTTTATTCTCTGTGCTCTACAATAACCTGTCTTTGATCTTCTTAAATCACAACACTGTGTTGAATGGCTTATTGCTTAAATATATGTTTAGATTTTTGCTCAGCCTTTAAAAACATGCTCGGATTGGATCTATGAGTGGGAGGTGAATATATATCACATTAGCCTGCTTTTCCCTCTCAGCCTGCCTATGTGGTTAGCCAGTGCAGAGAGAAAGTGACTGACAGCTTCTGGATGTTTGCTCAGACTTCAGTTCTTACCCTGATTTCTCAATTAACCCTAGATTTGGATCAGTGATTCAAATACCTAACTTAAAAACTCAAGTATGCTGGTCCTCTGTTTTTAGAGAAATAAGACTGTTTTATTAACTTTGTCAAGGAGGTCATGCCTCATCACTCTTATTTATTTATTTAGTTTGTCTGTCAGCAGAATCCTGTTAAAACCTAAAACATTACAAATTTTATGGGCAAATACGCCTCAGGGCTTAGGCCAAGGATCAGTTGCTAATGTACTAGTTGTGTGATTTTGCAAAATATACCAATGTTTTTACTTTTATTCAGTTTTTTTCTAGTTTGTGCTTGTTGATTTCTTGATAATGTGGACATGTTTTTGGTGTCAGTCTGTCCTTGGATTGGCCTCAAGTTAATTGATTTTTGATTTAACTGTGATTTGTAACACCTGTCCTAGACGGCATAAATGCCATCTTTTTTTTTGGAATAAAATAAGAAAGAGCAGTTAGAGCATCTTCTCCCAAACCTGGATTTGAACCCACACCACCTGGGTAGAAAACAGGAGTTCTGACCACTAGACCATTTGAGATAACAGGATAGTGCAATCATGTTTTCCTTCCTTCCTTCAAAATACTTCAAACAAAAACAAAAACTAAAATCAACAAAAAAATTCTCGTTGCGAATTTCCGCTGTTGTCCAACTGCAACACAACTGACCTTCAAGGGAACAAGGAACAGGTACCTTCAGGTGGGTCGAGCTAGCTGACTTGATAAAAGCCAGCTAGTGAGATTAATTTGTGTTTCTCGCTACATTCTCTCTCTTTGGACTTATTATTTTTGATTCATACCAAATAAAGTATGTAAGAAAGATATGATGAACGTTCAAGCGTGCAAACAAACAAACAACTCTAAAACTAGGAAAAACTTGGAAAGTAAACAATGTTATTCTTGCAATTCACCTGCAATGGCCTGGCATCCAGGGGCGTGCACGCACACGTGCACACACACACACACACACACACACACACACACATGTTGGAATAGCATTAATTTACAATTTCTGTCTCCACTACTCATATCTACTTTAATTACTAACACTTCAGTAGCTTACAGTTTCTTACATTACTGTTTAAAATTTTTATTTAATAAACAGACCTACCAATCACAAATCAATAAAGTAGCACCATACAAATGTAATATAAAGCTTCCATACTTTATTCTTTAAGTCCTCCAAAAACATTGTACCTCCAAAAGTAGGCTACATACAAAATATAACAATGCACATTAAAAAATACAGTATGAAGTACAAAAAAAACTATGTGGACAAAATATTGTATTGCAAAATCTAAAATCTACAACACAACAACAAAATACGAACTAAGGTCCAGCCTCAGACCAGACAGATAGCCAATCATAGTTTAGCATAATGGGGTGGCACCTGGGGTGGCCAATCAGATTTCAGTCCACTTCCTGGACACGCCCCTGGGTCACACAGATGGAGAAAATGAGAGAGGCTGACAGAGATACAGAGACTCATTGAATGCTATTAAAAGTTTAGAGAGGCAGACAGAATTTAATGACACTGTTCACACACAAATGTGACAGCACACAAGTATGCATTCAATTGAAATACACACAGCTCACTTAAATTATTCACTTAAAAAACACACACAGGCAATGCAAAATGTAAATAATTGGCACAGCATTCACTGACAGACAATGTGCAAATACAAATAAACCTGTTTGTGTTAACACATACAGTGCTCAAGCATACAAACACCCACATATTCAGACATTTTTTATTAGTAATGCAAATGCATTCGTCTACACACAGAATATGAATGTATACATGTACACGCTTTTATATGCTTGCAATACACATGCAAACAACACAAGTGTAGTTCTCAGAGGACAGGGGAGTGTTTTCAGTTTACAGTAATAACCACCAAGCTAAATTAGCTCAAAGTTTTTAAATCATTCTCAAAAGTGTGATAATGAGATTATATCATACACACACACAGAGAGAGAGAGAGGGAGAGAGAAACATACACTAACATAATTTTCATTCATCAGCCTCAGTGTTTGGTGAGGTAATAAGAGCCTATTTATATGAACCCCCACCCCCCCACAGAGATGCATTAACAGAACAGTGTTTCACACATAAACAGGTGCATAAACACATACAGTATGTGAATATTGTTAACACACACACCCACATTAAACACATGCTCTGCAGCAAAAACAATCAAAAAGGTGTTTCGCTCCTGCTGAGATTTGTAATGAAGGGAACATGAATGTGAACAGTGTCTCTGAGGGAGAGAGCAAGAGGGAGGAAAAAAATCTAAGTTGGTGAAATAAGAATTGATTTCAAGCTAAAACAAAGAAAGACCATACACACTGGTTTATTAATTTATTAATTTTTTTTTTTTGGCCCCTTGGTGACACATTCTGCAGCTTTTCATGAAACATTTCCTGTAAGAAACTTTGCATTGGGATCAAATAATTGATGTCCACATGCAGGTCTATCATATCACATTGCTCTACGACACTTTGATTATTAAAAGACATCCCATAGACATAATGTAAATGGGAAAAAGTAACATTTTATTTCATAGGACAGTAGAGGGTACCTTTTTCACAGATGATATTTTGACATGTCACAGTAGGAAAAGCACTAGCCTGACATCACCAGACTAATTCGCAACCCCCCAGTTCATTTTCGATTTCCAAGGGGCATTATCAACAAGCGCAGACCAAAATGCCTCTGGACGCAAGTGGATAGACCTACAACCAACTGGAGCAATGAAACATGTGACGTAGCGCTGAGCGACTCCTGTTGGAAGTACGGAAAACACATCTTTCTTAACAACAAAAGCATTTTGTTCTTCTTTTGGAGAAAATACATCATACAGTTCATTTAATACTGCTTAATATAGCAGATTCAGAACGTTCCACATGAGCGGCAGCCATCTTGGTTGTTTATGAAAATGCCTCAATGGCACTCCTCTGTACAATCATTGTATCAAACCTGCCCCATATTATATATAAACGGTTGTGACTGGCCGGAGCTGGGCCAGGTCAGCTGGAAATGTGTCTGAATGGAAGGGGGACCAGACGCATCAAATAAAACATGAGTTGCAGATTCGTCTGGTTCCCAGCCTTCCTTCTCTTATAGCTCAAAATGATTAAAAACCCTGAGAAGAAACATGTGATAACAGGGGCTCAGTGTATTGACCATATTATTGACAGCGTGAAAACCACAGCATTATCGATGGCTCCACAAAGCACAGGGCTCATTATTTGCCCTTTGACACACATTAATTAACCAGTGTGCTTCACTAGAAGCCACCCTGCTAAAATTTGGGTATTTCACATGTCCACTGTGCCAGTTGTGCTGGTATGTAGTTGTGTGTGTGTGTGTGTGTGTGTGTGTGTGTGTGTGTGTGTGTGTGTGTGTGTGTGTGTGTGTGTGTGTGTGTGTGTGTGTGTGCTCTGCCGTGAAAAGGCAGTAAGAGGTCATGACCACCAGTGCAAAGATAGTTATATTCCAGCCATAATGAATTATCTTGGAAGCAGACTGGACATATACAATTTGAGCTGCATGAATGCAAGTGTCCTTCTGGAGATTTAACCTGCTGTGTAAAATGATTTGAGAACCACACATATTGAACAAGAGTCATTGACATGTTTAATCAATATCTATACAGCGAAGGTTTGCTGCTGTAACAAGCATTATAGATTACGATAAGGTCTGCCAGTTATACCTAGCAAGACTTGTCTGGTGAATGCTCTCTAAAGTTTATATGCTGCAATGACAACTATTGAAGAGAAGATGACCTCACACTAAGCTCCATTGATTTTATTGTATAACCGATTTTTCGATCACACTTTTCACAAGGATACAACTTGCCTCCCTAATGTAGGACAATGCTTACTCTCCACTGTTCACTCCACCCTTTTGAGTTATTATGCTGTACAGTAAACATAATGTCAGTACTAACCAATAATACGCTTTACTAACATACCAGTAGTCAAGCTGTGAAATTGGGAACCACTTAAAAAAAACATTTGACATTTCTTTTTTTTTATTTAAGCCCAAATATAGCGACGATATACCCACACAGGTGTTCACTTATTTTGCCTGATTAGACCTCTTCGTGTGCACAGACTGTGACTGATTGACTGACAATTCCCTAACCCCCCTGCTGGTTTTGTTACATTTGCTGAGACAGAACAACTTTCACTGTTATAGGCCTTTTTTTAATGGCAGGCATTTTTGACATGTCATAGCAGGAGCATTTAATGACATTAATAATGCACACCTAAATGGAGCAGATCCATTGTAAATGTAATTAATTACAACAATGACCGTTACAATTATAATTATGAATGTTTGTCTACACAAACACATTGTTTTGTTGTTTTTGTGTGTGGATAAAGCCCATGAATTTATTCATTCCAACTTGACTCCATAGACCTTTGTCTCAGCAGATGTTTTGACACGTCATAGCAGTGAAAGCACAGGTGTAATTAATAACATTAACGATGACTACGGTCCATTTAGGTGTTCCAGTTCCAGTTGTTCCTGGCTCACTGGTATGGCTCATTGGGACACTTAAATGGAACACAGCCATCAGTTACACCAGTGCTTTTCCTGCTAAGTCTGACATGAAAAAGGTCTGTTGCACTGTATCGCTGTTGTTGGCAATCACATTCTTACGTCTACAATGGTTAAGTCAGTGTTTTTACAGGCCATGCACACCCACACAGGTGTTTTTAGTTATCCTGGCTGATTAGACCTCTGCTGGGAAGAGCTTTGCAGGTAATTCATCAAACACAACGTACCAATAGTAATGAAAAAGTTGTCCCATTGTAGTTGCATGAACTGATATTGCCGTGTCGGTGTTGTTCCTACAACATCATAATTAATGTTGCTCCAGGATGATCATTGCAACTGACCAATCACGATGTTGTGATGTCATAGCTTTGCGACAGGGGGAAAAAGACCATAAAAATACTAAAGCGCGCCTTCTTGCTTGCACACATATGCATTTCGTGTTTCGACGACATTAAAATGCATGTTAACACGTAGAGTTTGTATGGCAAGCCAAATGGATCAAATGTCATCAGGTCGGCACACGTCCCTGGTACAGAGTTTTTGTTAAACATTTTTAATAGCTTGTAGCACGTTGATGAGATTGATGCGATTCAGGGAGAATGTCCAAAAGGGGGTTCTCTGTCATAGTCCTCTGAATCTGAATACTGTACAATTTATAAAGACAGCACAGATAGCAATCTTGCCTAGCAGTGGCAAGCATCTTTCATCGATGCATTGCTTTGGTCTGGCTTTACTCTTCACCAGTTGGTTACAAAAACTCTGGATTTACTGGCTATGTAAAACAGGAGGAAGGGCTCATTACCATACAAGAAAACGGCGTAAATAATGCGCATCTTGGACAGGTTTTAACGCGTGTAAAAAGCGCCGTTTAATGTACCTCACTAGAGCACCGTAAAAAGCGGCATTTTGTATGGTTTTTACAGGCGTAAAAAGCGGTGTTTTAAAATGTAACGCCGTAAAAAGCGGTGTGAAAACCGTCAGGACGCCGTATTTTACGCCGTTTTATGTACCAGCGACATGTGCCAACCTGACGACATTTGATCCCTTTGGCTTGCCATAAGTTTGGTCATGTTAACATGCTACGTTTTTACACGTTAACGCAACAGAAAATGACGCGTTAACATGTCTTTTATGGTTGTGGCCAATGAGGACCTTAAATCCAGACATACGTATTCATGAGGAGGGTTGCCTCAAAGATGTCTAACAACAACGCTCTTGTTACAGGCACCTACGTACACCGCAAACGAAATGACATAGTATGAAACGTAATCCAGAGGTGTGGTTTAGAAGAAGCCAATTTAAACTTGTAGTGGGGATACAGGCCCTCAAGGTAAGCCATAGCTGAGATTTCTGGTATATTATAGGAATATAACTTTAACTATCATGTAATCATGTGTATCATGTAATATAACTGATACTATGTCTATATAGTATTTTGTGCAGCAAGCATAATTACAACAGTGCCTTCCTATCATAGATGTAGTTTTTAAAATCTAGTTTCACTCCCTTTATGCAAATATTTTCCCTCAGCACTTCCTCTTTTAGCCAACTTGTGGAAATAGCCGTTATATTTTATATATTCTAATATATAATGACTAATATTCCACACTGTCTCCCCTGCTACCTGCACCATATCAGCTGTTATTGTGCAGTAACAGGATGCAGTTCTCTAACAAACAGTCTGCATATGTATGAATGTCCGCACAGCACAGAGAAGGCATGCAGCACACTGTTCCACTTGGATTTTATTTTAATCTTCTGTAGTAGCCTTTCCTGTTGAATTATCATCATTTTGATATTACATACTAACATATGAGTTTAATGGTTTCTACAGTACCAGTGCAGTGAGAATGTAAAAACATGTCTTTTTTGGTAAAGCAGGCCTGAGTTTTCTGTCGAGGTTAGGTTACTGTAATACAAGACATTAATTCTGCCTAAGAGTTAAAAGCCCTCTCAGGTAGAAGTTACTTTTTATTCCGCCTCCATGAGACTCTGAATAATACATATTTGGTTTGTCAGGTGTGATTGTTTGCAAAACAAGCGTGGGAATGTGCAGGCGTAATTCACTAAAGAGGTGTCAATCAAAATATTCCTCAAATTTACATACTGAGATTAAAGCTGCAGGCGGGGAAAAAAACAAGCACATAAAATACAAATTCTTATGAAACATCAGGCAGTTTGTGTAAATTATACGTCTTCGCAGCAAATTTGATAGGGTGTACACTAGTTGTCAGTGGTGTTTCGACAGATGCCTAATAGACCAAGTGGAGAGCTGACACTGCAGCTCACAGAAAGTTTCAGTGCCATTACCTCCCCTGCTGCTCAACTGAGCTGGCAAAATATCTTAGGGACCAGCTCCAAAGAAAGGATGGCCCTGACAAATTTGGTGTCAGTGGTCACATGAAACTGAACATGTCAGCAATGTCATCTGAAAAAGCCAGAGGAAGACTTTTATTTTCTTTAATCTGAATCTCTGTGATTATGTGTTTTTTTGCTTCTGTTGTATTTGGCATATTCTCTTTTGCCTCTGATGCCACGAAAGTCAAGTTCATGTTTTGTTTTACTGTATGGATTAAACACATAAATTCTTTATATCAGATTAATTCTTGTCCTGTAATGTTTTATTTCTTTTGCTGAATTTGGACTTTGTTTCTATGTGATTTCAATAATGAGCATTTTGCAGATTGATGTGATGTTTTTAAATGTAATGATCATACTGGTGTTATTCCATACATGCCAGTACAGCTGACTGGATTTTGCTAAAATAAAAATGAATCATACAGATGAAGGAGAGGGGAAGACAGGGGGAGGCTGGACAGAGCGGCCCTGATAAGATGGTGAAGCTTGATATCTGGGTTTGTGTTGCCACCTCGTGGCCACGAGGGGTAAAACAACATGACAAGGCAAATGCGTCACAGGCATTTGAGCTATTTGTAACTGGAAATGAGGGCAGAAAATACTGGGCTCAGAACACACAGTAACAAGCGCTCTCATCACCCAAATCACTTTAGGAGACAGTCAAACAGAGAAGCACTGCTGTTGTTGTAGTTGGTGAAAAGTGAACTGGCCAAACTCTGTCTGTTAGAATCGCTGGTCTGTGCGTGTTTTATGCTGAAACGAGCACTGAAAATCCTCTAAAGAGCTTCAAAACAGTTCTACCTCTGTAAAACCACAACCAGAAAAACAAAGAATAGAACCATTTTACTTTGGTGAAACCTCTAGTTGAACAAATGGGACTGAGGTATTGTCTTTATCAGGTTGTACAAACACAGATTCAAGCTTTCTACCATAATGTTTACAGTAGCAGAGCCAACTGCAAGTTTGCTGTAGCAGTAAATCATGAAATGTTCCATGTAAATCATCTCTAAAAGAAAATGACAATTCCAAAAATGACAGATCCTTGGGATGATTACACACTTGGATCGATGCACTCTAACAGCTGTTATAGACTCTACTTCTTGGATTACATTTGTCCTAGGCTTAATAGAGCTGAAGACCAGCTTAGCAGAGCTTTGTTGTTTGCTTTTGCTGTTCTAGTCAAGTGCAAATGAGTAAAAACAAGCCTTAACATGGGTGGTTCGTGGTTCAGTTTATTAAAGATCCCCTCAAGACACGTTGTTAGACACGGAAATACTCTGCTTTGAATAATAATTTGTGTTTGCTATGGTTGTCCACAACAAAAGTTCACATATATTCTGAATTTTTAAAAATTCAGAATATATGTGGAAATATTGTTTGTTTTAAAAGTTTAACTGCTGGACACAAGACTCCTACTTCACTTTCAAGTCAATTCTCAGTGTATGTGCACTGGAGGTTTCAAGTTTCCACATCAGACTCGTATAAACTGCAAATTGGCTTCCAAACTAGATGTGCGAAAATCATCTCATACGTACACGCCTTAAACTCAGATTTAAAGTGAGCATTGACGCACTTTTTCCCTTCCGAAGATGAATGTGAAAACAGCCTTCTAGTGTCAAACTCTTCACATACATCATTCTTCATAGTGTAGCTCAAATTTGGACTTGGTGTGGACAGTTCCTCCATTTACTAAATTGATGTCACGAAGTACTGCGGTAATGTTAACTTCATCACACTTTCTCTTGCATTCCTTCGCTTTCTACCTCCACAATTTCTGCTGCATTTTTTAGATTGTCTCCTACTGAGCTAAAAAGAGATCCATCACAGATAATGGCAAACCTGTAGAGGATCATTTTCTCCTCCATTATGTTTTCCTTTTGTTTTTCTGATGAAGCAGATGAAAGTTGGATGGGGATGCTTAATGAGGAGACGTCAATCAAACAGACACTAAATTTGTGATCATTTGATCCAGATGCCTGGAATTTGCATAATGTTAACTCAAGCTCCACTTTTAACACTCCTCTCCCACTGCTACGCTTGCTAATTTTCAACACTTACCTTCTCCCAATCCTGCAGAACATTTCTCTGTCTGCTGTCTGCTGTTTGTAATACTTACGGTGAAGAACCGACTTCATGTGTTGCACATCAAAAGACGTGCATCCACTGATGCTTCCCATCTCTCCGTAGCTTTATGTTACATACAGTAGAGTTACATTTCTGCATCTGGAACAGCTCCTTCCCAGGGGAGTGGCCTGCGGTGGCAGTGGCCACCCCAGGTGCCACCCCATTATGCTAAACTATGATTGGCTATCTCTCCGGTCCAAGGCGGGACCTTCATATTTTGTTGTTGTGTTGTAGATTTGAAGTTATGCACAATTCTGTCATTACAATATTTTGTCCCCACAGTCCTTTTATTTTTTTTATTTTTGGTACTTTGATACTGTGACTATATTTTTAATGTGCATTGTTATATTTTGTATGTAGTCGAATGTTGGAGGTACAATTTGTTTTGGAGGACTTCAAAAATAAAGTATGGAAGCTTTATATTACATTTGTATGGCACCACTTTGTTGTGTTGTGATTTGTGGGTCTATTTATTTTTTAAATAAAAATTTTAAAATGTAAAAAACTGTAAGATACTGAAGTGTTAGTAATTTAGTAGAAATGAGTAGTGGAGACAGAAATTGTAAATTAATGCTATTCCAACGTGTGTGTGTGTGTGTGTGTGTGTGTTTGTTTTTCCTGGTTTTAGAGTTGTTTGTTTGTTTGTACACTTGTACATTCAGCATTGTTTTCTTACTTACTTTGTTTGATATAAATAAAAACTAATAATTCCAAAGAGAGATTGAGAAAATGATTTCGGTCGGTTTTAATGATTTTTGTTTTTAGAGTTTTTGTTTGAAGTATTTTTGCTTTTTTGAACATAGATACGCACACCACACACCACACCACACTCTCTCACACACACACAGATCAGAAGATAATTACATTTGGTGTTCAGAGAAGAACTCTCAAAGAGAGAAAGACAATCATACTGCAGGAAGAATCTGCAGAAATTAACCTTCATCAACCTGCATAAAAAAAAAAAACTTTACCAAAAGTCCAAACAAGACAAGCAGAATGTACTGACCTGGATCGGGACCATTATTGCACCAGTTGTGGCTAAAAGCTTAATTTTTCCATGTGGACCTTGGGTGGGAGCTGTCAGTGAGCTAATTTTAAGATTCAGAATTATATCCATGCACTGTTGTCCCATGTGATCTAGTGGTCAGGATTCCTGGTTTATACCAAGGAGGTCTGGGTACAATTCCTGGTGTGGGAATAGTTCTTGTGTTGTTGTACTTTTTTTAATCACTCCAGATTTGTTTTAATTTTGTGGACTTTTGAGTGGTGTGAATATGATGAACTGTCTTGCAAATTTCTTCTTAATTTAGAAGTCAAACACACACTATATCCCTGTGTTCTCTATGTACTAGTGGTTAGGATTCCTGGTTTTTACCAGTGATTGCAGTGTTTGAAACTGGAATATTCATACAAAAATAAATAAATAAATAAAAAACCTCCAAACCTTGCACTCAACGTATCTTCATTTTAAGCTTTATTCACTTCTGTTCCTCTTTCACTGTTCATAACCAACACACCATGCCTGTCAGCCCACACACACACAGGCAAAGTGATGTCCCTCTATTTGTGTGTTCTCCATGTGAATCTGTTTGCCGCTTGCTATGAATAATTACTTGGGTTCAACTGCTGCTGTAGGAAAAGATGGTGTTATTTTATGTTCATAATTCTGACATGACGTATCATTTAAAACTCACACAGTTGACAGGTAACACAAATATATTCAGTACTGATTGTCTTTCTATAGTGGATCCCCTTCTCAGTGTACAAGCTAACTGTATGTATTTATATCAGTATGTGTCAATGCTGTGAACTATATTCTTCTAATGTGTTTGTAATGACTTGACCTGCTGGCAATTGGCTTCATGTGTGTTTAATCAAGCCCTAGATCACTGACTAAGTGCACCTGCAGAGTGACCCTTATATACATGATACATGCCTCATTTTCCACTGAGGAGAGTCCAACATGGATTGAAAAGTTTGCACTTTTGACACACCAGAGAAGAAGACAAACAAAGGGCAGTTTTTTAAGCCAAAGCTCAACCCCTGTGAACCTCTGTTCCCAAAACGAAAATTGAACCAACCAAAAAGTCTGGACATGTCACTGCTCCTTTCTCCAACAAATGTTTGCTGAAGTAAAACTCAACCTTGCTTTTTTAAAGATTAGGTTTATAGGGACACTCATAATAAATGGATAGTTACAGCCTTTTAGCTCAAAGGCAGGACAGCTAATGCCCCTGCGGTTCATAAACTAGCACACAGACAAACACCAAACAAACTGGATGGATAAACCATCAAAGTGGGGTTAGACTCTAAGGTGCTCCATGTCCTTTGAGTCCTTAATTATTGCATGAACCTGTGATGTTATTAGCGTGAAGGAGCACCAGGCTCACCAAGTCATTGTACCTCTGCATGATAATGTACTCAGTGTGACTTTGACTCTTAATACTGATGAATTTGTCCTCCTGTCTCCTGTCGATTCAATCTCTGCTGTGACAGTTTGGTAGGCAAAGTGTTGACACAGAGATAATAAAACCTTAAAGGAACCCTTTTGGAATTTAATTCACCTCCTTGTTCTGTGTGTTTTGATGATTTTCTCTTATCTCTGCACAGACACGTCTATTCAACAGCCACACAAAAAGCAAATAAAAGAAAAACGTCCCACACGAGTATTCTGGAAAGGTTCAAATTGAAAATGTATGTCATGTCAGGTGGTCTGTGAGTTGGCCCAAGCTGTCGACAGTAAGAAGAAGAGACTTCTTCTTCCAAAAGGATGACAGCTCGGCTATAAACTGGGGCGTGATGGACAGCATTCATAACGGACGAGATCAAGGAGAAAACCTGTCTTTTATATCACAATCAAGGTTAAACTCTTTGCTTTTTTTTGCCAAGGGGAGTAGAGTTAATATATACAGTCTGCTGATTGATGTTCAGAAACAATCAAAGGGCCTGTCCGAAATGATTGACAGACTAGCTTTTGCCCCCACATACACAGGGCGACAATTGACAAGGTCTTTATGTGACTGCCGCTTGAGTGTGATCAATGTTAGCCGTGTGTGATGAATATTTGCTGAGCCCCTCAAATCCTCTGCCTTTGTGATCTTCTAATGATTTTGTGATTGCAGTGTTTGAAACTGAAATATAAAAAAAAAAGAAAAAACTCAAGAACTTGCACTGAAAGTATCTTCATTTTAAGCTTTTTTCACTTCTGTCCCTCTTTCACTGTTCATAACCAACGCCCCATGCCTGTCAGCCCCCACACACATACACGCAAAGTGATGTCCCTCTATTTGTGTGTTCTCGATGTGAATCTGTTTGCCGCCTGCTATGAATAATTCGTTTTGCCACTGTGTTTCTCACACTGTGTTTGTGTGTGCCTCTGTTTGCGTAGGAGTGTTGGCGGAAAAGTTCATTTTCATTTCTTTATATAGAAACACATCAAGCAGACTGTTGGATATTTTGGAAAAAGACTGATGTTCTGATTCAGCACAAAGTACTGATATAGATTGGAGTGTGTGTGTGTGTGTGTGTGTGTGTGTGTGTGTAAGAGAGAGAGATAGTGTGTGTCCATGGTTGAATGTAGGACAGTTACATTTGTTCTGGCGTCCCCGTGGATATCATGGCATTTCAAGCACACATAATAGTACACAGGTGTGCACACACCCAACACAAACACATACCCACCTGCCCACACACACACGCACACACACATGCACACACACACGCCACTATAAAATTCCCTTTTGTCCCTAGATATTGTCAAACTACTCCACTCCAAGTTCCACTTAACCACCTTTTGCATCTCGTTGGTCATTTAAAAAGCTAATTACCAACCTAATAAATTATTGATTGTCATTTCACTTCACAAAGAATATGCCAAAAATACCCCCCACCACCTCGTCTCATGTCTGAGGGCAAGAACGAGTCTTTGGAAAGGTGTCTTTATTGAGATAAATGATCCTGTACTAACTATTTAGATACATTTTCAAATCCAGGACACAGGACTAATTCTAACATTGGCCCCGGGCCACATTCAACTCAGCTCTGCAAATGTCACCTTCATGAAGCCATCTTTAGGAACATGGTACACAATTGCCTTTTTTTTTCACACTATAACGCTCAGACAATCACTGATAGTGCATCTAACCACACTTATGGTCTAACACCTCTGCTAGTAATGAATGCATGTGAAACTACGGGCACATAACAGAACACACATGCATCAACATGAGACTTAGGCCCATGAGTCCATCACCCAGTAAACCAGGAGGCTGTCCCTACATGCCCTCCCCACCAGGATGCTACAATATAAACACAGACCCCTCAAAGCTGGATCACCCATAATCACCAACAGAAGCCTGTATGAAAACCAGCACTGCAGTGATCATACGGGGTGCTCTGGCACATACAGGTGTAACAGCTCAAAATATATTTAAGCATAAACAATGCCTTGAAAATGAGTGGTAAAATGTGTCATTTACTGTATCAACTGTTTGACAGGGTGGATGGATGGAGGGCTCAAGAAATAAAGAAAGAACGAACTATGGTCCCATGTGGGATTTACTGGGGAGTAAACTCCATAAACTGTTCATTTATTGTAAATTGCTGGAATGCCTAATTTAGACATAGACAGGCACAGAAAGAGTGGGTGGTATAAGAAATATAGTGACAACTGATCAATGTAATCAGAGACTATTAGCCCTGTGGGCTAGTTCAAAAATGGCCTTAAGATTATATGCTGTTAGAGATGGTGGAGACAGGAAACAAGAGCAGCGTAGACCTGAGACGGAGCAAAGAACGGAAGGAATGAGAAGAAGGAAAAGTAACAAAAGGAAAAAAGGAGCAGACACATTTGAAAAAGAGGAGGTATGGAGAAAACACAGATTAAGAGGAGAAGGGAGGAAGACAAATGGGGAGCTGAGGGAGAGGGGAGAAGAAAGGAAGTCTGAAGAGAAGACGAGAGATGAAGGAGCAGGGGTGAGACAATGTTAAAGAAAAGGGGCAAAGAGACAGATGAGAGATGGAATGGGGTAAAAAGGGAAAATCGATGTGGAGGTAAGGGGAAGAGAGGAAAATGTGGGGGGTTTGGGGGTTCATTATAGTAAATTGTAGATGCCTGCACTCAGTCTGTGGCAATTACCTACATATAGTATATGGGAGAGGGGTTAAGTTTACTGTGCCTCTTGGGGGGTTTGGCAGATAGCTGATGCTGTTGTCCTCCCCACTGCCCCCCACAAACACCCACTGCGCCTGCGTGTGTGTGTGTGTGTGTGTGTGTGTGTGTGTGTGTGTGTGTGTGTGTGTGTGTGTGTGTGTGTGCCTGCCCGTGTGTGTGTACACTAACAGAGTTTTACTGGACCGCTCTTTACAGTGCTGCAGTCAGCACTAATTGTCTAAAGTAGATGTAGTGTTGGAGAGCGTGAGAGAGTGATTGGAAGAAGAGAGAGTGCAGGGAGGAGGAAAAAACAATTAAGAGACTGAGATAGATTAGGTGCAAGTGTGTGTGTGTGTGTGTGTGTGTATGTGTGTGTGTGTGTGTGTGTGTTTCCTCCTGTGGTATCTTTATAAGCCCCAATTGGCCTCACAAGGATAGAGAAATGAGGAAACCCCTCCACAGTATCAAATTCTACAAAGTGCTTCTCAGGTTCAGGAAAAGGGTGAAGGAAAGGTGTTTGAGGTTTCACATGTGCGCTGTAGAAACTGGACAGCTGGACTTCTGTGATGCAACTTTCCAGTCTTGTGAAATTTCTGGAAAATGACAGCACTGATGAAAAATGTCCTGGAAATGTTTTCTGGGAAAAGTTCTGAAAGTGCAACAAAATCACAATTAGGTTGCTAAATGTCATCAGCATATACTGTAACAATAGGCTGCTGTCAGGTTGTTATATGTCATAGCTCCCAAAATTAACTGGGTGAATTAAATTACCGTATGGTTTTCTGGTCAGAGAAGAAGTCAGAGAGAGGTGAGATAATGGCTTTTAAAGGTTGCCACAAACAGACACAATTCAGACTCAGCCTACTGGAAATTTTATTAACTTCAAATTTGAAATAAGTTGTTTTCAAGCTGAGAAATCCTGATTTGCCACATCTTATAAACTCAAGTTAAATTGGGGATAGCTTGAGCCACTTTTGTTAGATTAGACTTGCATAAACTGTTACTTTTTGTTTAAGTTAAAAAATCAATTTAAAGACATACTTTTTAGCTACTGGAGCATTGGAAATGTGCAAATGTATATCTATGAAATAATGTTAACCCTGCTGAGAATAGGGAGAGAAGGGTTTGCGTGTAGGGGCATGGCCAAAGAAAATACTTATTTTTCTGTAGTCATTGAAACTGTATATCAGGACCTCTCAAACATGTTGATTAGCAACAGATTTATCACTGTTCTAACCTGATGATCCTGAATAACATACTGCATTTGACTGCAAGTAACCATAGCAACAATATTTATGCTTTAGGGTGTGTTACAGAGACCGTTAAACGAACTAAAGGTTGTATCAGAGTTAAATTATCAAATTAGTCAAAAGAAGTTAAGGAAATTGTGTGCTGTTGACCATTGTTTATTGATATCAGGATATATCATCCTTCATTATCAAATACATAGCAGAGAGAGAGTTGCAGTGTGACAGTTTTTAGGGCCCGAGCATGAAAGTTCCAGGAACCTATTGTTTTTGAAGAGATTATTATTATTCTACTTTTGTCAGGCATTTTTGAGTGGCTTGGGATGCTCGAAAACTCGAAAATTGGCACACACGTCAGAACTGGCAAAAATTGCAAAGTTCTGCAGTGATTGAGCTCAGGCGTGGCCAGGGCACTCCATAGCGCCTCCACACACATGCCAGGGTTGGGATAAAGTTGCTTTGATCTTCATGAGATTTGGTGGGGTTATTGCTCTCATCATGAAGAACATATTTCACTTTCTTGTAAGAGAGTTTGCCCAACAGGAAGTCAGCCACGTTGCATTTCCTGTGTAAATTTCAACTTTCTAAACACGTTTGAGGCCTTTAGGATGCTCAAAAACTCATGAAACTTTGCATCCATAGATGAACTGGTGATTATTTCGATTTGATGTCACAATTGGACTTGGGTGTGACACATCTGCTCTATAGCGCCCCCTAATTACTTTTAGCCTTCAAATGTATTTTTGACACCCTTGGTATACTCAAAATCTCATGAATCTTGGCACATGCATTTTAACCCATGAACATTGTGAGAATATACAGCAATTGGGTTCATGCGTGTTTAGTGGGCTCCTTAACGCCCCCTAGCGTGTGGCAGGTTTTAGTCGGGATAAAGTTGTTCCGATATTCACCAAATTTTATACGCACATAGCTCTTATCATTTTGGACATAGTATTTCCAACTGGCTTTCATGAACTCTGCCCAACTGGATGTTGGCCATTTTGAATTGTGTGTGATTTTTGTGTATTTCTTGCGAACTTTTTCGAACTCCTCCTAGAGGGTTTATCGGATTCATTTCAAATATGGTAGGTATAATCATCAGACAAGCTTGAAGCTAAATTGGGAAGGAATAGTCAATATCTCGAACGATGATGTCATAGGTCATGAGACCATATGCCATTTTACAAGAATGGAACTTTTCAAACTCCTCCTACACGACTCAACAGATTCACTTCAAGTTTGGTTGGCTTAACCTTAAGACATGTGTGATGCTAAATTGCAAAGCTTTTGAGTTTCTGTGGAATGCAGTTGCTGGGGTGGGGCGGAGAATTTGCATGTTTTGCAATGAAACAGGAAAACCTTTAGGGAGGCTAGGGATGCTTGAAAACTCACGAAACTTTGCACATGTGTCAGAAGTGGTGAGAATTTACATCTGATATGGCTTTTGGACATGGGTGTGGCAAAATGGCTCAATAGCTCTTCCTACAAATTTCAAAATTTGGGACGCAGATGTATCATTCCAAGACTTTAAAAAAAGCCTCTTGGAGCCATACCCTAAACCCAACAGGAAGTCATCCATATTGAATTTTCTGTGCAATTTTAGGCCATTTTTTGTTAATTGCAGGCTCTGTACTTTAACAATCTCCTCCTAGAGAATAAATCAGAAGATCTTCAATTTGGGCAGTGCAATCTTAAGACCTTCACAATGAAAAGCTGTTAAAAGTTTGATATTTCATTGAACGGCGTGCCCGTGGCGTGGCGTCGAATTTCCTTGTTCCACCATGAAACAGGAAGTTGTTGTAACTCAAATGTACATTGTCCAATCTGCCCCAAACTTCACATGTTTGATAATAGTCCTGGCAAAGAAAACATCTACATGCCAATATTGAGTTATAGTCATAGCGCCACCTACTGGCACCAGGAAGTAAGCCTTGTGTGACAAACATCATCCGATTTCCATGAAATTTACATTGTGTGGTCCACACTTGACATATAGGAACATAATGCTTGTTTAGAGTGTGTCCTCTGGCACCACATAGTGGAAACAGGAATTGATTAAAAATGTGCATAACATCATGTTTGCCGACAGTTGCAAAAATCCACAGCCGCGTCCATCAGTGTCCCGACAGCACCCCGGACGTGTGGGAAGGTGCGAGAGCCCGTTCATCACTGCTTGCAGCTTTAATTGTATTTATTTATATAAACCAATCATGAATGTTGCTCTTTGACAAATGTTGTGTCCCCTATGTGTAGAATTACTGCAAGATTATAGCATCCCTCAATTCTGGTGGCACAAGTTTGTGTTATATTACCAAGCTGCTGTATGCAGGACGACTCCTGGTTGTATGTTTACCGTCCTCCCCCTCCAGTCTCCATTTGAGACAGTCCCCTCTGGCATGTATTTTAAAATGCCGCTAGCTAATAAAAACCTCCAAGAGTTCCTTTGTTGTTCACATCATCCACTCTAACAACAAAGGTAAATGACCTCTGTGTAGCTGTCTGTCTCTGTGAGCGGAGTGCACAGACATTTTCGAGGGGCAATGGTTCAATTTAAAAAATAAGTGATATTTTCTGGTCATATTACAAATTTATTGTTATTTTCTTTTCTTATAAGTGCTTTTCTCTCTAACTATTGTGTCCTATTCTATTCTGTTTTCTGACCAAGGGTTGAAAGTTAATAATAAACAGCAACAAAGGAGTGTGTGTACGCAGAAAGAGAAAAGACATTAAATAAATCGAAGTTTATGTTCAATGTGCTGTACAGAAAAGGGAAATGTAACAACGAAACATTAAAGAGAGGAATGACAATATGAAGTCCTAATGATAATGATGTTGTTTTCCAATGTCTTTTATTTATGCTGCTAAGACTCATCTGCTGTATACTCCATCCACTCGAGTATTCTCGACCCATATGGAACCATGCATATTAAAGAAAGAATATTCTCAGGGTGTGAATATGAAAATGATGGTGTTAAATTTAGTGTTGTTTATCTACATTATGTTTTCCAGTGATCCCTACGCATTGTGGGCTGCATTTTAAAATGTTGTAAAGTAACTAAATATTTGACCATGCTATTTCATCTTTGTCTCACCAGGCCAGTCATGTCAGGGTGAACACCCTCTAAATCAGGTTATCCAGATTTTGATTTACAGGACCTTTCTGGACAGTCGGAAATCTACAAGCAAAAACAGCACATTTAACTTGGCTTCTGTTGGAGGATTTTTCCCTTGTGACGAATCCCAACTGCATATTATGATTCACCCACATTTTAATTCCCATTACATTTCTGCTTCTGACAAATGAGAGGAAGATTTAAATTATTTTTCCAAAACCACTGCACTTGGGGACAAGCAAACATTTTCTTGCTGCAGGAACAAGAGTGATTTGAATTTTGGCTCCATCTGAAGTCTCAAACCCCCTAGTGAAAGTTGCTAGAGTTACCATTGCTATGTCATTTATTATAATTAAAACGTACAGTGTTGCTGGCATATGATTTATGCTCCATCAAGGAAAAAGAGACAGAGAGAGAGATATGGAAGAATGAGAGTCCTGGCATTGGATTTAAAGTAAAAAGTCAAGTTAGGGGTCACAAGAGTACCTTGAAGCAAGAGAAGCCTTGAGGGAAGAAGAACAGGCTTGTAACAAAAGTTTCAGTCAGGGAAAAGTGCCCTTCAGCAAGGCACTTTATCTGAGAGCAGCTCCTGGGGCAAGATGATTGGGTTTCCAGACCCTGACAAACACAATGCTGTGCAAAAAAAATAAAATAAATAAAAATCAGTCCTCAGTATCCGAACATTCATGCATACATGCGTAGTGCATACTAATATTCAAAGCTATAGTGTGTAGTGTTTATCCTTGAGCAGGGAAGTGTATTGTCAGTCCAACCCTCAAATTGGTCAAGTTCCAGCCTGAACACTTATCACTAATCTGCAACTTATCTGAAGTAAGCAGCATAAAGCTTCCACAGGGAAGAAACTGGCAATCACAGGCAAACGGCAATTTTCAAAAATCTGTATTTTTGAATCTATTAAAGTAAACCTAATATGCTGTTATCAAAATAGGAGAAACCTGAATAAGGAACCTGAGATATTTCAGTATTGTCCAGGAGACTGATGTGATCTGCACCAGCTCATTTCTGTGCGGTATCACTAGGGTAAAGTTATCAAAACATGGCACAGAGCCCTCCCTGCTGAAATCTAGATGAAACTGAAATGTGTTTATCATACAAGTTGTTGGCATTCTCCAGTCTTTGAATGGCAGATGGCATTGCAGTATGTGACTTATATAACTGTTTATCAAGACTGAGGGAGGCAGTCAATGTCTGACATTAAGAAACATTAAAAAATCTTCTAGGTCTTTACCGTCACTAATGGAAGAATTGTACTAATCAGTTAAATAGCAGGTACTTATGGAAGATTCAAAATGCACAAATTAAAACAAAACAAAAAAAGAAAATTAGTGAAATACAGTACACATTGTTATATGTATTTCATTTTTATGTGTGTATTTGCTGTGTCATAATTAAATGAAAACATTTGCTAAAAGAACGTTTATTTAGCGTTTTTGTATTTAATAACCAAACAAACTGTTTGGGTTTTTTTTTCCATTTTTCTATGTCACATTAAAAACAAAGTAATGAGGTGTATTGCATCTCAACGCTGTCCAGCAGAGGACAGCATAAACCTGGAAAACCATGAAAATGCCATCTAATATGAAAAACAAGTAACTGTCTAATCAATCCTTTGTTTGAGCCGTTTTACTTTAGGCATTTTAAATCTTCCATAGATCTTCCAACTATCTAGATAACTGCAGACTAATGACATACTACCATGACAGCATGTTAGTTGCTCTTTTTTATGCCATATTGCACCATTCATTCACCCCCAAGTTTGTAAAATATTGCAGTGGGAATGTAGGATGGATGCAGGATGGAAGAGCCCTGCATATTTCTGCAGGAGAGGAGAGGTGAGAAGACAGAAGTGGTGAGATAAGGCGAGAAAAAATATTCAAAACCTTTCTCTCTAAAGGTCCCTTTGACAGCTCAACCCAGAGGCAACCTCTCTCTCTCTCGTTGTCTTTCTCTCCCCCTCTCGTAATAGACTTTATATCCAGGTCCTATGCAGTGACTCAGGTTACATTTCTCTGCAGCAGCTTCAGGATATCTCCAGACAATCTGAATGTCAGCCAGGCAGACCAATAACACAATGTAGCCATCTGACTCACCAAGACATGTCTTTTTATTGTTGCCAAGTGGACATATATATACTTTCTCTGCTCCCAGACACTAACACACACACACAGTCATGCTCTGACATACACACACATACTTATGGCATGGAAATGCACAGGAGTGCTATCATGGCAGACAGGAAGTCAATGACCTTTGGCTTTTGCTAGTTGAGAAGGTGAGTCACGCACATAAACAGTACACACACTCCTGGTTTATCTGCCTGCAGCAAGAAACAACTGATGGATACAGAAATGCAGAGACAATGAAATACATGTAGAAATAGAAAATGCATTAAGGTTTAATATACAGCCAGGTGAGCCAGTTAAGACACTTTATGTAAATAAGACAATTTCTTTGGAGTTACCAGCAGTCACATTATTTTTTTTTATTAGGAGCTAACCACCTGCCCACACCTTCAGCCTCTGCGCCAAGCTAACAAGTCCCACACCAGTCTCTCCAATGAACACATAGAGACCTAACACATCATCTCACCTCTCAACTCAAGATAATCAGCCAACAAGACGACCCCAAGAGTTGTTGAAGTAACGAACGAGTTACTGGGATTAATAACTGTTATGTAATCACTGAATTTCAAATTGTAATCCCCTACCCTACACATTACTGAAAAAGGTATCATATTACTGTAATGCCAAACTGACAATACACATTCACACATACATTAGACCAAACATATATTTGCTGCTCCCCCTGTGGGTCAGTGCAGCTCTAGAAACACGCACACACACAAACGCACAGGGTGAAAACAACCTCAAGACACTGTGAAGCAAAAGAGAAAGCAAAGATTGAAAATGAACAAAATCTGAGACAAAGATAAATGAGGGGAAAGAAAGAGAGAGCAATAAAAAAAGAGACAGAGAAGGGGAAGTTGGGGAGAGATAAAGAGAGAAAAGTAACTCCCAGCAGAGTTTGGCAATTAAGAGCACCTCGTTAAGGAAGCTCTCAGTGACTAATGGACGAGACACACAGGCATACACACACACCGCAGGGGATGAGTGATGGGCAGATGCAGACATTTAACAGCTTCTGTAGTGCAATCTTTGCATTCTTCCTTTTCTTCATTTTCCTCCCCTCTCCCCCTCTCTTCTCCTCAGCTTACTTATAATAAAATCTAAAAAACATTACTCTCCCGTATGCTTCTGTTTCCCTTGCCTGTCGCTGACTGGTCTACACTTTTAACTGTCCACACACCTCCCTTGATATTATGGTTTGCACTTTGGCTGTCCCAAGTGGCACTGAGTGATAACTGGTTTGAAGTTTAGAAGGTCATCATTACTACCAAGAAATCCTGAAGGATGATGTCAGTACATTAAATGTCTTCCTCACAGTGTGCCACTGATGAAGGTGCAGCTTTTGATTCTACTTAGGAAACCATTTCATTTCATCACCTTTTGTGTGCAAAGAACATTGTTTGTTAATGGCCATGTCCGATATCCAAGTTTCATTTGGTTAAATAGAACTCTGCAGTGTCTCAATTAGCAGGAATGGGATGCTTTATTTCTGTGTGAAGCCCCACTTTGTGATTTAGGCTGATTAGATGAGGGTATTTTTACATAACAGTCTACTTCAGCATCACTGCAATGGTTGCTCACTGAATC
The DNA here is from genome assembly GCA_005408345.1 of Macquaria australasica. Taxonomy (NCBI): domain Eukaryota; kingdom Metazoa; phylum Chordata; class Actinopteri; order Centrarchiformes; family Percichthyidae; genus Macquaria; species Macquaria australasica. The sequence continues at coordinate 92,538 of SEMN01000904.1, read as the reverse complement.
TCCATTTCTGCTCTCTGTTTGTAATCTAGCAACACTAAACTGAAATTAATGTAACATAAGTGTGAATATCTGGATTCCCCCCAAAAGTAATTCCCTGTATTCTCAGCATCAAATCAAACTAAGGTTCAAGAAATGTTTGCTGCATGCTGCTGTCCAGCTCTGTCTGCTTAACCGTCTGACCACTGAGTCCACCAGGAGCTGTCTCATGTTGTTACAAACAATTGACTTGCACTGCACCATGGCTTGTAGTATCTATATTTATCCACAAGTCCTGTGGCTCACAGTGTGGGCCAGACTGGGTTGTTTGTACTCTGGAGATTGGAAAATCTGGCTTGTGATTGGAAGGTCACAAGTTGGAATCACAGTACAGGCTGGGAAGAAGTTGGTATTGGAAGTTCAAAGTGCTCTGAGTAAAATATGGCTCTTTAGTAACATCTAGTGGTATCTGTTGGGAACTACAACAAAGAACCTTTGCTGCAGGTCCCCTCTCTCTGTCTTGATTCATTTCCTGTCATCTCTTTACTGTCTGTCCAAAGAAAGCATAACATATTAACTAGCTAGCTCATGCGACTAACATTAGCTACATTAAAGGTAGTCCCAGCTTGTGCCTCTCATGTACGTATTATCATTACATTCAAGTCACAGAGCTGAGCATCCTTTTTTCTGCAGTTTTGAAGGTATTTTCAGAGTCATGAAAAAAGGATGATAAAAGGATGAAAAGTGGCAATATCCCTTGCTAGTTTGTGTGACAGAAGTAAAATATGAATGCATTTTTATTCATTAAGATATAAAACAACTGAAAATAATATCAATATAGATAAATATATGTGCTAATATATAACTTTAGAATTTTTGCAGTTTGTACAAATCAGTACTTATAAAATGAATGTCAACTTTACATCAGACATTTTGTAATTTCATTTTCATGTTATTGTTATTATTTAGCAAAGCAGCAAAACACATTACCAGCAATGGTCCAGACCCAGTTAATAACTGTTTTCCAGTAGGTTTCCTGCCATCTCACACAGGGAAGACAAAGGGCAATAAAATAGCATAAAGGCAAGACAACTAGAGAACAAGAAAAGTAAAAAGTTAGACAGAAGTTAAACATTCTTCATATATAAAGATCATGATAAAGATTGTGATTCTGAAGAAGGAAATAGACCTGAATAAATGTTTAAATTGTAAAAGGGAGGAGGAATTTCTGTGATGTGAGATTTTCAAGGTCTGCAGCTTCCTCCACCTTTCAAATGCTACATACATGTTTACTCATGTTTTGGAGAAACTAACCAAAGTGTAGAGCACACTTTTGTGAGTTTAGGGGATATTTTAGTATTTTTAGCTAATACAGAGCTGGACAGCGTGCGCCCGTTGAGACAGCTTGAAATCTCAGCAGCCACTAACAGAGGAGTGACTAACATTGATCAGCAACACTTACAAGCACTCACTGATAAATTACAGTCACTGTGTGCAAAGGAATATTACAGACCGCATCTCTAGTTGGGTAACCTTCTCCCTGAACAACTTTTGAAGTGTTGATTGTACCGAGCTGCCACCAGTGGTGACTGCAGTTCCCAGGTGTGAACATGCTGAAACGAGGCAAGCTCTGTAACTTTTAACAAGCTCAAGAAAACAAGTGGGAGCTATAAGCTGTGCTTTACAAACTCTCTTTTACAAAGGTAACCAAAGCTATTTCTTTCTGTTCAACCAATTTTGCCCTCAGACACCATATGATTTAAAAATGTCTGTCGTGTGCTTGTCGATACATAATGATGAAAATATTGAGTGGCTGGCTAAAGAAAATGATAACAAATGAGTTAGGGTACCTGGATTGGCATGAAAATGATGTCTAGCTAGTATAAAACACCCAGCCACTCTCCATATCCATTGCTGAGAACAGGCTGTAATTTCTTTCATATCATTTTAGTTTTGATTTTGAAGTGTTGATTGAATCACTTTCTCATCTGTTAGCGCAATTACATTTTTAATGGGAAGCTAAATTGAGTTGAAATTGTTCCCTGCATTAAAAAACGAACGGCCTGCCACTTTGATTGAAGAATAAAGTCACATTTTCCCTCTCTTTTTTCATGTTCACTCTACCTGTCTTGAGAGATTCATCTTATCTTGACGTTTATTTTCACACTACCCTTTGTCGAACCACGGCAGCCTGACTGATTAATCACTTCGGTAAAGTTTCGCTTACTTTCTAAACATTCAAGTTCTCATCATCAATAATGGTTGATATTGTTTTATCACTCCACTTTACTATATCTTTTTGAAACATGCTTTTACGCCACACTCACAATTCACTACCAGCACCGCCTACAGTGATGGATGATGATGATAAGTGATGATATTCTGCCTGAACAGACCAAACAGGAGACACAGACAGAGGAAAAAAACTAAGGTAATATCAGACAAAAGGAAAAAAGAATGGCTCTGAAATAAACAAGAGAGGTAGTCACACAGAGAGAAAAGGGGAGAGTAACAAAAAATGCAAAGTATGTGCAGATCCTAAGATGAAAAAAGAGCTAAGATAATAAGATAAATCATTGTGCTTTAAAAAATATTACCTCTTTTCAGTACAGTTATTAGGGGTCTTAATTTTTCCACTGTGCAGTAACTGTTTTTTGCGCCTCATTATTACTCTTCGATTAATAGAAAACAGGTGCAATAGGAGCAGTATCTGCATCAATAAACACAAATCACGCCTCCTAATAATTAATTTCCTGTTGTGCTGAATTTGTATTCTGCTCGATTTTAATTTCTGAAGATACATCGGCTAATTCAATGAGAAATTACTGTAATTAGTTGTGTATTAAAGACGACTTAAATTCTTGAATTTCTATTTTTATCTGACATTGAAACAAGAGAGGTTAAAGGATTAATAAGTGTGAGAGTGTGGTAGACCAGAGAGAAAGAGAGAGAGAGTTACACAGAAAATAAAGAGAGCGCGAGAGTGGTAATACCCTTGTGAGACCTCTGTATTTACTGCACTGTTAAGCAGCATTCATTTGTCTTATGAAAAACCTGCTACACACACACATACACACATATGGCCCACTGAGGGCCTTCTCCCTAGACAGCTCCTCTAATTAGCTCCATTTAAATGAATGGGTTAAGCAGAGTTCTTTTTACAGTATGTGCTGGTACTACTAATGCAGGTTATTTAATTGTGTACCGCCACACACAGACACACACAGAAGAGTATGGCTTTAAAGCACAATTTTCTCCATTTGTTTTTCAAACAAATCCAAAAGAAGCATCCAGGTTACTATTAGACAGAAAGCTGGCAGGGTTACTGAGATTTAGTTTAATTTACTTTAGTTTAGTTTATTTGACATGGAAATAGCAATAGCACTGGAACTGCAGCATATAATTACGCACAAGCACCAGGTGTAATAGATTTACTATTTGTAGCGAAACACTATTTAACAACACCTGACTACAGGAGGTTTTTTTTAAAAGTTAACAGAGAGAAGAAAAGAGAAAAAGGTAAATAAAAATACAATACAGGTATATCAATGCAATATAATAAATATGTCTATACAGGGGTATTAAGTGTGAGAACAGTGTTGTTTCTCTTTCAGCCATGATTTTGTGTTGCATTTTCAACTCAGTACGTAGACAGTTCCAAAGTTTTTCTCCTTTTAACAGAGAAGACTGATTGTCCAAATGAGGTTTTGCGCATTGCAATGCGACAGTTACCGTTTATTGAGATGGAGCTATTGGTAAGAAACACTCAGGATTTATTTTGCATTAGAGAGCATTATGGGCAAAACCTGTGTTGCTAGATATCAACAGTGACATAAACACCACAATCACCATGGCCCATAAGAGAGAGACAGAAGGTTGTGGAGGAAGAATGAGTTACAGCAAAGAGGTGGGGGTGGTGGTGGGGACTGGAGTAAAGGAGGTAAAAAGAAGAAGGAGAGAGAAGAAGGGATGGGTAGACAGGAAGATGAGGGAGGTACTGCATAGTGTAGGAGTAAGACAAGAGGAAATAGGATAATAAAAGAGGGAAGAGAGAAGATGAGGTAAGGAGGGAAAGAAAGAGAATGAGATGGAAGAGAAGGGCACTGAGAGAAAATGTGAGCAGAAGCAAGAGGAAGGGACAGAGAAGAAGAGGGAAAGGAGAAGATAACATGGACAGACAGTCTGTCCTTGTGCAACCAGCTCCTAGTCCTCCACACTTTTACACACACTAACACACGCACTCACACCAGATGTTAGGGATGTCCTATTTTTATATCTCATATTTGGAGAGAAATCCCCATATATAACTTGTGTAATACTACTAATTCCTTCACCCCTTCTTTTTCCTTCTTTTGTTGTCTCTTTGGGTTAAATAGAAGTGTTTTCTGGATAAACTTAGGCTTGCTTTAACTTGAAGAGGGACCTGCTTCAGTTTGGTCAACTGCACCCACCACCAGAAAACATCTGGAAGAAATTGCAGTTACAGGGACATAACAGTACAGTTTCTGTGTAGCCTGTATTTCCTAAAGGTATTTTAAATCATATTTAAAAACAAAACAATAATTAAAAAATCACTTAGAGCAAGAAGAAACTCCCACAGCAACATTTTCTTCAGGCGCAAACTCCCCCAGCTCTGGCACTGTAATAACCACCCATCTTCTGCAGCCACTCCTCTCCAAAACTACATTCAATATCTTTTATCGCCAGCTTAAGTGTCTTAACAGCTGCCCTGACCCTCACTAGAGTGACAAGAATACTGCTGACAAGACACAAACTTTATTCTTTCACACTTCTGGTTGTAAACTATACACCCATGGCCCTTGAAAGTGGAACACACACTCCTACAAGATCTTTCAGCAATGCAAAATAATACAAAGGTCCTCAGACCCTGTAGGAGTTACTTTAAAAGGCAAGACCATACTCAAAAAGTTAAGACCATATAATTACAAACCAGGGACCTTTTGTTGCATGTCATTCCCCTCTCATCCTCCCATGTTTCCTGTCTGTATCTCTACTGTCGCGATCCAATAGAGGCTAGAAAAGAAAGTGACACAATAAACAGAAAACCTACCAAAATTCATCATCATTAATGTTTTGAATGGCAATTCACTGAACATAATGTTACTACGTTTTCATTTTCACCATGACCTCATTCTGATACAGAAGCCTCCAAACAACTAAAGCCACATTAACCTGAGCCCCTACCCATGATACCCCTGCTGTAAAATGAAGTTGAAAGGACTAAAAAGCACCAGTCTATCAAAGAGCTGTAACACATAAAGACAGACGACCACTCACAGTCACACCTACAGGCAATTTAAAATCTCCAGCCTGCATGTCTTTGGACTGTGTGAGTAGTTTGGAGTACCCAGAAGGTCCCGGATTTGAACCCATAACCTTCCAGGTTTAGAAAAATATAAATATCAAGAATATCAAGATCATTCTATGATGATGAAGGAGTCTGAAACAGTTCTGACATTTTTAATTTTAAGCCAGAGCTGTGGGAAATTGTTGGATCCAAATAAGTCATTAAGAAACAATCCTAAGAAATCTCCCACTTAATTAAACATCCCTGTGTTTATCCCAAATAAATAGGACAGATTTAAACACAAATGGGAAACAAAACAATAAAATCTGTAGAAATTATGCATAAAAGAAAGAATAGGAAAGAGTGTATGTAAGAAAGACCTGAAATCCTGAGTGAAGTTTATTGAAGTAATTTGAGGACCTGAACTCAACTTGTCAAAAACTTTTAAACAAACTCTGTCTTAATGAGCACACTGGAACAAACACACACATAATTCACCGTTTACAATTCTCCCCTTCATAATGAGCGCAAATTTAAATTATTTCCTTCCATCATTCATCATTTGACATCCTTCTCTGTGGCATTAATAAGTCATGGACATGCTTTTTGGGCATAACACCTCCCAGTACGCTGGCAGGGGAGGCGGGCTGGTGGGAGAATGTGTGTACCCCCTGAAATATTTAACAGCCCTGTGTTCAGCAGCTGTTAACCTGCATGCTCTGTGTGGAGACATACTGTGTGTGTGTGTGTGTGTGTGTGTGTGTGTGTGTGTGTGTGTGTGTGTGTGTGTGTGTGTGTGTGTGTGTGTGTGTGTGTGTGTGTGTGTGCAGCCTATAACCTGATTACAGCTCTGATTACCTGTTGGGATGCTATGAATATTTTAGATCCTCCCAAATCAGGTCTGAAAGTCAATGATGATGGAGATGATAATGATGATGATGATGATGATGGCGATATTTGTGTGATATAATGTTCTATTTATTCCATTTGCTCTCATTTCACTTTCTCAAAAGTTTTGACTGAATTAGACAGTAATTCAAAACAAATTATTGAAACAAGTTGAGCTGTATGGTTCCAGACCTTGACATTGTTACCCACGTCTTCCATTTCTTTTCAGCAAAATTAATAATGAATTATCAATGAAAATCACTGAAGCATGAAGTGAAAACAAAATGGAAATTGAAAAAATATGATTTATAAGGCTAGATTTATATTGAAAAGTAGCTAAAAAGCTATGGTATATCAATAGCTAAAATAAGTTGCCCAGATTAATACGTTTGTGCTGTATTGCTTTAGCCTAAGTGTTGTAGTTACCTACCTATCTAATTATTATTATTATTATTATTATTAGTTAAATATCCTGCAAATTTAACAGTAATTATAGTTGTACCTGTTTTAACTCACTCGGAGTGATTCACGTATCACTTGTTACTTTTACTGGAAGCATTTTCTGAGCTGTACTCATTGTGAAAATAAATAAATAGTGTTATAAATGTCCTTTTGCAGCCAGAAACATATGTTTTGGATGAATGGAATCAAATACAAGTGAACACCAGTTTAAACCATTGATCCTTAAAAAAATGTGTGAAAATAAAAACTGACAGCAATGAGCATTATATTTACTGTAACACAAGCTGTTATTACTTATTCAACAGAAGTTATGGCATATCTGTTTCAGGGTGACGGGCACACACTTCTCTATCAGGTGGCAATATTCATAAGAACTTTTGCTTGAAATCATACTTTTATACAATTACACAGATCTCATTTGCAGCTGACATGTTGGGCCTCAGGTGAGTCAGCACCAATAGTAGTAGAGGTGTCCTGTCATGCTTTACAGTAAGCAGTCTAACAGTGTTCAACATGAAATCAGGCAAACCACTGTGGGCATTCTTCTGAAAAATATGGGCCCTCATCAAGCACTTGGCATATTATTTAATGCAATTATTGTTATACTGCTGTGTGTTTGTACTGAAGCAACAGAACTGACAGAAAATCGGGGGTTTAAATACAGTTTGTGAGCGCACAAAGTGATCTTGTTTCCCAGAAACTATACACGTCAGCTATTCACTGATAGTTCTCCTGAGAAAATTGCACCAATCAAAAGACGTGGTAAAGAGCACTCGGAGAGAGGTGCATCTTCCAGGTGGAACAGTGAAGCATGTGCAGATCATAAATAGATATGCAGAAAATATGTGATTTTTTTTCATTCAAATTGATTGTAAAAGTTTGAAAGCAGCCCTTTCAACTGGAACGGCATTTGTCTCTGATTGAATGAATTTATTCAGATCAACAGGGTTTGCAGGAACCATTTTATCACCATTGAGCTCATTAGTGGAATACGAGTCAATACAAATTCAATATTGATCAATATTCCAATCAACTCCCCATTAAACTTCCTTGTGCAATGAGACTGGAAATAAATTGTAGGTCCCCTTTACGCACCTGAACAAGAAAAATCTATTTCAGGTAAACAAAGGACCACAAACAAAACCATAGGAAGAGAAAGAGTGCAAAAATGTACAAATAAAAAATAACCCTCTGAGATATCTCAAATTCAGTCCACCAGTTTAAAGCCAGTAGGTTCACAGGGTCAAAAGCTATTTAAATCTAAAACTAAATGCAAAGATATCAACTAATTAAGTCATCCAGATTTCCTTCTTTGTCATTTTAAACTCACAATTTTCAGCTTTCAGTCATTTTGCAGCAACTTTGCTCCATAAAGGCACCTTTGCCTCAATCAGTTCTGACCTCAGGGACAGATAACAAAACCTATTCCTGAAACTATCACAGCAATTTCCACCATGTGATTGAGATATAAAGAAACACAAATAGTTGAGCGGCAAACCCTGAATGAACTTAAAGATGAAAACATACCAATAAATGAATGATAGAAGCCTCTGTGTGGACACAGCAGGCCGGTCACCCTGAACATACTGTACAAGATAGAATCAGAAATAACAGTCAGAGACATCTCGAAGGTCTATCATGCAGAGCTTCCAATTGGCTGGGTAGAAAACAAGTTTCTTTCCAGCTTCAAGTGAAAAACACAACTTGTTCCTTGTCTTTAGTAATTTGAGCACTCAAATGCCCCCCTCTGAAACTAAGTGAAATCTCATTTGTTGCAAAGTGAAATATTGCTTTGAAAGCAGGACAGGCAGCAAGAGAATGGAGAAAAACTAGCGGAGAGAGAAGGGAAGAACAAGGGAGGCGAACTAATTAAGGAGAAAGTGGTAGAAGGAGAGACAGGCAAGAGAAGGAATTGAGTCAGAAGGCTGTATTTGTCTGTACGGGTGTGTGTGTGTGTGTGTGTGTGTGTGTGTGTGTGTGTGTGTGTTTTGGACATGCTTGTCTAACTTTTAAATCCTCCGCAAAGTCAGAGGAGTCTTTCATTCCCAAGATGAGTAAACATTGGCCCACGTTCTGTCATCACGACTGCTGCACCTTCAACCAAAAGCAGCCTGTTTGTTTCTCTCTCTCTCTCTCTCCCCATGCCAACAGCCCATTTTATAGTGAACAGATAGCATGAGGAAACGACTGAGTGTTGCCAAAAAATAACACTTTTTTTTTTTTAAATGTAGATTTTGTTCTTCACCCATCTGCCTAATGAGAAAACAGAAGAGGAGGCAAGGAGATAACACATACGGGCCATAATGTTCACGCTCCCTCACACACAAAAACACAGCCCTCTCTGTATGGGATGCACACCTCATGAATAATTCATGTTCCAGATGTAGTTATTATTAAAGCCATGGTTATGATTTCTCATACTCTCACTATTCATATGCAAAGTTGGTGTTTGGTTAGCTAGTGGGAGATTCTTTTTCATTTTCTGTTGCCTAGTGGGGTGAGATTCTCAGCATTCATCCAAATACCAGTTTATCAGCCATCCTCCCTCTGTCTTATCTCCTCATTCACTCCCCACAGCACAGCACCCAGTGGAATCTGCTGCAATGCTGCTATCATATCAGGAAACACATGCACCTTATACGCAGACATTAGCTGCAATATTTTCTTGTTGAGTACAGCATAATGCAGATACAGATACAGAAAGCCTTAGAGAATATATGTATCTCAGTATATTTTAAATATCTTATCTACTTAGCTCCATATGCGTCAATGCTACAATGAAAGTTTACTGACAGTGTTTTTCCTCACAACTTCATCTCAGCTTTCTACAGTGCTCTGGTGAATGCCTGCTGCTGTTGGTTTGCAGGCCACCAGAGCACAGGAGATATTGAGGTAAATATTGGCCTGCTGGACCCTCAGGGCAGTTGTTTGTCCACAAAACACGGCTTATGCTGCACAAGCTGTTTGGGAAAAAATGATGGAAATTGAATGTGTTTTGTGAAGCTGTAAAAAGATGGCTGTAATATACTGGAGGTCGCCATATAGAAGGCCATTTGAGAATCAAACGAGGATCCTATCCTTAATTCAAACCACTATCTTGGCCTCAAGATAGAGAGCCCCATACTCAGGGGCCCCAAAGGCCCGAGGTTCTCTGTGTGGCAATTCATTTCTGGTCATTTTATTAATTAATATAAGCTTAAATGGTAAGGGCCATTAGGTGGCTCCTGCATTTTAACCTTATCCTGAAATCTTGTACAGTAAAGGGGCCCTGTGTCAAAATCTAGATTTAATATATACATTTTTAATACAATTTTAATGCATACAATTAAAAAAAATTAAATTAGTTTTTTCAGTTGACAGTTGACTGACTTCAGTTGGACAGAAGTTGGCAGTTACCAGTTACTATATGCAGCAAATGATACACAACCCAATTTCCATGCAAAAATTCATATCTCAAACAAAAAGCAAGTGCTGCAATAATGTTTGTTTCTCCACACATAACAGCAAGAGTAAACTGAGCTGAATGTGATGTAGCAATTAGGGATGGATACTGCCTAAAAGGAAATTTTGTCAATGTGTCAATGTTTTCAGCACAACGTAGAGTCTTCTAGCTCACAATCTGATTTATCTACAAGTGACATGTCTGGACAAAGACAGTGTAACAATATCCATATATAGATAGTGCAGTTGTCAGTTCTGTATGTGTGTCCATCAACAGTGAAACAACAATAACAACACCTGCAGTCAATATGGATATATCATTCGATATGGATTCATTACCCCAGATGAATGTTGTTTGTCACAAATTTATTTGACATCAAATGAAACTGAATTCAATTGAATGACATGTAGTACAAACACTGTCTTTAAAATAAAGAATAATTGTGGCTGTAAAACAGCTTCTGCCTGCTACAGATTCGTTTTTGAAACTCTTAATTATCCAGCACTGTGTTGCCAAGATGAGAAGGGTTGTTTATTTGTTCAGGAATATGGTGTTTCACATTTACAGATCCACAAGCCTGGAACACCACGTTCTTTTACAGTTGACTAATGAGCAGCAGTGCTGGCACAGAGGGACTTTGAGGGAACCATAACAGTACTGACAGTGTCACTCAAACAAATTCCCAAGCCCAACTTTTGGCTCCAGTAATGGAGTTTAGACTGGTGAATATCCAATAGTGTTCTCCAAATTTGAGCAAAAGAAAGCTGCAAGTCTTGGATGCAATCTGAGAAGTTTTTTGAAATGGGACAACATGCTCAGCCTTACAATGCACAGTAATTGGGACATAGTTCCAGTTGTGTCTTGCTAAAACCAGTAACTGTGTTTTTCCACCAAACTTCTCACTCTGGTGTTTTAAACTGATAAAGCAGTGACTATTTTCACAGGCTGAAACAACAACCAGCCCACCATTTTACCACATATCCTGTTTCAAGTGCTCTCATTACTCAGAGTAACTCCTACTACATTTACTCTTTTAAAGGATTTTGCTCTTCAACCTTTTCCCAAACTGTTTATGTTAAAGTGACTCAAAAATCCGTCCTTGATAATCCATCACCATGGTATTACACAATTATTTCACTAGAGGTCACTGTTGGAAACAGATGGAAACAGCCTTGTTTTCTGCCCTATGCTGTTTATTCACGTAGGAGAAATGTTATTTGGAAGTACTGTATTATTCAAGTACTTAATAAAATGACCATATCATAATTGCATCTGCATTTTCATAAAATTAAACTGAACGTTTTTCTAAAGAACTCACAGACAGCTGCATGCCGTATAGGGGGGAAAAATAAGGAAATTATGTAATCTAATTAACTAATCTTTGATCTGGTTGTCCTTTACAATTTGTGCAAGAGTGAGTGTGCAGATCAGCACGGCGGACTTTGCACCGAGCTCAACCTTGTTTGTCACAATTACTTTTTCACTCACTGTACCGAGTTTGACTGGGAATGAGTGTTCTGTTACTGTGCAATAAATTCATAAAATAAAATAAATTTCTATTCCCATTTTGAAGATGTTTAAGTGAGAGTGAAATCACCTCAGTTTGGTAAAATACTCTGCTGATGAGGGCATCTGCTGAGAGGATACTGCAGATGCTTGCATCCTGCCTTTTTCTTTGCTTTCCTCCTCCACACTTGGAACACAAAACCTGATACCAGGACAGGTTTTTATATCCAGTCTGATTTGGTTACTGTGGAGATGACAAAGTTTGGGTGAGTGTCATCCAGGCAACAAGGCCATAAAAAGATAAGACATGAAGTACCTGCCATAGCAGGAAGAAATTCGATGTGAGAGCCCAGCGACTGACATGCCACAAACAGTAAGTGTACGCTTCCCCCCCCCAAATCTAATGTAATGTTTTGATTATCATCTGTGGATTTAAAATTTCTTTTAAAGCACTTTACTTGTTTGTCTTTTTTTTTTTTTTTTTTTTGCATAGCAGTTCATGTTTTGCATTTTATGTCTGTGAACAAAGTCATGAAAATTAAACTAGAATACAGACTGAAACGCAAAATAACACCATTAGTATGTATAAAGATTACAATGGATTTATCTGGACTGTGCAGTTTTCTGTGTATTTTTAATTTTTGACCATCTTAAAGATATTGCATTTATGTGTCTCTGCAGGGCAAAATCATAGAAGCGTGACCAGTAAAGCTTAATGACAAAATAAAGAAAAGAAAAAGAAAACAATCTTGGAATACAAACTATTCTAAACACTTCTTGGTGTTTACTGTGAAGGACTTTCTAACATTTACAAATACCACTACAAAGTTGGATTTTACAAGGCTGCATACTAACGAGCAGACTGCATGCTAATTAGCAGATAAGTAATACACTAAGAATGGGCTGAACTGAATTTTTTTTTTAAAGACATGTTTTACACATAGGCATGTGTTGCAATGAAATGTAATATGTACTGTATATCTCTGAGTATGAAATGTGGTGAGACTGCATCGCAGATCAGTGAAAAAAGTTAAATTACTCTTCAAAGATAATCTTTATGACTTGATTTAACTGTCTCAGAATAACAGCAATATTCTTATTCTGCTCCAGTGACTAATTATTATTTTTATAAGAGTAAAAATTTAAAGTGTTTCTAATTAAACAACTTTTTACTCTGGTGATTTGTCTTTGCAGCTTTTGTCTTGTATGTGGCACCTTTCTATGGACTGGACTGCATTTTTTCATGTATTTTATATATTTTGTCTTTTTATTTTTATTTGGAGTCTGCTTTGCATATTGACCTTTGATCAGGCAGCTATGAAGCTTGATTGACCTGCTGGTACTAGACCTATTTCCATTATTAAATACAAAAGTCAGTGTGTGTTATTTGTGAAGGGAAGTGTGATACAAATAATGTTTGTCCTTCCCTTTGTCTTTTCATTCTTCCTCTTCCCATGAGGTGATCTTTTTCAGTTCCGCATTACCATGCTCCAAAAACATGAGAAGCCGTGGTGGCAGCTCCCGATCAAACGTGTCGCTGTGGGTTGCCTCCTCATCAGTCTGACTCTGCTCTACTTTCTTTCAACATTAAAGATCAACTTCAATCCACCAGAGTAAGACTCTTGTGTTAAAATATAACCCTGCTTCAGAAAGTGAAAAATACAGTATATTGACAGTTATTAGGAAGATAAGGCACCAGTAAAATCATTACCATAAGTACTGGCCAGTCTGCAGATGCACGCAGAAATTCTGCAGAGATAAAAACGTGCAAAGAAATAACACACAATGCAAATTACCTTGTTGTAAACTTTTTGCTAATTATCTCATATTGGCTTCAACCTTTTTGACCTTTTATCCATAGCTTATAGACTTTATCTTCAAACTTCAGAACCTTACAACCTAATTATATACTTATTTATGATAATGTGCAGGCATCCTTATCTAGAGATTATACTAAATGCCTGCATGGGCCTTAATGTATAACAGACTTCTGGCTTCTGGAAATGAGGTGTTCAACTCAAAGTGTCAGTGCCTGTCTTCACTGACTGCATGAGCCTTTAAACAATGTATCCACTTGTTTTACAACAAGTTATATCCTTTTTAATATTCATTGCTATAGGATTCAATATATTTGCTTAAGAGTTTGGATTTCATGACTCCCAAGCTTTATAAAGCAGTCAAACATTACTCTCTGCCTGAACTTTCTTCAACATCATCCATCGTTCTTACGCAGCTACATTTGGTAAAATAGTCTATAAAATCTGACCTGAAATTTGATTAAACCTCATTGAGAAGTTTTTTTATGTTTGGTAAACTGATTATTTATTGACAGTAATATACAGTATCCTCAGGTTCATATGCAAAACCTATTTTCTGAAACAACAAAACATGACAGCCAATATCATCCAGTGCAGAGCTGCAGTGCCCACAGTTTCAAACCTCTTTTATAAAAGATTATAAAATTATTTCACCTCATGCACCATATTGGTAATGGTATTATAAATGATAAACCATGGTATAAATCATCAACTTTGGAATCAAAGTCCAAGAAACCTGACTATTTACTGTAGATTATAACCCACTAACAAAACTGTGGTTGTCCTGGAGCAATCTGAAGATGAATCTCCTCATAAGCTGAGTATTTTATTATCTTCTTTTTTTCCCATTTTCTATTTATTTTCTTCACCAACATGTGTTTGCTTTTGTAGTGACAGTTGATGTGGTGCAGAACAAGAAGTACAGATCAATCTGTGGATTTTAATAATATGTTAGTGACACTTAATAATTTCCACTTACTGCCTTTTTCTAGGCTTCCAGTGCCTCACTCCTGTGCTCCCCAATCAGACCAGCACAGCACTCAGCTAACCACAAACAGCTCGCAGCGAGACAATAACATCTGTGTTCCTAAAGTAGATATCATGTTTATGAAGACCCATAAAACTGCCAGCAGCACCTTCCTCAACATCCTGTTCCGCTTTGGAGAGAAGCACAAACTCAAATTTGCCTTCCCTAGCAGTAGAAATGACTTCTTCTACCCCTCACCTTTTCAGCACATGCACGTTCAAGGCTACAAATCTGGAATGTGTTTTAACATCATGTGTAACCACATGCGATTCAATGCACCCGAAGTGGCCAAAGTGCTGCCCAGAGACACTTTCTACATCACAATCCTACGAGATCCAGCAGAGCTCTTTGAGTCGTCCTTTCATTACTTTGGTCCTATGGCTCCTCTGACCTGGACGATACCAGGTGAGAACAAGGTGGCTGAGTTCCTGCGTGATCCTAAGCAGTACTTCAGCCCAGATAGATTTAACTCCTTCTACCTGAAAAACCTGCTGTTCTTTGACTTTGGGCAGGACAACACCCTGGATCCAGATGACCCTCGTGTAGAGGGGAGCATCAAGGTCCTTGCTGAGCGTTTTCACTTAGTCATGCTAACGGAGCACTTTGAGGAATCACTCATCCTGCTTAAGGATGCTCTCTGTTGGGAGATGGATGACCTTCTTTTCTTCAAGCTCAACTCCCGTAAAGAATCCACTGTATCTAAACTGACTCCTGAGCTGAGGGCAAAGGCCCTGCAGTGGAATGGCATTGACTGGAAGCTTTACAGACATTTTAACCAGACCTTTTGGGAGAAGGTGGAGGCTTATGGAAGAATGCGTATGGCAGAGGATGTCGCAGAGCTCAAGAGGAGGAACCTAGAAATGATGGAGATCTGCATTGAGGGAGGTCACTCCGTTGAGGCTGGAAGTATTCATGAGGCAGGCATGCAGCCGTGGCAGCCCATCGGAAAGAAGTCAATTGTAGGATACAATTTGAAAAAAAATTTAGACAAAGCCTATCAGGAGTTGTGCCGAAAGATGTTAACCCCAGAAATTCAATATCTGACAGACTTTGGGGTTAACCTGTGGCTCACTAAGCTGTGGGGACATGTGAGGAATATCATTAACCTGTGATGAGATGTATGGGAGACAAGAGCTGAATGAGCTTGAGGGTTTATATGTTATTATCAAAATATGTCCATAAAAACAATATTTAAAAAACAGATTTTATGTATTGTATTTATTGCAGCCTGGCTGAGATTAACAAGAACAAACAAGTGTCACTGATTTGAAGCACCTGAAACCAGCCAATATCATCCAGTGCAGAGCTGCAGTGCCCACAGTTTCAAACCTCTTGCAGTCCAACCTGTGGCACAGAGAAAAAGCAACAGCAGGAGTTTAGACCTTCAGATGGAGACATGCTGATGAGCACCATCTACAGGCAAGGAAAGTAAAAAAGTAACAATAAAGTGACAGCAAAATCCTCTTTTTCATACTTTCTTACATTTTACCAGAACTCACTTTAAACAGGAATCTTTAAGTTTGATCCTTTGCCTCTTACCAAAATACAGTATCAAAAGAAAGTAACAAGGGGACATGTCGCTTCTTTTCTAAGACTAATTTAATTTATTTTCAATGTCAAAGCAGGTTCACACAAATTTTAGACTTTGACAGACAGGAAGACAGGAAATTTTGACAATAGAAAATTCTAAAACAAGACTTTACAGTTCCTGATTGTCATCAGTTGTAATATATATATATATATATATAACAGAGAAAACAAACTTCCCTGAAAGTGTGCCATAACACAATAGATGGAGGATGATAACTATTTAGTTTTAAAAAGTTGACAAACTCTTCCGCTAAGATAAAAGCACAATCTATGCTATGCTTATGCATTAAATCCCACTTCATCAGTTTCAGTAGAAACATGTTTTGACTGGATCATATTGCTGAAAACTATGAAAGATAGAGCAGCATCAGTTTTTACATGTGTAGTGAACAAAACCCAGAACCTGCACTCCCTCTTTTCAATAAAGAACTCCTTTCTGTCCTCCTCGCCCTTTTCACCCAGCATATGAAGCCAACCAATCAAATTGTCCTACCCTTAAAAGCAGTTGCACAGTCCCACCATAAATTATTTGCCAGGCTACACCCACAGTCCAAAGAAACACTCCTTAATCACTATACCACATTATATTCTTTGATATCAGAGACAGCTAAGTGAGTGCGGTGTGATAACTGATGTAAATAACTATCTCCTACCTCCAGTCTGTCTTTGCTTGGAAAAAAAGTTGTCACCATCAGTTGATCATTGACAGACCCTTGTAAATGATCGACTGATGATGTATGCTATTCAAAGACTCATCAGTCTGGTGTCAAGATTAATCATGTTGCATAGGTATTGCCATTTCTTTGGTCATTATTAAAACTGTATTAAACAGACTCATAGTTTTTTTATATGTGAATGTAGAAATCGGTCGTGTTCAGTCTCACTGCTGTCATGAAAACATATTCCCAGAGGATCAATTTTAGGTTCTGTTTCAGTTCACTATCTATTGTTTCTGAACCAGCAGAACTACCAGAACTTTCTGAACCGATCAGAAGATAATTAAATTTGGTGTTCAGAGAAGAACTCTCAGAGAGAGAAAGAAGATCAGGCTGAAGGAAGAATCTGAAGAAATAAACCACCGTCAACCTGCATAAAAAAAAAAAAAATTTAATTGAAACTTTACAAAAAGTCCAAACATGATAAGCAGACAGACCTTGATTGGGACCATTATTGCACCAGTTGTAACTAAACGCTTAATTTTTCCATGTGGACCCTGGATGGGAGCTGTCAGTGATGTGCAGGTTCATGCAGTAATCAGCTTTTGAGTGGTGTGAATACAATGAACTGTCTTGCAAATTTCTTCTTAATTTAGAAGTTGAACACACACTATCCCTGTGTTCTCTATGGACTAGTGATTAGGATTCCTGGTTTTCACCCAAATTATCTGATATGACGTGTCATTTAAAAATCACACAGTTAACAGGAGACACAAAGATATTCAGTACTGATTGCCTTCCTATACCAGTGGATCCCCTTCGCAGTGTACAAGCTAACATTTGTATGTATGTACATCAGTATGTGTATGAGAATGTGTTAATGCTATGTGTTTGTAATGACTTGGCCGGCTGGCAATTGGCTTCATATGTGTTTAATCAAGCCCTAGATCACTGACTAGGTGCACCTGCAGAGTGACCCATATACAGTATAGGGCCACTCATGATACATGCCTCATTTTGCACTGAGCAGAGTCCAACATGGACTGAAAGGTTTGCACTTTTGCACTATTGCACATCTTTTGCTTTTTCACTGTCTGTACAGCCCTGTAGTGTATCAAATAGACATTTTTAAAATCCAGACTCCAGTCTGAATCTCTTTTTTTTGTTCTGTATGTGAGTCCTCTTTTGCTGCATTGTAACTTTTTCCCCTGACTATTGCACCAGAGAAGAAGACAAACAAAGGACAGTTTTTTAAGGCGTGCTCCGCCTCTGTGAACCACTGATTTCTGTTGCCACAGTGGAAATTGAACCAAGTTCTGCTGGTTCATACTTAACCACTAAATTTAGAAAAAAAATGTTAGTTGTAACAGCACATTCAAAAATGTTCAATTTTCATGTTAAACATGAGCAAGGGAGTGCCAGGAGTTTATAAAGATCAGCATTTCATGGTTGAAAATGGCTCAACACGCCATCTACTGTTTTAAATCAGCCCTGAACCCGCGAGGTCAATGCTGACATAGAGTCAACCAGTTGGGACCTGTCTATGTCATGAAATTTAAATTAAAAGAGAATGTTAACACTGTCTCCCCAGTGTCCCCTGACCCACACACTACATATCCACAAGGCCACGCCTCCTACAGTCGTTGTTCCCTCACTCCTCTGTTGCAGTTTTTAAATATGCTGAGAAAGAGAGCTGCAGCAGAATTTGAGGGTGTAGTTACACTTTAAAGGATAAAGTATGGAAGCTTTATACCTTTGTATGGTTCCAATCTGCTGTGTTGTTAATGATAGGTCTATTTTTCTTTTAAATAAAAATTTTAAACACAGGAACGTAAGATACCACCGTAGTGTGTGTGTGTGTGTGTGTGTGTGTGTGTGTGTGTGTGTGTGTAGAGGTGCTTTTCCACAGGCAGCACAGTAGATGGCGCTGGAGTCCAGCTTTGCAGCAGCTGCTGTCCAAGGAGAAGAGGACGAGTCACTCCACAGATGCAGACCTACTGATGACTTTGGTGAAACGTGATGTAACAGCCATGGACACTGGCATTCACACACACATACACACACACACACACACACACACACACACACACACACACACACACACACACACACACACACACACATACTTGGGTACAACCACAAATAAAAGAAAAGATGCACAGAATGCTGGCTCACATAGAAGAACACACACTTTAAACACATGCACAGTTTTATATACTTGTGCACTGTAACTTGTCCTTCACAGAGAGAGGACATGATGCCCTGCTGAGACTGAAGTGGCTCAGATAGGACCAGCCTAGACGGAGATAATGTGGCCTTCATACATAAACAGCAATGATGGGAAACACTGCCAGCGTGACATTACCAGAAATGACATGCTGTTAAAATGGGCGGTGCTGATAGAGAAAGAGAGAGAAGGAGAAGAGGTGAGATACAAGAGGAGGAAGAGAAAAAGAAATCATTCAAATTAGACTGGCCATTCATAGTTCATTTGTTTGCAACGAAGTTTCACGTGTGTCAAAAATTTTGTTAGGAACAAGAGTGTCAATATCTTAAATCAGTGCAGAATAGATTAGATTATAACAAGAAAATTCAAGACATTTCTTGAAACAAGTTGATTTGCATTAGAAATGGTTGAACATCCTACTGGCAGTTTCAGTCCAAAAGAAAATCAATGCTAAGACTCTAGATATTATGCAGGTAGATCAACATATGTTGATGTAATAAAATGCATCAATGAATCATCATCATGATCATCATCAGGTGATGTGAAAAACACCCTTTATTTCTTCTATTAAAAAAAACTTTAAAAAAATAGACCCAGCACTGTTAAGCTGGACATGCTGAATGCCCGTCTTCTAGTTTTAGCTCTATTTGTGGAGCATTAAATAAAAGCTTACTTTGTGGGCACATAGTAAGACTGTTTGCATTAAGTTTTGTAAAACAGATACCAGTGATGGTCACTGCTAATGATGGCAGGGGGTATAGATGAGTGAGAGGCTAACATAGTCCCTCTTTTTCTTTTAACCCAGATATACAGATAGCTATGGTGAAAAATCCCATACACGTCTCTCTCTCTCACACACACATGCAGAGACAAGCAGCTGACTATAACACCTTTCTTTCAAAGAAGAATCTGTGCTTACCCGACTGATTCACGTCTGGGCTCACATCCAAACTAATACTTCAAGAAATGAGGGATTTCTTACATTACAAAACGTTGTTCTTCTTTTTGAGGCTGGTCTTAAAACATTTCCAAATGAGACATCGACCATTTCCTTGGAGCAAAGGCCTACTTCCACAAAATAACTGCTTGCATGACTACTGAGGTTATGAGTCACTGTAAGACTGCCGCTTAACACACAAGTTTTATCTCAAATTAGAGAAACGTGTGGATTCAGTCTGGGTCACATTCCTAAATAAGATGTGTTGTTTTGACTTTACTTTTTTGTTGTCTTTTGATCTAGACACACAATATGTTGAATTTCATCCACATCCACATCTTTTTTTAATATTAACTACATGATGTGGATATACTCTGCACAAGGATGAATGATCTTTAAGACTGGACATGGCTGACTCAGTGATGATGGTAGTTGATTTCCCCATTCCCCTGGCCAAAACCAACATTTAATGGATTTATTTCTATCTCCAACTCATTAGACAAGAAAATCACCAAACCAGCTTACTGTGGTTCTCAATAAAACCCTGAGTCTAAGCACGTGAGTTGTGTGTGTGTGTGTGTGTGTGTGTGTGTGTGTGTGTGTGTGTGTGTGTGTGTGTGTGTGTGTGTGTGTGTGTGTGTGTGTGTGTGTGTGTGTGTGTGTTCATGTGCAACCCTCTTTACTGTGTGATTTTACTTCACAAACCTGATCTCCTAAATATTTATTTATTCTTAAATATATATTTTTTAGGCAAAGTATATTTCAAGAAACAAGAAAGAGTCATTTCCTTGATACTGGTGCAATTCTTTATTTAATATTAGACTTGCTAGTTTCCTCAAATACCATTATCAATTACTTGTTAAATTAACTGTTTGTCTACATTTCTTATGATATTACTTGATATTACACGATGATATTGATTGAGTTTTTTTGTCTTATTGTATGGTTTTTTTTTTTCTATTCTAAATGTTGAATAGTGGTAAAGGTTTTTTTTTTGTACCACTACTACTCCTACTAATAATAGCAGCAATAATACATTTCTATTTCTTTCACTTGCTTTCAAGAAAATTCAATTTTACAACTAAATATTCAACCAAACAACTGGTGGACGGAAGCTGGATTTTTGGCCAAAGGACGGAGCACGATTGCCATGCAGCGGTGTTCATCAATCCTGATCCTCTTCAAATTCCTCCTCCCAACTCCACCCCCTCTCTCACGTGGATACAGCGAGAGCAGCATGAGGAGAAACAAGAAAAAAGAGGCTCATCTGTTCTTTACTGGGGCAGCTGTGCTGCTTTGCTGTCCTTTCTTTCTTCCCTCCTTTCTCACCTATTCTATACACCTCAGCGTGTCATGCTGTTCATCATCGGTTTTCTTCATCTTATCTTCTTTTCATCTTCCTGCTTTATTGAGTTGCCTTCAAGGTCACTTGCAGAGAACTCATTCACCTTTGGCTTTGTGCATGCATGTGAGTTTTTGCGTTAAAATTGCAGAAGCTGCTGAAACATATTATTTTGCAAAAGCACAGGCTACAATAAAAATCGAATTCTGTGGTTCTGACAGTTGGACACTGTCTCCATAATGAGAGAGGAGCTCTTAAGCTGACTGAGAGCTGGGAGGAAGACTTTGAACTATCACATTTAATTTATTTTGCCAGAAGGGGACAAATGTTCATGAGCAGAGTGACATTTTGGGAAATACACTGATTTGTGTTCACGCTGAGAGTTGGTGGAGCAGATTGATACCACTCTTGTGTTTGTATGTATCTCTTTTTTTTCGTAATTTTTACACTCCGGTTTTTGTACAAATTAAACACAACAAGATACAACAGTAAGCTACAAATGTGTGAACAGACATGTGAGTGGCATCGATTTTCTCATCGAAGTCCTTACAAAAAAGCGAGCAAGCGTTTTTCCCAAAATGTCTAAACTATTCCTTTTAAAATTCAGATTTGTCTTGCCATGTCATCATGGCAATGAACAT
The DNA here is from genome assembly GCA_005408345.1 of Macquaria australasica. NCBI lineage: Eukaryota > Metazoa > Chordata > Actinopteri > Centrarchiformes > Percichthyidae > Macquaria > Macquaria australasica. The sequence goes on along the minus strand of SEMN01000904.1, from coordinate 70,719 downwards.
AGCAGCAATAATCCTGGCGCTCCTTCGGTCTAGAGAGGATCGCCTATGTTATTCAATCCCTGTTCTATAAACTCGCTCTCTCACTGAGTATTAAGTCCTCCACACGGCCGAAAATAGTTCATGGGTTCTCCTTTGGGAACTACAGCAGAGCTTTGCTGTAATAATGTGTGTGTGTGTGTGTGTGTGTGTGTGTGTGTGTGTGTGTGTGTGTGTGTGTGTGTGCACGCGCAACAATCCATGCCTGCAAGGACGAAGCTTGGTTCATTAGCATGAATATATGTGCATGTGTTATTCCTTCATATTTCATTTTTCAATGCAATGTTCAACCTGCTCGATTCCTCTCTGTTGAAGGCCCTGTGCTTTAGTTACAACACCCAGAGACATTTTCACACATTTGGCACATTAATCCTTTGAGGTTAAGAGAGAAACAACTGCCAGTAAAGTTTCACTAACTGCAGGAAACATTTCAGAGCTGCAACTATAACCTGTTAGGAAACTATTTATTTCATCACATTTAGATTTCCTAAATGACCTCTGAGCATGGCATGTCCTCTCGCGCACGCGTGTGTGTGTATGTGTGCGTGCACATGAATAACTTGCATAGGACATAAAAAGTTGCTTAATCAGCAGAGTCAGACAGAGGCCCTGACAGGAGAAAACAACCACGGCAGCAGAAAGAGAGAAAGAAAAATATGGGACAACTATTCCAGATGGTGGGGCGAGAGAGGCAGAAAACAGACAGAGAGAGAGAAATTGGACAAACACAGCGTTACCTCTCTCCAAATACAGACAAGAGATTCCTAAAGTGGCTGAAAGTCGACAGGCAGATTACAGATTAACTTGACCAATTTAATGCTTTTAAAGTCTGTACAAAGACACTCTTCAGGGTCAGATTTGGTCCAAAATGGCAGCACAGAACACAGCAAGAACCGTATACAGTTCAAAACTACCTCAAGGGTCTCATATGCACACACACACACATACACACACAAAATGTAATGATCCCTCGGTCTACAGGCATTTGGCTACATACATATGACCCTTTTGGTTGTATTTGTGTTACACAGATTAGTTTTGACACAGAAAATAAAAGCTATGAACTTTGTTTTATATAAAGTGATCGTCACAGCACACTACATATGTGGGAACTAACTAAATTTGAGTTTTGAAGCGTGACTTTCTGTCATAAATGGTAACATGACCTGACCTGTAAACATAATTAATGTAATGGATTCACCAACATAATAAAACGGTTGATGTTTTCTAAACTCTCGTTTCCCTCACAGTTGGACTGAAAACCATGACCGCTGTGATATTCTCTGAAATAAGAATCTGATTTTCCAAGTCTGGAAAACACTTGATTAGATTCTGTGATATTCCAGGGATTCTACAAACAGTGGGAGACCTGAATAATCAGACTGAGAAAGGAACAGCAGACAGACAGATAGAGAGAGAATAGACAGAGGTCAGTGTGGCCGCCAGCTGTTTGAGATGAATAGACCATTATGTAGAACAGAGAGCTGCAGATGGCTAGTCAGCACACTGACACACACACACACACACAGAGTACATTTTAGGACGCTCACATGACCAAAATAAAAAAAACAGTCTGGTGGTTTACATGTAATCATTTGTAAGTAGGGACATTTAAAATACAAGTCAGTGACATTTTAATGTAAATAAATACCTGTTTGACTTATCATGACTGCTAACAGCATTAATCCACCCTGTTCAAACTTTATATTTTTACATTTTACATGTTTTTACATTTGCATTACTCAAGGTCTGGTAGGTCTTACATAGGTAGTATACTCTATTGTAAGTAATGCAAGTAATGCACTTTTTCTACATCTGTGATTTGTTTGGAATCAATAGAAGAAGAACTGGGGGGTGAAATCCATGCACGCACCATTTGGTTTACACGTAATCTCTGAAAAAATGAAGTGCACAGCAATGACAGATAAGATGAGCGTGTAGAGTGATTTCCTGTGTATCTAAAGAGATGAGTGATATTTTATCATAGAGAATAACCGTAAAAAGGATATTTTAAAAAAAAACATGTTAATCTCACCTCTCAACACACACTTAGATAAAATCACAAGATAAAATCACACTCTGAGACACCAACTCACACATGTACACAAAGATGTGAGTTGATGCAAACACGCTCAACCTTAAATGCACTCAGATACAAACACTAACAGATGCTCTACACACACACACACACACACACACACACACACACAGTGGGGTCAGTTTTAAGTTCACAATGGTCGCCCACTGACAGCATTATGTATTATGCAACACACTGCATTCGACACACAACTTTCACTTACACTAAACTCTGCATTATATGCTGAACTTATACGCTTTACATACGTGTTCAAACTTTTTCACACAAAATCATCTTGAGGTCAGCTGTAGCACATATGTGATAAGCTTGTTTGGTTTTGCTCTTTAGAGCTAAACACAGTATGTTTCTATTGAAAACTTGCTGAACATGTTACTGTATGATGTCTTGTTAGCACCGGCTGGCTTCACATTCACCTGCCCAGTATAAACACAGTCCTTTACTGCTGGTCTCTGAGGAGCTGTGGGTTGGTAATTTTGACAGGACATGACCCATTTGCATTTACATTTCCAAAAAATGCACCTGTTCCCATCTGACATAAGGAAATACTATAAACCCATCAATTTGAAGAAACTCAAAGAACAAAAAGGATTACAATAATGTCATTACAAAATCAGCTACACTGACTGCTTTTTAAGTCTATAGTGGATTATTGGGTATATGGCAATGAAAAGGCAAAGAGCCACAACAGACATTTTACACAACAATGTCTAAATAATTATTGACAGAATATAAATAAATAACAAATTATTTTACCATGATTTAGAATCAAGGTATTTATGATGACAGGCTGGTGATTAATTGTGCACATCAATTATATAGCTTTTTATGTTGTCACTGGTATTTTCTCACTTATCGTGACTATATTTTCATTTCTTAATCTTCATGCTGCTTAAATTCACATATTTTAAATATCTTTGTATAATATATTTGTATGTAATATATAATGTTAACGTGGGTCTTTATATATTTTATATTTTTCTTTGACTCAAATATTTTTCATTAATATTCATAATTGTCAGTTGCATTATGAGTAAAATCCTCTTTTCTTATTAATTTCTTTGCTGTATCATGCAGTGACCCAGTAATCCCAGCAGGGATTAACAGCCTTTTACACAGCAGATAATCTTGACATTTCACAGCACAGGCACTTAATAACGTTAACAAAAGCTGCATCCCATTTAGCCTCGTCAGTTTCAGGGCTCTGCTCTGTGCACCGTTAATGATATTAGCACCACCTGGGCTTTTCCTGACAAGTCAAAATGTCTGCTGTTAAAATGGTCTACTAATTAACTAATCCGATACTGTTATATAATTTTGATATTTATACCTTGAAACAATTTAAAAAGACCATCCTTTGGGTTCAGACTTTTTCTTTGAAAATCTGTAAAGGTGCTGTCACTGCAGATAATGAAATGAAAACTTCTATTCCTTCTAATCCCTAATTGTTAAAGCACTATGTTCACTTGGGCCTGTAATTTAGCATTAACCCACACCACATGACTCTCTCAGAGCACTTCACACTTTGACACATTTCGTTAAAGGAAAGAGGATGTTTGCTGATGTCAACGCAGCCTGTGGTCAACACCTTGGAGACTCTCTAAATAAGCATGAAATGCACACACACGCACACGCATACATTCAAATGCTTGTGCACACACACTCACACACACTCATGAGTCATACCTGTTCCCAGATGCAGGCAAGAAAAAGCATCATATGAGTGTGTGTTTGTGGAAAGGAGTGTTAATATATTGCCTTGTGTCTACAGAAATCTGAAACAAATTGCTGGCCACAACACATTAATAGCTTGTAGTCTTTGAAGTGTGTTCACAGGTCACGCTATACTGCTGCTCAACAGTTAATGTCATCTGTGACCATAGAGTACTTTGGGGGCTGGTGGGTCACAAGGATCAGCACACAGCAGTTACATCATACATACATACATACATACATACATACAGAGCAGTTATTTTCACAACTACATCTATGATCTTTTGTGTCCTTTGTGCATTCACCATGTTGATGATGACAATAAACTAAATGTACTCAGTGAAATGTTCAGAGCACAATATGTCAAGTCAAAACAGCGTCAGGAACAGAACTGATGCATTTACTTAATTTGTTATACTGTAAAATTCAGTGTGTCTATAAAACATTGTGGTTGTTTTCCCTGAGGACATGCCGAACGAGATTGTTTTACATATAGAGGCCTGGGTAATGTGATCTGCTATAGGTATTATCTTCGAAATCACCCATGAAATAGAGAATGCATGCAAGAAGGAAAGTCCTGGATGTCCTAGACCAGAGGTCAGCAATTATGCTCAGCCAAGGGACAGTGTTTTTCAGCATGCATCCAGAATGGGAGGTCAACACAGGTTTACAGGAGGAGACATGGGCCTCTATATTTTAAATTCTTTGTCTGTTTTTAAAATCACACAGAGATTTTCATTTTTAAAAGCTAGACTGATAGGTTGATGTTTGAATTCTTCTTGCCAGCTTAGACCTACAGTATTGCCCCTATGATAGACAGATGCTGAGGGATCAGACAATATCTGTTTGATAGATTAACTAGGTCTGCCATTAAAACAGTACTACACTCATCTAGCATTGCACTCCTGTAACAGTGTCAGACTTGCGATGGAAAGTTAAAAAAAACGATGAAAATCGATGGAGCAGAACCAGAGATATCGTCTTTTTATTCCATGCATTCATCTTCCTTGACAAAACCTGGTGCCTACATTACCCACAATGCAACTTGACCACCAGCAGTTTGGTCAGAGATTTGGGTGTGTTGTGCCAGGAGCCACAAAAGACTTTATACAGCTTCTTTTTTTTTTACACACACACACACGTATCAAGTTCTAAGCTATCTCCATGGCAACAGAGCAAACTTCAGCCGCTGAAGAGGACCAAAGTGACCTTTGAGTTGATTCAATACCTTTCTGACAGCATAAACAAAAATTTTATGTTAACACTTTCACAGCAAAGAGCATTTGTTGCACAGCTTTTATGTGCCCCACATAAACTGGTAACGCAGTGTGTGTGAACTCTGTAATGTTGTAGGGTCTTGTTTGTGTTGACTCTCACAAACAGTGAAACATTTAAACTACAAAAGTCCCATTTAGAAATGAAAAATGTAACAGTACATAGTGCACCTGTAGTCATAGTCAGTGCTGCAACAACGGCCTCATTCACCAACTGTGCATAAGTAGGACACTTCTAGAGGAGCCGAGGAGCTTCATTACAACTACATGGGAAATCATTATTCAGTATGAGCCAATAGGTCACACGTGGCAACATGTAGCCTATGTGTACAGTGTGTATAGGACAAACGCTATATCATTTATAATAATTCTGTCACTAATTGAGGAGTTAGCGAAATTAATAACAAATGGTTGTTCCTGTCATAGCCAATGCATGCATCCACATGCATGAATTAAGGCACATACACACACAAATGAACAACACACACACACCTTATATCATGCGACAAGAATGCTGCACACAGCCACTGTGAATGATATAATAAATGAATGATATGAACATTGGCCTGATTAGGGATTTTAAGGTCACTTACGTTCTTATCTGGTGACTTCTTCCTTGAAATTTAAAAAAAAGAAAAGAAAGAAACATATTATAATGCATAGAGGCCATGTATTTTCTCGGATAGCACTCTGTAATAGGGTCATGCATGCAAAGCAATGCTCCTTTGTTGAGATAGAAATGCCACAGACCTCTGAGAATTTCTTGCCATGTCAAAGCTAATAGAAGCTGAGTTATTTCTTATCCTATGAAGCACAGGTTGACCTTTTCATTCAGTTCTGAAGAGAAAAATCCCCCAAGCCTCCACGCAAAGAGTAATATAATCCATTTTATTGGACAACAAAAGAGCTGCAGGAACTCCCACTATTTATTCTGCAATGATCTATAAACATAATGTAGAATATGTATGAATATTATAGTGTTGCCACTAGAGAAAAAAAACAAATCCATTGAATTATGAAGTCACTATGGATTACAAAAGACAACATCTCATTGTTTTTATGGTGATGTTATAGTGTTATAGAAGAAAAACACTGTCACTTTAAAACTATCTGGTACAATTAACCCTTTAAACATTCAGACATTTTTGTGCTGCTCATAGACATAAAACATTCCTTTGACAATAAACCTAAACTAATCGGCGTCTTCGCTGCTGTATTTCTGCCCAGTAACCACTTCCAGTAGCTCCGGAGCCTTTATTGTTCTCCTCAGTCGTCCTCAGCCAGGCAGTGACATCATTCCCCTTTCACCTAGTTCTCTGAAGGCTGCAGCACGAGGTAACGAGCGGTCAAACCACGATGCATTCACGGACTCTTCCAAAGCTCGTACATTCAAGCTCCCAGGGTAACACTTGTAAGACAAATAGATTTCTTCTGACCAGGATAAATAATGAAAATAATCAACACAAGACAAGACTATTTTTAGTGGGTGTCAGTTTATTACAAAAAACTGGGGGAGGTGTTAAGTTAGTTGAACTGTGATTGGTGTATTGGTGAATGCACTTCCATGTGCAACCACAAAACCTACAAATGAATAATGTCTTGAGGAAGCCAGTAGTTGTCTTTTAACTTGTGAACGTGAATCAGCTGAAAAGGGCAGTTTACTATAATTCTACAAATAAGAAAAAGGCAAATAGATTTTTTGTGTGTGCCTTTGCCCTTCCACTTTAGACAGGGGGATGTGCATTGAGCTACTAATTAAAATTTCATTGTACTACATTTATTTGAAAATAAAACTGCCTGACAACCAAAAGTTAAAAAAAATTTTTTAAAAAGTGATCATCAGTGGTTCATAGAAAATGCCACACATTTAAAATACAGACCTAGCATGTGGGCCAGTGAGTTCAATATAAGTATAACATGGTGCTATTGTAATGGCGAACAGTGTTTTGTCATTTTTCTCAATACGTCACTGATTAGGCCTAATTCACTGTTTTCTTGATCAATGGTCGTTCATGTTTCCTACAGCACCTGAAGGCCACATAAGTGCCGACGTTGCAAGCAGGAGGAGAGACGCAAACCGATGTTTATCTAACACAGAATTCCTGCCGCCGAGGTCGTTTGTGTTGTGTGTATCATGTATCAGTATCATGGCGAGGAACGTTTCCCATCGTTTGTAAAGTTCATTCGAAGTTCACTACAACATTAATTACAGATTTAAAAGGGGGAAAATGAAATTCTTTCCGCATATGGCTTCGTCTGAAAGGCTGATGTGGCACCGGTTTCAAAAAACAGATGCATTTTGAGGACAATCCGACATTTTTTCAGGACACAAAGATAAATATAGCCTAGGCAATCCGTACACCATCCCCCTCCTATCCTGCTTTCCTTCGCTCTGTGCCGGGGTTACTATCGGACAAACCTCTCCTCCTCCTCCATTCTCTGTGCTGGGGTTACCATCGGACAAACTTTCCATCCTCCTCTTCTTCCACACATCCTGCTTGGCTGCACCCGCATCATGCAGACATGCATCTAGCCTACATTTAGTTTTTTCTTTCTTTTTATCTTTTCCCATAGTTTGGGTGATACATTTATGCAGCAGCAAGCAGTTTTATGCGCTCGACAACGGAAATCACAAGGGGAAAACTGAGACAATGTTGAAGCTTAATTTATTCCTACAAAGAATGCCGTCGTACAGTCTCCGCCTCGGTTCTATCCGGGGTTACTATCGGTCAAAGTGAAAATGTGGAAGCTGATTCACATTTTTCCGTTTGCGCTCCCGTTTTAAAAAGGAAACGAGCTTAAGCATTCAAACCAAGTCGCAGACAGATAATGCTTCCCTCCAACAAAAATAAAGGATGGAGTGATCAATGGACAAGTGAATCAACAGGCTGTTACATTTCAGTGCACAACAGGCGTATTTACTCTGAGCCCAAATTCTAAAACCCCAAATACAAACGTTGTTGTCAATAAGCAAATATATACTTATATATATATATATATATATATATATATATATATATACTTAGAAGCCCTGAATCTTAGAAAGAAACTGCAGGTTCTTCTCCTTATCCTCTGTGATCAAACCTTGACATAAAAGTCCCCCTGTGCACCATTTTGTCATTTCCCCTGATTGATATGCAGACAAGTCTCTCAATAAAAAACGCCTTTGTCTGTGATACTAAGGTGTCAGTTGAATTGGTTCCAACAGGTTCTCAATCAGCTTTGTTGGCCAAGTATAAACACACAAGGAATCTGACTCCGTTTATTTGTTGCTCTCAATGTAGGCCTACTTCCACGCAGTTCCAAGAATAATTTACAGGAAGATGGATGTGCTACTGCTGTTACCTTTATTTATAACCGTAGAAGTGTCAGGAAAATGTCAAGATACACACACATTGCATGACTGGGCTTGTGGTTAGGTTCAAAATGAAAGTTTGTCTTATAGAAGTGAAAAGCCAAGTGGCCCTTTTGTTGCATGTCTACTTTTCCGTTCATAGTAAATACTATGACTCTGCATTGTAAAGAGTTTTTCTACGTATTACAATCCTGTTTGAGTAATAGGCAAATGTTTTGTTGACTCAGTCAATTCTGCAGAAGCTGACAGCAACCATGGGTGCTCATAATTGTTTTTACATCTATTTTCCCATGATCACACTTCATTTCATAATATGGAGATACATTTTGTTTTTTAAAATTGTTTTTTCAAGTGAACTATAGCATTGTATTCCGGCTGCTTTTCAATGTAAAATCTGATTGTCCACTGACTTTATCAGTTCTTTTAGATTAAGGACAATTCAATTGGGATCACATTAACACAATATTTGATCTCTCAAAATGACAATATCATCACATGATAATACTGTTATATTGTTCATATGTCAAGATCATGAAGCCGTTTAATGGTTGATGATGTCTTGATAATTAGCACACCTCAGTGATCTAACAATCCCACATTTCCTTTTTAACCTTTAAATATTATTCTTATCTGATCTTTAGACTGATACGTAACATGAATGTGCAATCTTTTTATTGGTGAATGACAATGATGGCTCATGGCTCACCACCTATTTACTGTATGTCCTTTAACCAAATTACCAGGAGTTCTACATACCTGTAAACCCTTGAAGAAGCCAACATTTTGAACACTCCACACTCTTCATTTTCATACTTGCAGCCACAACTCCAAGGAGTGTTATAACATCCCAAGTGGGCTATTAGTCTAGTGATCCCATCAGTCCGGAGCATGTAAGCTAGCTCACGCTGTGCCAGCCATAACAAACCATTGTTCTCCAGCCAGTGGGAATATCTGCACCTGACAGCTTACTACACAAAATGTCACAATGAATGAGATGAACTGCTGAACTCTCTACAAAAAAAGAGCAAGATTTTTGTCAGTTTTCAGCACAACTGACTTTATAGATGTTTTTCTGTATCCCTCCAGTATAATTTGATGAAAATGGACTATTGTTGCCTTCAGTCTCCATCTCCAACTTTTGTGCCACACTGGGCAGAGAGGAACACCTTGTACTTGTGCACAATTTTTGGAATCTGTCATGTGATCTTTGGTAAATTTCATTTTTGCAGTTTAGTGTCCTCAAATGTCCTGGAACAAGACTGGAACAAGGTTGCCTGTTGTCTCCAGCTGCTCTGTAGCTGACAGTGACCTCTGATCCTCTGAAAGGACAGGAGGTGGCAATAGGAAAAAGCTGTCTCCCTTTCCAGGAATTAATGAATTGTTACATTGTTCTGATTTTACTCTTAATCTGGTTTTATACTGAATCCATTTGAAATTCATCCATTTATTTATCATGTAAATATAGAATGATGGAATAAAAATATCAAATGGCACATTTCATGATTATTTTACATTTTTTATTCTCTTTTGAATTGCATCATTTAAGAGCAAATTTAATCAGTCTCTTTGTAAATGGTTTTGTGAATGAACCAATTGACTAGCTGATTAGATATAACCACTGAGGAGGTCTATAATTGTTCTAAGAAACTACAGGCTTCATAGAAAATAGTCTGGCCCTTATTAAATAAAACAAAACTATTCTTTTAGAATCACCAAAACCATGTAACCTCTCAGTAAAGGCCATAAACTGATACTTTAAACACTTACTCTAGTTACTTAGAATTCATTTATATGTCTCTGTAATATGTAGCCAGTAATTGTTTTGTCAAACTCATTATTTTCATAAGTACAATTCAACACCTTTAAAATGAGAGCAGCTTCAATTTTCCTCAGTTACTCTGAAATCTTCAGATAAAAAATGAGCTATTGTATAATTCAGTCATCTTGGGTGATTATAATCCATGTTCATCCATGCAGACAGTTCTGGAGCTTCTTTGATGGATTAAATGACTAATCACTCCGATTGAGGATCCTGTTTTAATGAGACCCCATACTGGGAGACATCACAGTAGCCATCCACAGTGGAGGAGAAAAGGTTTCTAAATGACCCACATTTACCTTTTCCTACACTTTGTTTTATCTTGTTTCAGCTGCCAGAGCCAGACAGGACTCCCTGTACCAAACACAGTTATATGGAGGTTATAATGTTCACTTATTTTCTAAAGCTAAGTCAGAAATTTAGCTTAATTTATCAGAAACTTGGGAGATTAAATGGTAATGACAGATTCTACAGTTTACTTAGTCAGGACTTGTTGCAATGTATCAATGGTACTTGATTGGTGAATACTATTGTTAGATCATTTCAGGAAAGTCTGATCATGTTTGATTGAGTTTGTTTGAGCAAATATATATTATTAAATATAAATATATTAGAATAGACTTTTACAACAGAGTAGAAGTTGTGGGATGTTTTAATTGCCATTAAATTTAAGCACCTTCTTTTATAATAACGTTTCCCCACTTGGTATCTACAGATTTAAGTGGAAAAGGAAAGGAAAAAGAACGATTTTGCTGTCCACCATCACTTGTGTTATATTTAAACTAATTGCACCCTTAAGCAAAGAGAACAGAATAAAAGACAGAGGAGGCACACTGGGCCAGATAATCACTGCCAGATGGTTGTCATGTTCTTTGAACATTAGTAAGCCTGGACTGCAGTACATCAGGCTCCTGCAGCTTCCCCCAAACATCAACAAAGGTTAACCAGTAAACAAATAGGATTTGTGTTGAGGTGAAATGCTGCTCTTTATTCTGAGGATTTGTGCAGTCGAAAAGTTTATGATGGTGTTAGTGTGGGGTCAGCTGTGGTTGATTTTACATTGTTTTGTAAAGGTGTTTCTCCTTACAATGTGCATGGTGTGACGTGGCAATAACATGGTGGAGAGGAGTATGACGTGTGATAATCAGCAGGCATTGTTACAGTGTAGCACAGGAAATGAGAGCTGTCCCTCTCACTGTTTTCAGGTCTGCCACGCCCCTCTCTGAGGGCTTGGATCAGCCCCACCCGAACTTCATTTGATCATCACTGGAGCTGTATATCAACCCCCAGAAACAGCGCTCTTTGCCATTTGGCCACTGAGTGGTTTGTTGCTTTTGATAGCCCTGTTCATGCAGCTCTTTGCTGACTAGTTCGTAGAAGTCCCTAGCTGAACTACTCTTGGTAACTTTAAGGAAGGCTTGTAGGGGTTATTTTGCTTCCCCCTTTCTCCTTTGTTGTTAGTTAGGGAGCTTAGAATTGTTTTTCTGTTTGATTCTGTAGACCAATGGAGCTTTTTATTTTCTAGTTAGTGTGGATTTTTTTTTCTTATTTAGGCCTTGGACACCCTGACGTCTTATTTGCTTCCATTTCTGCAATTTTAGTTGATTTATCTGATTGATTAATATTTTTTCTGTGAATAAATTGTATTCATTGTTACTGTTAAAGTGTTTCAGCAGCATTTTCTTGACGTTCTGGTTTCATTATTCACAAAGACTTTATGTAAACTTGTAACGTTACTCCCTGTGCTCCCCTAGACATTAAATATAGGTTGTAACAATTATGAAGGGAAAATGCCTCCTATAATTGTTGCTAACAAGATCCTCCCTGGGGCCACCTTTTAGTTGTGTTTAATCTGGTATGGGTGGCAGGCAGCCATGCAGTCAGACAAGCATTGGGGTCTGCTGACATGTGACGTGTTTACATTTGCTCTTGAACAGCATGTTGTTTAACAGTAGTCCAGTTACCCAGCAGTGGTACATGCTCAAGACAGTCTGTCATTGTTTACCCACACTCAGTGGGGTGGAAAAGTTTCAGGGCACTTTCACGGAACAGGCAACAAGACAGTGGACAACAGAATGCATTTTAACACACTCGTACTGCAATGCTGGTTACACGAATCCTTCTTAATTCTTGGAAATGTTGCCGTGAATGTTCATGTTTCATATAAAGCCTGGTGTTAGAGGGTCCATTCATTTTGTCATCTATTGACAGCAGACACACACAGAGGGAGCAGGTCGGGACGCAGGATGTGTGTGACAGTGGCCGGCACCTGAACTGTCTGTGGTGGTAAAGAGACTGATCGATCGGCGCAGTGACTGTAGACACTCCCACACCGCCGCACAACCCTGCGTTGAATCGCCACAATGCCTGATTTTGTCTGAATACGGCCTTACAAACAAAAAACTGAAAGTGAAAGTAATTGTCAAATTGAAGCACATGAATGGTCAGGAGTGACAAGTCAAACTCTCAGCAATTTACTCACTTATTGGTTTCTGACTAAATAAAAAGATATTATCCCAGTTCGGAAATGTATTCAATATCTCCAAGGGGAAATTAGTTGTTTAATCAGTCAACAGCATGGCACATGAAACAAGAGAATAACAACTACAGGACTGACTCGAGTCGCAGCAGCAGCAAGAACAGGGTGCAACATGAAGCAATGAGGGTTCAAAATAACAGCGCTCAGTGCTAGTTCTAACTGTTTCAGTTTTATGAGTGAAGACAGTTTTACAGTACAGTACAGATATAGACGTCAGTGAAAACAAAAACCAGATCAATCTCTTAGGGATTCCTGGGACAAAATCTTTTGGAGGTCTATTCATCTACTCTGAAAAATATTGTGGAAAACAACCTACTTTTGTAAAAAAAAAAAAAAAAAATTCACTCTTGCCTTCACAAAAAATGTTGGAAACAGAAACAAAACTTGCCAAGAAACTTGAGAGATGAGAGATGCGAAATTGAAAATTGCATCTATGAGTGCAGACAGCAGAAACAGCAGCTAAGAATCATAAGCTTGGTTATATTGCAACAACTGTAAAAGAAAATAATACAACTTATCTAAGTCAGTGCATGTTGCAGCTATGTATTGCTGTACTGCAAGCATATATTGTGCGTTGCTGCAAGCGTCACTGCAAGCGGCCCGCTGTCCTTGCCCTGCTGTGGTCTGAGTCTAGGTTTGATGGATGAAAGCAGCAAGTGCAAATGAAGCAATGGCAAGTTAACATCCATCCATCCATTTTCTAAGCCGCTTATCCTGTTCAGGGTCATGGAGGGCTGGAGTGTATCCCAGCACCCATTGGGTGTGAGGCAGGGTGCGCCGAGGTTGCCTGTCTGTCACAGGGCTAACACACATATAGAGACAGATAACCACATCCACACTCACCTACGGCAATGCTTTTTAGGAAGAAGAAAGAGGAGAAGGATGTCAGCAAGGTGACATTTGATTCCAGAGAGGTTTGCACAGAGACTTGGAAAGACAAGACTGGTAGAGTGTTACAGTTTGTAGCCTGAAAACCCAGAACTATTTCAGCAGATTGCCCTGCAGATACCCTATTTTATTCATAGTATTTTCAATTTAAACTGAAACTATGTTCTGTGGTTCACATAGGTCTATTTCACATTCTTCTTTAAGACAAATTACACCAGAAACACCAGCAAAGACGTTTGAAGCTGCAGATTTGTGGCTTTTAAATGCAATGCTCCTCATATAACCATAAACACCTGCACAAACATCTCAACATACTGTATCTAAGTATATTCATTGAACTTTATAGTACAGTACTCTTGTATATGCTTACAAAATTCTCAGAGCCACTTTACAATTCATTACATTTTGCCCATACCTCTGTATTTTTATCCTTTACAATGCCCATATTATTATTGCTCCACGTTTTATAACGAATGTTCCTTATCCAATTTTTAACTAACTTACATACTACTCAATGTGTTTATATTGTTCCTATTTTTGTATAATTTGTGAGGACATTGATATTAACCAATTAAACTATAACTAATTAAATTATTATGCTATCTTAACTCTTAAATTATTGCATAACAGACCTCAACCTCTTTATGTTGGTATATAGGTGTGTGTACAGTTAAATCTATTTAAATATTTAAAATCCTCAAATCCTCTCATCCTGTTGTGATTTTGTTAATATTTAAGTTGTTATAATGATAATGATGATTTGTTATATATGAGCAGTATAAGCAGTAGTAATTCGAGCCTATAAGCGGTATTAGCACCTTAAGACTTCCCTACAACCTCCTTGAGCTCGACAGTAATTGAAAAGCAGCACGGTGCACAGATGAGGCGTTGAGGTGTCGCTGGCCCTTTAAGAGATGTTTTGACTCCGCACGTGCTTGCCTTGTATGGGAGCAGCATCAAACGGTGACCGTTAGTTACCTCCGCTGCTGCTCCGCTCCGCATCGAGCCGCGCTATAAAAGCCTGCTGGAGGAAAAAAAAACTGCTTTACCAGACACTGAGACGCAAGGCAGCGGAGGACCGTAACTGTAGAGGAGTGCAGTTTATTTACCATTTATAAGTTGTTCTGGACGAGGGGTTTCACTTTATGAAAAGACAAAGAGTGGATATTCACACCGTTCAGGATCAAGGTCGGTGAGTTTGCAGCATTTTTGGGGGGAGTTTTGTGGGGATTTGTGAGTTTCTTTGTTGGATTAACAAAGGGATGTATGCCACTGTGTTACAGTTTATATATATATATATATATATATATATATATATATATTCGTATCACTATTTCTCTTTAAAATGTCAGCTTAATGGTCTCTATTTGGTTTTCAGTAATTAAACGTCAAAAACAAAAATAATTTTGTCTTGAATGCTAATTGATGCCCGATACTTATTAGCCGAGTTTTTATTTTTATTTTAACGTCGTAAAGTTAAACAAGAATTGCAGTGTACTGAATGGACGTTATATGTTTAAGGCAATACATTTGTTTAGGTAAAATGACAAGTTCTGTCCTTGCTGGTTTTTGCTCTTTTATCATGTATCCTCTTCGACTGTCAGTGAATAGGACCAGTGTCAAGGTAGCTACAGTCAAACACAGGGCTTCCGGTGAGATATTCCAAAAAAATAAAAGCCTGTTTATTTGATACAAAATATAAACCTTAAAGAAGAAAATGAAAAGTAAAAAGTCAATGTCCACTTTCTCTCTTAATGTTTAATGCAATTTAAACCCACGACACAATTCTTGTTCGAGGTTACAGAAGGGAATATCACTACCTAATGGCAAGTATTTTCAAGTCAAATTTGTTGCAGTTTAATGCTGAAAGAACCTTCATCTTACTTGTAGTCTCATTTTGGGTGCCTTGACGCTGCTTAGGGTCGGCATCGCGAAGCTGAATGACCGACAGTAACCTCTTTTTATTAGAACAATGAAACACAAAGTGGGCTACACAATCAGTGTCAGTCAGACGATGGATTTGGACACTCTGTTATAATGTTGACACTGAGTCGCAGTGAAAAAGATGCCCTTTTATGATAGCCTGATTTTCATTCCTTTCACTGATCAATGTTTTTTTCACAATGTGTGCTGGGTCAGCGCAGTAATGTATTGTTTTTAGTATTTTTATTAATGTGCATGTCTGCAATGGTGCTGCAACGTCGACGAAATGCATTTGCTTTCTGTTTTCATTCGTGGTTTGAAGAAGCAAAAATGTCTCTTTTATGCATCGATGGTCTTGTATCGTCTTCTTCGTCATGGCAAACATGAACTGTCTTTCTTTTGATGAGTTTTCCATTTTGAATTAATCTGTCGAGTGTTTTGGGAAAACAATGAAGACAGTGGAGTTGGAAAAAAAATCCTGTTTGAGTGCGTTATAACACGTGAGCGAGGATTGATGGTAAACAAGTATAAAAATGGATATTTTTGTGTGAACCACTAGAGGCGCCCTGGCTCTGCACCATTTGGGCTGATAAACACTCAGCAGAGAGCCCCTCTTACCTCTGCATACATTGTGTTTTCACCACAGTGTTTACCAAAATCACACAATTCATGGAGTCAAAAACGACTGAGGATACTCAGTATGATAACAGAAAACGTCAGTAGAATCAAGCTCATGTATTTTAAAGGGCAAATAAACATGTAAACATGATGTTCTGTTAAGGTTCCAATCCCCAAAGGAGGGTGGGGGAGTGTAGAGACACAATTACAATTTTAGTAATCAAAATTGATACCCAAAAATTGGGATATAATTAGGAGGAAAGAAGAAAATAAAATCCATTCAATGTGTGCCAAATGTGGCGATGGTGCAAATCCTATACATTGTTGTCCACCCACACATACAGCAACATTGCAGACCACAATATGGGAATGTAGGTGGTGTTTTTTTCCCTCATAGGATTTGTGCTATAAGGGGAAAATAGTGTGTGTAGTGTAGTGCAATACATTCAGAGAAAAAAATCAGCATCTACTGCATAAGCAAAGAAGATGTTACTCTGTGACTAAGAACAAGCCTGTGCTGGTGATGTTTTTGTCTTCAAGCCCACAGCGATATAGGCATTAATGTTGTTTCTGTGGTCATTCAAGAGTTTCATATTGTGTCCTTGTTAAATCACCTGAGCTGCTTTTTATTTGCTATTATTTATTCAACCAAATTTATTCAGTTGTGTTGTCGGTAAATATCTGTTTGTTTTAAATGATGTGTCTTTCAGTAAGTCCACAGGAGGTATTTTACATTGTTTCTCAATGAAACGGTTAAGTATGTGCTGCGAGGGCTGCCATTTAATCAAGTGACTCACAGAGGAAACAGATGTACCAGTACAGCAGATATTAGTACACGGGTCACTGTGATGTTTGTTGATCCCAAAGTTCCTGTTGGTTTTTATTGCGACATTTCATACATTCCAGTGGATTTACTTGATACAGCCAACCATTCTCCATGTAAGTGTGGAAAATTTGTGCGACACAGCTGAGTTGCTGGTATAAAAAGTAAAATGTTGTTAACATCTTTATTGTATTTTATTTTGTATTGATACTTAGTGTGCTGTCTTTTTGGCCATCCCCACTGGCAATGATTTAATGCTAGAAGGCATACATAAAGGCAGTGATGTTAAAAATAAGTTTCACCCTGCAATTAAGTGGAGACTGCTGGGTAAGTGGTTAGATGTGACCACAGTGTTATTGTGATTGCATTAGGGAAAATGTGGTGTAAATCCATAGAAAACTGGATTAATGATGTGATTGGTGCATGGCTTTTTTCCCCAGCCCATAAGCAAATGATCAGTGGAGAGTATCATGTTTGATCACCGTGTCCTTGACATTGTTGTGCTGTCGTTCCACCATCTACGACATCCAATCAGCTTTATTCTGTATAAAGGACATTCAGCATAATAAACAGGATAGCCTTGACCCTTTGTCGAAAGATTTCCAACTCCAAGTTAACCATCAAACTTGAAGTAACAGCCACAAAAGGCAACAGCATTAATAATAATAATAATAATAATAATAATAATAGTAGTAGTAATTTAGACAGAGATGTACCCATACAGTATTTAACTTAATTAGCTCTTTGAAATTATGAAAATTATTGTTAAATGTTTGTCATTATACACCTTCTCTTCTCTTTAGATTACATACATGATGTACATTTAAGACCTGACCTATATTGTCCTCATGAGCTGTAAATTATAATGACCTTAATAAAGGAGTTAAGGGTCTCAGTCTTTTAGCTCTTGGTAGCTAGGTGTCTGTCTCAGAAAACAGGATTGCAAAATGATCTAGATAACTCCTGATAACTCAATGTTTCTGATTTGTGGCGCCAGGTTTTGCTTACCATCCAGATAGCAAAGTCATTCTTCTTTGTGAAAAAAGAAACACAAAATCACAAAACTGTATTAATTATTTAGTGTATTTTGGTCTTTTTTGCGGAGTTTGTTGTCTAAATGACTTGGTGGTCTGATCCAAGCATGTTGCATAAAACAAGTCTGATCACAAATCCACAGACTTTTGAATCCGCAAATAGAATAAACAAATAGGCATTTTGTAAATCTGGCAAATCCCAGTGTCCAGCAAAAAATAAGTGTAAAGTGTATCTGCTTAATGAATTACTTTGAGTAAACCCACTAATGCTGTTTAATCAGTGGGTTGTTTGGATTGAACAATGGGGATGACGTGGGGCTAAAATTATGTTATACATCAAATATAGTATCGTGTGTGCCACTGTGGTGTTAATAGGGTGAAAATTGTGACGATAAAGGGATTACAAACAACTTTCACCACATGAACACTGCCCACCACCCACTCAGCCTCCCAGTTTAACTGTAGCTCGCCCTTTGGACGGATGAGTCTACATCAAGTGGACCTAAATCTGCAGTGGTTAGCAGCCTTCTTCAGTCATCAGTCGACTTCATTTGCAGAGTGCTGCTGTACTTTTGGCTGGTCTGCGTGTCAGAGTGAAACACTTTTGTTCAATAGGTGAATGTGTTGTCATGATTATTTTCTGTCAGTAATGATTTTTTGTTTCTTACAGTATTTTAGTTTTAACAGTTATTTAGAATATGATAATTATAGTAAGCAGCCAGGTGATGCTTGTTGTGTTCCTGTTTGCTTTCTTGCCTTTTTTTTGTTATGATGTTTTAATAACAAAAGAGCTCTGTTTCTGACTCTACACTGCTTTTCATGCCCTACTGTGGCATGATCAACTGGATGTTACAGCCATATTTGGTACAGTTGCATGGCCTTAGTTATGGTTTTCTGATGTAACAGTTTTCTGTTCTGTTTTCACATCAGTGTTGTGCGTCAACGTATGCAGGATTTACAGGTTGTTGTTTTTTTGGTAAACCATGTCTTTTGTCCACAGGAACAAAGTTGGACTGTCAAGGGTTAGCTAGATGACTGTGTTTAATTTGTGGCCTTTTCACAGTGAGGAAGGTGTTATTTGTTAACTTTGTGAGCACTAGTTTTTCCTGTTGTTCATGTACAAGTTTGCAGTGGTTGACCCTCTCTCGTTGTCTTATTGGGGTTCACAGTGAGGAGCTGGAGCGCGCTCAGTGAGGCTGGGAAGACGTCAGCATGGCAGTCTCCACTCAACTGGGTTTACTGCTTTGGAAGAACTTCACCTACCGACGTAGACAGACTGTAAGTAGGAGTGCTTCAAATTACTGACTCATAAGTAAATCACTTATTTGGCTATTTGTTTTATCTATTTATTGGTTTTTTTTTTATTCCTTTTTTTGTTTTTTTTAATATTTTCCATTCCTTTATGATTGTTTCTCAGAACAGAGGTTTTCACTGTTCCATGCTGTGTTATTTTGTTTATTTGATTTTATTTTTGATCCACAAGGAAAAAAATATACAAAAAAATATTCCTTATTCCAGTTTTTCATTCACAAGTCTCAGTATCACATACAGAAATCAGTTATGTATGCTGCTACGGAGAATAGTTAGCTTACGTTGCATTGTCTATTGCATTGCTAATAATGCGATCAAGCACATTTTTTATAATAATATATAATATTATCTATATATATATATATATAATAAAATAAGACTAAAAATCAAAATGGAGGGGTGTCTTTTTTTTGTGTAATTTCCCTTGAATACTTTGTCTGGGTCACATTTCCAATGGATCGACTTTGAATCAGAGTTGATTTTCCCAGTACCAGATGACCAGTCATCAGGGCATTACAAAGGCTTTCTAGATATTTATGTTCTTGGTTCCAATGTGTATGCAGCCCACGACAATGGAAATGATGTAATTCTCCTCCAAGCCACTTGGATTGAAAAGCATTACAGTTTACAGATCACGAGATCACATGAGTCAGTCAAAGATGCGATGATGACACATTTACATGTCGGGTCCATTGTCCAGTTACCATCTTGTACTGGTTGATGCCCACACATTCAAAAGTTATGTAAATCAAATCAAATTCCAAGCTTTAGCACAGTGCTTCTTTATATGTGAGGAGGCTCATCTGCATACAGTTAAGCCGTTTGACCATCAAGCAGAAACCTCAGCTCAAAGTGACGGCTGTGGTCGCTTGACATTCAGTTCAATTATTTCCAACAAAGGGACACAGTTCAGTGTCTTTATTCTTTATCCCCGCATGTCTGCCATGCTGGTTGAGACTGAAACACAGTCAGCTGAAGAAGAGGGGCCATATGGAACAGATGGACTAACTCATGGTCCTCTAAACCCTGCAGACCTCTCGCTCTGTCTCCCCTTATTAACCCATATACTTTACCCAGACTCATGGTGGGATTACGGTTTACAAAGGACAACAGCTAACAGCCCCCTCCACACTCAAACACACACATAAACACGCAACTCATGATGTTTTTTTCTTCTAAGGCAGTAGGGATTACCTTAGTTGAACTGAAAATACACAAAGGAAAACTTGGCACTGTTTTGGGACGATTAACTCATTTGTTTCATGAGTTTTTTTTCCCGAGAGTGTAAAGCCTTTTATTTGCTTGATTAACTTCTGTCATCAACCTTTTTGTCTTCCTTTCTTAGATCCAGCTGCTGATTGAGATCATCTGGCCCCTTTTCATCTTCTTCATCCTGATCTCAGTCCGAATACATTATCCACCCTACGAGCAACATGAATGTAAGCAGACAGGGAGAGAGTGAGGGGGAGGGTGGTACTTGGACAAAAAATGTTTTTTGAGACTTTCAGATTTCACCCAGCTGAAGTTTAAAATAAATTACATTTGCAGATGTTACATTAAAAGTTGAGAGTTGAATTCCTCAAAATAACAAAAATATACACAAGAAAAGAGGAATTACTTATGATTTTTCATACTAAAACCTGAGAATTGTCAATTTATTGCCATTTTATATTTACCTCAAACACAATGGAGTATTTTTGTAAATGCTACTGATGATTTTTAGTCTGTTATTCTATTGTTCTAAGACACTGTCTATTTTTAGACCATGTTTGCCTCTTGGTTCTTGGTAAAATCAAAATGTTAGTCATCCAAGGTTTCCATGTTATTGTTACAGAAGGACCTGTTGGATTTGTCAATATTTGTTTGCACTGTGTGAGCATGTGATAGGACCTTTGGCTCCTGGAAAAGGGAATTGCAATGTAATTCGTCAGCAGAGCTGGTTTCACAACTTTGACCGCGTTTCAACTCAGTAAGATTATCACTGGTCGAAAGCACTTTTTTGCAGAATGAAAACGGTTACGTGCAACAGAGTTTCCCAAGAGATATTTTTTTCCAGAGAATTTATTGAAATCCTACAGGTATCTTCATGTGTAGTTAATTTATTCAGATGGGTTTGACGGCTTTATTCTGCAGAGATTCTGCAGAGATTTTAGAAAAGTTAGTGCAGGTTCATGCTTGTACCCATGCACAGACTTGCATACACCCGCCTTTGAACAAATTAAGTGTAGTTATTTAATCATTATAAGCTTGAATTGTTGACCACCAAACCAGTTCCCCTATTTGGAGCAAAATCACTGATACAAAATGACAGTGTAACACAAGTCAGTCCGAACCCATTAACCCAGTGAACCTCCTGACCCCCCTCTCGCCCTTTATACTTATCTTTTCAGTATAATAGCTAGATAACCTCAGCAAATTGCAGCAGTAGCAGATACGTTGGCTGATAAGAGTACAAACAATTTTGAAGATAATGTCAATGCTTTTTAAAGCTGATTTTAAAGGCAGTGGTTGCTAAGGTTTATGTGTTATAGTTTGTATGGGTTATAATTAGTTGGAAATCCATTTTTCTGTAATGTAACAACTCTTTCGGATGGTTCCCAGTTCTGCAAAAATGTTCTGCACATTTAATTTCAGTTCTCCCCTGTTCTACTCGTTTTCAAACAGAGACACTAACAATAGTTTAACTTGACCTGGGTAATTATTTACACACAGTGGAATCCTTTTCGGGTCTTAGGTTTGTTTGGTGAGTAAAATGGAGTAACTAGTTACTGAGACAACGCTCGTAAAATGGAAGAATGCACCTGATTTGCGAGAATGACAAATACCCTACTGGTTATCAATATTCTCCAGTGAGGCCTAATGATGTCTGTAAATTTTGATTTTATGTTTTACACATGTTTATATCTTAATTTAAAACTAGTCCTAAAAATTGTATGCTTTTCCTTTCCAGGCCATTTCCCTAACAAGGCCATGCCCTCAGCGGGCACCCTGCCCTGGGTACAAGGCATCATTTGTAACGCCAACAACCCCTGCTTCCGTAATCCTACCCCTGGCGAGAGTCCCGGGGTGGTGGGAAACTTCAACGATTCTATGTGAGTAACATGGCCCTCTTGCTGATTCAAAGTAATATCAATGCACTGCTTTGACTGATTCAAAGTATTCACTTAGCACAAAGAAAAATTAGTTTTGTGTAATTGTGTATTAATATTATTCAGTCTTTTATCAACTTAACAATTTTGATTCAGTAACAAAATGTTTTGGTTTTTTTTAACGTAAAATTGAGTGGAGATCCACTCAGGCTTTGAATTCTCAAAGGATGTGAAACAGTGAGTCTCATTTTGTCTCTTTCTTGTCTCTCGAACATCACCAGAATCTCCCGTCTGTTCACTGATGCCAAGAAGATCCTGCTGTACACACAGAATGATAAAAGCTACGAGGGCTACAGGGGACTGTTGAGGGCCCTCAGGAAGCTGCAGAAGAACACTGCTCGTAAGGACATACCTTTGATTTCTTTTGTGTTATATTAAGTTCCTGAATGACCACCTGATTGATCAGTTCAGTCACCCACCCATTCACACCGATCACCCATTCATTCAAAGGAACACTCCTACACAACATGCAGATATGATTCAACTGCCAGTGACTCACACCTTCAGTTTATTCACACATTGCTGTTAATGCTTCTGAGCTTCAGCTCGGGGAAATATTAAGGTTCATGAAAACATATATTATTTCCCAAAAAAGCAAGAAGTAGTTATTGTCAAGATATTAAATCTTGATGGTTATCTCTTAATCCTTTATTGAAAAGAAAGTAGATTGTAGTTTGTTCAGTCTACGAACAATTCAGCTACCTGAAATGGTTGTCTCATAAAATGAAGGTCCTCTCTCTTATTTGTAATCAGACTCCCCAAAAGCCCCAACTCTTGCAAAAATGCCAATCTTAACAAACTGTTTAAGTGAAAGATGCTTGTTTCCAATGTAGTTGTAATCTCTTAGGATTTAGATTAAAAAGAAAGTGTGGGACATGCCACTCAGTTAGTACAACGTGAAGGAAGCTTGAATAGTTGCAGGTCAATGAATCAAGAAAAAGCAAATTAGTGACATGTTAAAACTAGATAAAGTGACTTGTCAAGGTTACTTTTGCAGAGTAGCAGCAGCTCAAAGTCCTCAGAGCAGTGTCGAGTGTAACGTGTCCCTTCCTTATCACTGACCGCCAGCTGTGGTGGGCCCAACTCCCAGAGGCCAGTGGGTGTTGGACTTCTCTGTTATAACGTGCCATCGGTGGTGGTGGTACAAGACAGGAAACACTGTGCACCACCCTGACAATCACTGTAAAATCACTGCACAGATCTGGTAGAAAAGGTCGAGTTGTTCTGACTGGAATGTTGCTTCTTCCTGTATGCGAGGACCGGGTGACAAACGTGATAAGGTCACGCTGTTCTGCTGTCAGTTTTACCAAGGCATTTAATCATTATCTTAAATTTTAGTGCTAAGGTTTGTAGAGCAACATTTTGAAAAAGAGGGAGAGGTCTATCATCACAACCTTGGCTGTCGTCGAGCAGAGAAATGTCATCTTTCTAAAATAACATCTTGCTGATGACTCCACTGTGCTGAGTCGGTCAAAGCGACCTGAAAATAGGAAAGGGGGCTGTGTTGAACTCTGCACTTACTTTACTTCACTGGAATAGAAGTCACACAAACACACTAACTTTGCTCAGTGAAGAAGATTTTTTTTTCATTTCAATTCAATACTCATTACTCTGACGTGGGAGGCATGCTGGGAGCAGTCTCTGTTTTCCAGCTGACCACGTGTACAAAGACAACCAGGACAAAAAGAAAACGTGATGACGGTATAAAAAAAAATTGATACTGTATAAAATGGGCGATAATAAGACAAGGGCATCACACGACAGAGTGCAGGAACAGTAAACAGCAGTGATGTAACTACTGACCTGACAGTGAAATAAAAGTGAAATGAAGTGTGTCCTTTTGTTTGTTCCATTAGTGTTGCCTTGCTACAGCAATATTTCTCTGATACACATGTGGTAATCGGCCCATTTAGTTTCTATAAAGGGGTATTAGCTTGGTTTCACATCAGACCCGAATGTAAGGGTACACTGAGCAGAGTGTATTTTCAGAAATTATGCAACAAAGCAGAACAATCAAGGTTCTTGTTGTTTTGTCTACCGTCTGCTCTGTTAGCCCAGAGGTACAGTATGTTATGTAATGGCCCTACAGAGCATAGCATAGCCTGAAAAATGAGAGAGATTGCACGTCAGAGAAAATGAAAAGAAAATGCTCTATTCATTTTTAATTGTAAAAATTCCTATGTTTGCACATCTCTCTCAGTTTGATTGTGTGTAGGAAGTCCTCTTCTCTTTTTATGTCTTTCCCAGTATACATTTAGAGCCCAGCAATAGATCTTCATCTTATCTACTTTCTGTGGGTCATTAACATTTGAACTGGAATGAAGAGAGCCAGGGGTCTGCATTGATTTTCTTCTTCTTTTTTTTAAAAATTCAGGCTCGTTTATTATTTTAACGAGGCTTCGGTGCATCTGTGCACCTCATGACAATTGATTTTCTAAATGCACAGCGGTCTGATAGTGCTCAATCCCATATTCCACTCTGTATTTGTCTTTAATCCACGTGAGGGAATGCACAGATGTAGCACGTGGACAGTCATGTATGATGCAGGAGAAAGCAAATGGCGGCTGCTGCCGCTGCAGAGCGACACTATAGAAATAACAGCATGGATCAAAGAGCTGAGAGTGGAGCTCCTCTGTTAATAATTCAGCAACTGACGGGGTCAGCGAATGAGATTTACACTGACAGAGAAGGGGGGACTGTGATGGACCAGGGAGAGGGATGAGCTTTTCCCCCATAGGATAACTAAAAAAATGTATTATACAGGCTGCTTAGATAGTTCAGAATGACATGGTAGATGGATGAAAGGAAGAAAATCAACAGGCCTTTGAACGTTTAAAGAACAGAGTCCCGCAGCTTTTTTGAAATGAGAAAGGTTTTCTTAATACCAAATAGATAAATGAGAGATGGATATGGTCTGATTGTCAATCTTGAGCTTTTCATTCCCCACTGGTTTTTATCTTCCCACCTGCCTTCACAAAAGTGAAGCTGAACGTTGATTTGCATAATAGAGGAGAACATCTTTTTTAGCCTTTCACCACTTATATATTTTATCCAGCTGGCTGCTTTGAAAGACTATTTGATTAAAATGCTTGATGTGTCTGAGCCGGATCTTTTAAAATGGAGACTTCTGTTTGCGTAGACACACACTGATCCTTGTACATCTGTCTTTATAAGTAACTTTAAGGACTACATTCATTCATTATCCCCTTAACCATAAACATCAGCCCCAACATGTCTCCCCTAACCCTTACTTTAACCATAGCCTTATACCTCGAACCTGAGTGGTCAAATCAAGTCACACTTAAAATAGCTCCTTGGGGAAGTGAGAACCATTAAAAATAACTTTACCTCACTGAAACGTCCTGATTTAGATGGTCTAAAACTCTAATTGGTTCTCACAGACAGCTCACAAACAGTCAGACATGCTCAGATACAACTCTCTACATCAAAACAGCACTTAACAGTCCACCCATTACACAGCCATTTTGTGAGTTGATTTCACTGCTGTCAGAATTCGTGCAGCTGCCATCTTTTGTTACTTGTAATTCAGGAATGCTACTTTATGTCTGTTAGCTAAGCTATGGTAGATTTGGGAATATGTGGTTCCACAAGAGATCACAGCCTGTTTAAGGACTAGTTTGACCAGTGAAGACACTGGTTGCTAAGCATGTGATGCACCACCAGGAGCATGTGCAGACTTGTAAGTGTAGGGCTCGCCATTGTATCCAGCTGGCTCCAACATAGGAAAAGCAAACACAAACAAACACAAATACGGTTTGTTACTTCTTACGTTGTCTTATTTCAAAAAACCTTCCTGATAACTCAGGTGATTTAGACCACTTAGGCAGTACAAATAAAGACAAACACACGCCGATAAGAAAAAGCAAGGAAGAAATACACTCATACAAACACGCATGCACCTTTGCTGACTACACAAAGTACTGCTAGACTTTCCATTTTAATGAGGTTACACCATCCAGTCTGGTCTGTCCTCAAGGGCCTTTGGATGCAATGCACCATGGGAGCTGTGACTTCCTATTGGGACACTGATTAGACCTTATTAGCGCTCCCTGGTTGTTCACCCCTGAGAGCTGCAGTCATACACATGCACACACAGGCCCAGGTGCACGATTTTACACACACACACACACACATGCACAGAGGCCCATGGAGAGCAGGAATGCTAAGGATGTATGTGCAACACACACTCACACCTCAAACTCAAATAGCACACACTCTGGTGCACAGCCATGGAGGCAGTAAGGGAGAGCAACACCACACATGTGCCTCATCAACGCACAGAAACACACTGTTCTCTTTTACTTCCTCTCAAGGGATGTTCAGGTCAGTTGAAGCAAAGTGTTTCCTGTGTGTGTCATCTGATAGCTACAAAAGACTAGAGTAGAAAAAGATTTACTGGAGATGAAGGGAAGACGGGAGGGAGGAGGAGTAGGAAGATATTTTAAAATAAGCAATCAAAATTCAACTTAAAGTTATTATGTTGAAAACAGACTACAGGAGAACAGAGTAGAACACAATAGAGTGGAGCAGAGCAGTAAAGGCAGTAATCATTCACTCTTTGTAAAATGTATTCATCTTAATAATCCAGGGCAGTAGAAGGAATAATCAGTTTGATGCATCAAGCCATGCTAACATAAAAGTATGCAGTTGCAAAAGAGATAGAGACAGTGCTGTTAATAACCAAAATAACAGTCTGCTGTGCACCAGCAGGCTGCGGGCTGCAGAAGCTGTTCCTGTTCTCACTGCATGATTCCTCTTAACTAGTTTCACCCAAAGTCTAGGACAAGTTCTACTACAACTAGTGAGTGCATGGAGAGAAAATCTGCAATAAGTGGCTCAGGGTACAGAAAAATAGGTGAATGGTAGAGAGTGAAATTTAGGGAGAGAGAGAGAGAGATGGTAGGCAGTATCTGGACTAAAGTGGAACGCCCTGTAGTAACCCCGGCTGAGTATAAAACTCAGAGCTGGTGAGAAGAGAACTGTGTGTGTGCGTGTGTGTGAGAGTGCGTGTGTGCGAGTGCGTGCAACCACACAGCTGACTCAGGCCAGTTTCAGAAATAGTTTGACTTCTTCAGAATGCAGCAAAAGTACAAAAAGCTCTCAGAGTGCAGAGAGGACAGTATGTGTCTGTGTTCGTGAGTTGTCATTATTCAGATATATCACTTCATTTATTTTATAAACATATACACATTTATTGATGTATTACATATCAGTGAGCATTAAATCATGGAGTTCTTGCACTTGAGTTTCCACTGGTTATACAGTTTCTGAAGATTAGGGTATTTTAAGAGGTATACTCTGGACAAGGAAAGTCTTGGAATTTGATAGATTTTCTGGATAAGTCAGAATATTGCACTGGAATTATGGAGCTTTACTGTATATCACGCTGGGAACACTGCTGTGAGTCCTGGCATCGATATCAACCAAATAAAAATGTCTTTTTTTTTTTTCATCAAAGAGGGTTTTGTGTCTCAAAGCTGGTTGACTCAGTGCTCCTATGTTGTTGTTTTTTTTGTTTTTTTCTTCTAGGCTTCAAGCTGAAGGACTTTCTGCGTGACAATGAGACCCTCTCCCACTTCCTGCACCACAACGCCTCACTTCCTCATCACGCGCTGAAGCAGATAGTGGAGGCTGACGTCAATCTGGAGAAGGTAGAATATTACAATTTTTACAAAACCCCTTCATATATTGTCAGTTGTTGTTTTTTTGTTTTGTTTTTTTATTGAAATGCCCTTCTTAAATCCACATATTCCAAAGTTTGATAATAAACCCTCCGTTCCCATCCTTCAACATTTCCCCTGCAGTAAATGATAATAATTCATTGATTGGTTTGAGATTTTCTAACACAAAAAATTGTGAATAGTAGTAAATTAAATGATTAAACCACACAGGAGAATGCTGAATGTTACACTCCTCCACCAGTATCAGCTGCTCATACTGCCTCAGTACCAAAGCAGACAACAGTACAGTATCATATTGTATACAGTCTTTTTGTTTAGTCCTTTTCCCATATGACATGATCACACTCTCCTGGCCACAGTGCTCGTTCATTAAAGTGATGACCTTGGCTTGACAGTATCTGTTGGGCCACAGGATTCTGCTGTGGCACAGCTAAGCCCTTAATACCCGGCAGAAAAATCACTGTGGGTGGGGGGTCAGTGGGTGTAGAGGCGGTTGGGCACCAAAAGCCAGCCTCACGTCTTTTCCTTATATTTTTTCTCAGACAAAAAGAAAATCTAATTCTCTTTGTTATATATATATTTTCTATTTTCCTTTAAACTCTATAATTAATTCATTTTTCTAGTCAACTCCCATTTCCTTTTTTCTGGTTCCCGTATTTCTCATTCAAGCCTCCGCTTTCTGGGTTGTTGTTATCTCCTCCGCTCTAAATTTCATTCCTCTCTTCCTGTGCGTCATTTTCTTTTCTATCTGACATGATGATCTATTTCACAGCAACCACAAACACGTTAACACCCCCCCCACACACACACACACACACACACACACACACACACACACACACACACAACTCCTCTCCCATTCCAATCCAGTTTATTTGTATAACCCAATATCACATGCATACATTGACTTATTCGGCTTCCCAGGTCCACCTAAACAAAAGCTCCCAACCCAGCCCACCACACCATCCCTGCTTTGCAATTGGAGGGCTGGTGTCACACGACCGCTCCTCTTCCCTCTTCCCCTCCCCCCTATTTCTCCTCACGTGCAGAGACAGAGACAAATTCACGTTACACCATCTGATTTGCCCATCCTTTCTCCTAGACATCTATTGATCAGAGAGGATGACTATCCATTAGTCAAGGAAGGTCATTAGGAAGATTATTTAAGCAGAGGAGTGAAAATTAAGGGAAGCTTATTATTGCTGTGCCCCTTGTCATATGGTCATTTTGTCAGTTTGACAATTATTTTGCAGCAATGAGATGCATGAGAGCAAACACAAATAAAAGAACATAAAAATCTCTCAAGAGAGAGATGTTTTGAGTTCTCTGTCGGACGATTAGTATGATTCCCAATCCTCCATACTCACCGCTGTAAGCCCTGATGTTTTTCCACTGAAAAGATTACCAGCTGTGACTGTGTGTGTGTGTGTGTGTGTACACAGTTTGTAGTCTGATAGACTTGAGGGCATAACGCAGCCTGGTCAAGGGCATTTAGGTGACAAGTCAGTTTGCTCCGCTCTCGCTCTCTGTCTCTATCTTACTCACACTCACACACACTCACACACACACACACACACTCGTATACGAACATCTTGACTCTGTCAGAGAAAACAGAGCCTCTCACAGCCCCCGAATGCTCTGATGTCACAGAAAAGGACATCGTTACCCCGCCTGTGCACGGGCGCAGCTGTGCTTCCTCTTCCAAATAATGTGTTTAACCATTTTTGAAAAATGAGGGGAGAGAAGCATTTTTTTTAAATGACAAAGATCGTTTTATGTAAAAAAAAAAAAAAGAATAAAAAAAAAAAAGAAGTCTCTATAGAGTTTTATTTGGATAACATTTCTTGTCAAAAAACTTTACTGAAGATGTCCTTGGCATTGACATTCATGACATTTATTTACCTCACAGTTGCTCAGAGATATCTTTCTGTGAGCATCATTGTTTTGTTCTCATGGTCAGGTTTTAGGAATGGAGCTTTTTTAGACTGATACATGACGATCTTTAGTCAAGAACAGCCACCAAGGGAACTCTGTGATGTAACACAAACAGTGTTACTCACCACATATTGATGCAATATTATTGTGCACCTTGAAGGGAAATAGAAAATATTGACTGGATGGTCAGTACTAATATTTATTGGCAGGACACTCAGCTCTTTTGTTGTTTGTTGTATGTTTTAAAGTAAAACATTTGTTGTGTAGTATTTATTTAAAGTAAAGAGTGTCCTCTGTAACACACATGTGCTTTCATAATTCTCTTCTCTTTCTGAACCGCTGTGCTCTGTTTCTTCTCTGCCAAGGTTCTAACTAAAGGCTTTGGCTTCCATCTCCGAGACCTCTGTAACACCACGCCCCTGGAGGAGTTTGTTCACATTGCCGACCGCAACGTGTCCCGTCTGACTCAAGAAATTATCTGCAAGTCCTCAAGTGATTGGCTAAACAAGGCCCAAAGCCACTTCCTGTCCAACTTGGACTTCCTCAAACCCATTCGGGTAAGTTTATCCGTTGAGTCAGACACATCGAACTTGCAGTTTCACGATGGATTTGAATTTTAAAACCACAATCAAAACCCAGCTACTAAATTAAAAGATAATTAACTAACTAGAGATAACTAAGATAACTATTCTTAACAGCATGGATCTTATTTTCATAATTTCCTGTGTTGCTTCACTGCTAGATAGTTGGGTGTCCTCCAACATAAGCAAGATTAGGTAGTGTGTGTGTGTATATATATATATATATATATATATATATATTCCCAAAAAATGCAATATTCTTCAGTCAACTTGTAGTCATATTATTTGGGAACAACAGATTGTCTCTTCCATTTTAGTATAATTGGGAGCTATTGCTATTTTTCTGCATTAAACACTGTTTTCATTAGGTGTTAAGCTGAGACATCATGAACAAGTGCACACACTCACACACAGATAGATATACAAGAGAAAATGCAAACACACATCCACATGGTGGATGGTTGCCTCTACACTTCAGAGACTTATTGCAACTGCCTTTTGAGGTCATTTTACTGTTACTGCGAAATGGGAGCCACTGACTGTGACGCTAATATTTTGTGACAAGAGGAATCACTGTTTGTATAGGTCTGGCATGAAATCACAGGTCAAAGCCAGACCCCCGTATTCACCATTTAAAGTCGCTGATCCCTCGACTTTTCTGCTTACTATGAAACTTTGTGCTTTCTGAGTTCTCTTGTTTTCTTTACTCGTTCTCCCTCCTCCTCTTATCCTCTCTCCTCCCTTCCCTGTCCAGCGTCACCTCTCCTCTGCCTGTATCTTCCCGAACAGCCTGTCCCCTTCCCATAAAACCTGTGACCTAAATGTGAGTCACGATGGTGAAGGATGGCAGGAAGTGAAACACACATTGTGTTCTGTAGTACTAATCTTTAGAGGGAGAAACGGACAAAGGAAGAGTCTTTCAAAAATCATCAGAAATAATGCTCAACATCCTAGAGCCATGTTTGCTGTGCAAGAGATAAGGAAAGCTGCTCTCTTGTCTTTTGATATGAGAATGAAATCATTTTCCGCCTCACTGTGGACCTGATTCATCCAAAAACACATGCTGTGTCCAAACTCCGACCAACTTTGGTGCAAGAATGGAAATCCCGTTCCAAAAGTAACAAAATTGTGTAAAAAGTGAGGGCAAGAACTCTTGCATAAATCCACTTTCACCCGTTAGTTACTCTGTGTGCGTGTATGTGTGTGTGTAAGAGAGAGAGAGGGAGAGAAATCATTAGGTAAAGACAACACGAGACGAGCAAACAAGAGACAGAGAGAGAGAACATACTAGAAAGCTACAGTATCTTTCTCTCCTCCTAGACGGCTGTTCCGTCTTCACCGACACCTGTGCTTTATTGAGTGTCAGACATTCCAGCAGCTGGCAGCTCAGTGTGATAGACGAGAACACACACACACACACACACAGCAGTTTGACTGACAGGAACATAGGGGGTCAAAGCCACTCTGACCTGTTGTCCTTTCTCGGCTCCTCTCTTCCCTCACCTTTGACCCCAGTGTTTTTCCTCTGCTTTCTCTCCCACCTCTCCTTTACCACAGTTTTCTTTCCTCTTCTCGCCTCTCTTTACCTCTGTGATGAGCCTTTTCCTGTCCTTTTATATTGTATCATGCCATATAAGAGAAAACGCACGAAGGAAAGCTGTGGTAATGCCTGAAGAGAAGTTTCAGAATTAATAGTAAAGTAAATAAATATGTACAAAATGGAAGATAATACATAATAAATAACAAATAAGAACAAAAATAAGCTAAATGACAAGCAATAAATAGATAATAAAGATAATAAAACCAGATAATAAATCTAAAATATAATAATATAAGATGAAGACAATAGGCACATAACAACAAGTAACACTTGCTATTTATACATTGTTTACTTAAAACACATGAATATTAGCGCAAGTTACATTTATATTTTTGTATACATGGTTGAATTGACCTCCCCAACACATCAGTTCAGTTTTATTGTATGTTTCACTGTGTGTCTTTTTCCAGGATGTATTAATTGTGCACACAAACCAAAAATGTAACCGTGCAAAATCTCCGCAACACAGTAATGATGCCCTTTCTCGCTAACAGAAGGACGTGAGGTCAGACCCCAAAGTCGTTCAGGAAGTCTCAGCTGCAACCGACAATCTTCTGGAGAGCCTGGGAGCACTGGTCGTGGAGGTAGATGCACCCCACACACACACACACACACACAGAAAGAGAGAGAGAGAGAGAGAACACAACCCACACATGTTACAACAGTTACAAACAGGACTACTGAAGTATTTGTTTCCAAAGTTCAGTCTTCACTAGTAATGTTGAATAAAATCAATTCTTACCAAGAATGAGCTCTCGGTTAACTTAGTGTACACACAGGTCACATGTAGTGCAAGTTGGGGGAGTTGGGTCAGGGCCATATTGACAATATTAACACAAATAAGCACACACACACTCTGATTTCAAATCATTCAAAGCACATTCTGATAAAACGTGACTTGGGAGGTGCTATGTGGGTTTAACAGGTGCAAAGAGCAAAGCAGGTGCTTCTGATGTACAAGTGAATAATGTCAATTAAAACGGAAAAGGGGGGTTCCCTAGAAAGTCAAGGCACGTTGCTATATTCTAATAGAAAAATAGCTTTTTGAAAAGTTGTAATTAAGTTGGTTGCATGATTAAAAACAAGACTAACACATATTAACTGTACACCGGCCCTCCTCAAGGTCAGCTGGGTGTTACGTGCCAATATAGGTCTTGTTTTTCAACATTCAGCCATGTTAATAAAGGCTTTTTAACTTTGTTTACCACAGCGGGCTTTGATTTCCACCTTTCTTTAAAAGCTAGATTCCACCTCAAATAACAAATTACAGTCTAAATCATAAAAGCTCTGCAAAAAAAGTACTTTCTCCAGCTCCGATGAGAACAAACAGGCTGTGTGAAATGTTCCTGTAGGTGGTAGCACATGAGCCTTACTCAGCCAACAGCCAGGTGCACTGTCTTCACTGTCTCGCATACACACACACAGTGTAGGATCACGTGGACGCGCATTCACACACACTCCCATGCCTGGCTTAAGCTAATGTAACCCAGTGTGAGCTGTTGGAATGTAGTGAGAAAGGAGAGAAGCAGCAGTCGGTGGTGCAAACACACACCCTTTTCTCTCAGGCTCATGCTCATGCTGTGCTGAGTTAGCAAAACATAAAGACCCAGCTGTGTGTGTACGAGTGCGTGTGTGTGTGTGTACATTTGCAGGTGTGGTAGTGCTTCCTGTCTAAGCAGCTGTAAGAACATCAATGAGCTCGTCTTTTTTTTCCTGTCCTCAACCACTAATGTTGCAGCCTTCACCAGTCATTTTTATCCCCTCTCTACCATATCAAGTTCTTTTTTGCTTGTCTCTGTGTGAGAGGGCAGTGATCAACAAACATGAACTCGTGAAGAACGTAATAGACGAAAGGAAGGAAGGAAGGATACTAACCAAAATCATTCTTGCACAACTTCCTCCCAGGTTTTCACCATGCTTTTGTTTGTTTCTGAACCAACTCTTGTTGATCTTTTATACTCCTGTGGAGACCTTGTGCTTATCTTAGGCTGCTGGTTAACACACAGTGGCATACTCACTGATTATTTTGTTGCTAACAGAAATCATTCCTCTTCAGGCTGTATTGTTTAGTTAAAAGCAGATTATATGCGTTTGCACAGCTGGTCGGTAGATGAGGTATGAGGCTGGCAGAGTGGAGAAATGCACTCATGTAACCTCTTCTCCCAAACCAGTAATCATCTGCAGCCTGTGTTTCAATCCAGGGCTTATCACTGTTGGAAGGCAAAAAGAACTACAGCGATAATGTATTTTCAAAATGACTTTTCAGCAGTCAAGAAAAAGCCGATTTTCACATTGTCAGCCACGTGACAAGCCACATGAAAATTCTGCCCTTGGAGCGAATATATTTAAAAATGTAACTTTCTATGCCCTTAAACAGACCGTTTTTTTTTTTGTTTTTTTTTAATTTTCAAGAATATCTTGAAAAGGGACAGAATAAACCAGCATTTATCTACAGCACAGAATCAGAGAAATGGTGGTCCAACAAAGTCTGTAACAAGTTTAGTTGCACACAGATTTTCCTCCCTGCTCTCACAAACGTCCTCGCAAAACTAACATACTCTTCATTATCAGAATGAAGTTGTGACCAACAGACTATCCTTTCCCAATTTCTCAGTTAAAGTCAGTTGTGTTTATCAGCCATCCATTTTCTTGATTTACTTTTGTTAAATGCTGTGGTATTCTCCTGAACCTTTTTCTCTGTTTGTAAGTAGATTATTTTGTTTAGCTCAGGAGGCTGGCAGCGCAGAGGTTTAGACTCTAATAATCTGGACTCCCACTCATTCCCATGCTGTTACATCAATTTATACTGACGAGCCTGACTAATTCATACTTTTTAGAATAATTTATTCTAATTTTAATCAGTGTCTGGGAGACATTAGTGACATTTATCATCTTTGTATTGTTTGCCCTAAGTAGCTCAAGCGGTTGCTTAGCAAAGCGGTAGGGAGTGTGTGAATAAACTCTAGTAACCTCTCTGCTCCCAAACCCAATCACCAGTCACCATGGAGAAATCTACAACCTGATATCTGGTTCGATCAGAGTCTCTAAATTCAGCTGGACCTCTTACAGATATAAGGATGTGTCATTTTAACCTCATCAGGACCAATACATTTATAACTAATCATTAGGATTAATTTTTTACGTAAGGTTTTACACAGATGCTAATCATGCTTTTTACTGCTTTAAATTGAGCAGTGTATTGTCATTTTTTGTTTTGAGTAGGTTTACATTGTTAGAGAGAGAAGGAGTTGACTCTAGTAACCTCAAGACAAACTAATTCTCCTCTAAAGTCTTACTTATATTCAGGTCACAACTGGGTTCAGATGTAGTTAAAATGTATACTTTCATGTTACCACTTGATTTATGATTGGTTCTGGTCTAAATAGCTGTGTGCTGGAGTGGAAACTTGAACTTTAGTAACCCTGTACAGGCTCTGCTACGAGGTTACTCTGGGACGATCCTCTTCTGCTGCCTGCCTGTCTGTCTGTGTCTGTGTGTGTGTGTGTGTGTATTTCACCTAGTCACCCAAGTTAACATGGGCATCATCCCTCAAGGGAAATGACACATATACTTAGTCACACAAAAGCGTTTTCAGCACAGGCAAATTTATACTCACTTGCACAGACCAACACACACAATTTTTTGGCAGGCAGAGTCGGTTGCACACACGCACACACACGCAGATGTTGGTGATATTAGTCCATGTGTTCAAGCATATCACCAAAATGGGCTGAAAATAAAAATGGTATGTGAGGTTTCTGTCAGTCATTGCTCTGTTTTTACCGCTACTGTAGCCTCTGGCAATGAAGAGACGAAGGCATATATTTACAATCACACCCAGTTCTTTGCGCGAGCAGGAAAGCATGTGACAGTTTGATGCGGCTGCAGGATCATCTGCAAAGCAACTGCGTACAGGTTGTGCATCTGTGACCTGAGACGCAACAGTTCTCTCAGTCTCACTTTCTCTTTGTTGGAAAACAGTGTTGAATATCTTGTTGATGGGCAGAACAGCTGATTTAAAATGAGAGAAAACAGACAGAGAAAACAGTGTTATTTGTTCTGAAACAGCCATGCATAGCGTGTCAGGATCTTCTGTGTGTTTGTGCCTCATCCCGCCCGTTTGTTTGTGTGCGTGCACTGACATGTAGTATGTCAGTGTGCACTCAGTAACAATTGTCAGTATAATAGGGCTCTACTTGTGGAGCCTGCGGAGGTTTGCCTATTAGAAGAATGACCGATAGTAACCTCTCTTTGTTCTCGTGCCTTCCACTCCTGTCTTCTGCGCTCCTTTCCACCTCCTGCTCTTTCTTTCTTTCTTTCTTTCTTTCCTTTCTTCCTTCATTGACTTTCAGTTTCTGTCACCTGTCTCTGACCTCTTCACATATTCACCTCAGGGAAAAGGTCTGATTTCCTCAGCCTCCATGCATCACACACAGAGCTCGAGCTTAGCCTAAGCCCAAGTAACCTCCTATAGTTCACGCGTAGGAAACAAAAGCTCAACTTCTTCTTCTGCCCTTTCTTTGTTTTACTTGCACAAAAAAACAACACAAAACCCCTCCTGTCATTCCTCCCCGATCACGAGTCAGTGATATAATTGCATGTGCCGTTGACCAGTTTGGAGACATTAATAGGGGAACTTGTGCCAACTTGTCTCTTGAACTATAGTAACCCCTGTGTGAACCACAGTGAACTCCCTGCTCCCTTCAGCCTGACGTAACACATATTTGATAGTTGGTGTTGATAGAATATCAATGACAGTTTCTCTGGAGAATAGAGGAATATAAGAAAGAGCCATATTGTTTTGTAGATGTGATGAACATGGCCACAGACTTTTATGTACTTTTTTCAGCCTTCTGCATTGAGAATTTTTTGAAAAAGAAACTCCATGAACATACGTAAACATAGTTGCTTTTTATACAAGAAGCAGTGTGATAATATGTAAGTAACACTCCTGTTATATGTTATCTGACCTTTCCTCTAGAGAGAAATGCAAAACCTCACACACACACACACACACACACACACACACACAGAGGGGGGATAGACAGGACTGGGAACAGCAGTTACATTTATCATAGTCAGGCAGACGGCAGCTAAGTGCTAAGTGTTTCCACCCCACAGTGCAACACTTGACTTCCATGTCTAGAATACCCCTCATAGTGCAGATGATAACCTTTAATATCTTTAAACCTCCAGCGTCACACTCTCTCTCTCGCACACGCACGCACGCACACAGACAGACAGACAGACAGACAGACAGGGTTCATATAAGCTGCCTCTGTTGTGACAGGTGATAGCTTTTCAAATGTAGAGGGAAGGAAGGGAGAAGCATGTACAGAGCACGTGTGAACACAGCTATGACATGCAGCACATTCAGCAAACTTATAAACAGTACAGAGAGACCTTGTACTGTAGCTGGAAGCTGATGTAATTTAGGACAGATTTCACAGACATGGATTTATATAATTCCCACACTAAAATTATTTTAGTCTAGAGCTCTCCCTTAAAAAGTACAACTTTTCATAATTCATGAACTTCAAATCACTTTAAAGCATGACAGTAAAAGACGCCTCCAGCCACATATGCCAGAATGAGAGTATTAGTGATCTAAATATTAGATTATGTAATGTTTAAAGGCAATATTAATCATCTGAAATTTGCTCTGTGTCTGGGTCTGTGTGTATTTGTCTCCCCTAGCTTATCAATGTTTGGACTTGGAATGATATACTTATAGCTACTGGTCAGCCATCATCATGCTAACATTTCTGTGTGTGTTTGTCTCTACCTCCAGCTCTCCAGTATGAACAGTTGGAAGGATATGCGTAAAGAGATTCTGTATTTAACTGCAAATGCCACAAGCTCTCCAAACCAAATGTACCAGGCTGTGTCACGTATTGTCTGCGGACACCCTGAGGGAGGCGGCCTCAAAATCAAGTCACTCAACTGGTATGAAGACAACAACTACAAGGCCCTGTTTGGAAACCATGGCAATGACAGCGACAGTGAACCTCTCTCCGCTTACGACAACTCTTCCAGTAAGTGTCCAAAGCTACCTGAAACAACCTCTTTTTTTTTTAAACTTCTATGAGATTTATGTATCATCATTTACCGTAGGAGACAGACACGGTTCAAGACTCAAAATGTCTCTGTTTATTTTCCAGCTCCCTATTGTAACAACATGATGCGAAGCCTGGAGTCCAGCCCCATTTCCAGGATGATCTGGAGAGCTCTGAAGCCTCTGCTCATGGGGAAGATCCTGTACACCCCAGATACTCCAGCAACACAGAGAATCATCCATGAGGTATGACAGGCCCCTCTTGTCTCTAAGACCCCCATCAGAATCATAAATGAAGCCCCATTAAATAAGACTGAGTGTGTTTGTGTGTGTCGCAGGTTAATAAGACCTTCCAGGAGCTTGGAGTGCTGAGGGACCTTGGAGGGATGTGGGAGGAGATGAGGCCCAAAGTTTGGAACTTCATGGAGAATGGCGAGGAAATGGACATGGTCAGGGTGAGTGGGATACACTGACCACACACACACACACACACACGTCAGAGCCATTGTCCTCAGTCTTCTTCCTGTTTACACGAGGGGTTTAACGACAGTAATCTGTGCATCTCTGTGACTTAAGTATAATTAGTGTCTCTTGTGACATGCAAAGGAAGGAACATACAACTTCTGAAGCTTCTGTAGGGGTCACCACCCAAACTCCTTCAGTATGGGTCCATGTTGTGACTATATTAACAGAATATCTGACTGACCGTGAATGTCACAAAATGCGTTTATCCTCTTGTGGGTTCTTCCCAGGATGATGAAA
Source organism: Macquaria australasica (assembly GCA_005408345.1). Taxonomy (NCBI): domain Eukaryota; kingdom Metazoa; phylum Chordata; class Actinopteri; order Centrarchiformes; family Percichthyidae; genus Macquaria; species Macquaria australasica. Next base: position 31,507 of record SEMN01000904.1, on the reverse strand, counting down.
GTACTTGTAACTGTGGAGACAGAGGCAAAGTGAAGTCTTTTTTTCATACTGGCTCGTGTCTTTTGGGTAATTATAAAAGAGCTGATTGGGACAGATAATTCAGCTGAAAGGGACGAAGAGTTTAGGTCGACCATAAAACTTGACTAATTCAAACAAAGCATAGAGGAATTGTCAGTATTACAATGACAGCAGTCTGAAAACATAAAGCAAAACAATCATTTAAACCATTTGTTCTCACTTCTCACTGATCACATCAAACAGGGACAAGCACACAACGTTACAGTTTCTTGCCCACAGGACTACTTGTTCTGTCTACGTTAATTGGTATAAAATTACAGTCACTCTACCAGAATGAGCCTTTTACTGGCATGTTCATGAGAAAAAGTCTCTATCAGATGCCATAACATGACTCTTCCTGGCTAGAAATGTGTTGTTTGCCACAGCTCCACTTTTCCTATGTAAATTCCCTGAGCACCACTTCCACCTAGTGGTGAAAGGTGATAGTATACAAAATAAGAGACCATTAGCCCTGAAAAAAAAAATTACATATATATATGAAAAGAGAAAAAATCTGAATGACGATGAACCACCCTTTAAGACTGTTTAAAAAGTATTTTGGCAGAGTTCATATAAACACCATTTGTTTGAATTTGTTCAAACATTTTATTTTAAGCTCTGTTCGGTTAAATAGGTCACAAGATAGGTCACAAGCTATAGCAGCAGAACTAAAGGTCACAAAACCAAACAAGCCTAAAGGCATACAGTGATTATTCAACTGTTTATTTTTTCATTGTTGTTTGACCTACATTTTACCGCACAAGAGGAAGAAGGTTAATTGGTATATTGACTCTCTGTAATAAACAATATGAACCATCCATTTTGCAGACCCTGCTCCAGAATAACGCCAGTGCCGCGTTCTTTAATGCCCAGCTCAGTGGGACTGAGTGGCGTGTGTCAGATATGTCAGACTTCCTGTCCAAGGCCTCGGAGGACCAAAGACCTGCAGGATCCGCCTATACCTGGAGAGACGTCTTCAATGAAACCGACCAGGCCATACAGACCATCTCACGCTTCATGGAGGTGAGTGTGTTAGCGCATCACCAAAAACCAACACACACAACTATAAGAAAGAAAAAACACTATTCTCAAACTGTGAGCAATGGAATGTTTACAATGATGATTTTTCCAGGAAACATATTCAGTACCTAAAATACCAAACCAATTTTGACTTTAAGGGAAAAGAATGTAGAGTGTGTTATGATGTTTTCACGTAACTATTTCAGTCTGCATATGCAGACATGTGAAATTCTATTACTGCGTAGCCGTACTTGTTTTCAGGGACAGTGCCAATAAACGCATATTTGTATGGGTCTTAAGTTATGTCTGTTGTTATCCTGTTGTCCAATATTTTCCATTTAGGTCAAGATGCAAAGAAAACCTAGAGGGGGAATAGGTTAACTGGTAATTGCCCCAATAGGTCATCGCATTACAAAATCTTCCCGCATCTTCCATTGTTTTTTAATGCACTTTGAACTGCATTTAGATCCCGGCCCGGCTATTAAAAGTCTTGAAATCAAATGTTCTTTCCCCTTCCTTCCCTCGTCAAATCGAATTACTGCCATGCTGAGTGTGTCACTGCTCCATGTCTCTGCGTAGTGGGTCAGTATGCCAGAGCCAAGCCTTGGCGATAAACAACCATCCCTAAACTCCTGCCAAATGTTAATCAATATTCATGCCCTAGTGAATGGGCAATTGTTGTCTTATTTATCTGTGTCTGGGAATTTCTAGATTGAGAAGCATACAGAGTAAACATCAAGGCTCAGTGTTAAATGTGAACTAATAGCCTTGTGATGTACCTCTGATATATTTAATGATCAGATTATCTAAATAAGTAATGATGTTTTCCATTCCATAGACTGATGAAGCAGACAACTGATGATAAACTGATGATTTTAATTTGGGTTTGAATCCACTTCGTGACCTTAGACTCCCCTTAGTCTCCTCATCCTTCTTAACACTGTGGATAATTTAAAAAAAGAGGCAATTTTAAACCCTAATTGAAGTCAATTAGATATCCACGTCACACAAATATTAAACACCATGAAATGTATTTGACTAAAGGCTAGCAACACTGCAAACAAACCACTGACCTACTGACTGTGTCATTCCCTTTAAGGAGGTCATATAATGTGTGTAAACTGACATTCCTCACACCAAAAACTATGTCAAGGCCTTACACGACCATAAAAGTCTGTTATGCCTGTAGCATCAGGAGTGCTAATGCTGTATTTTCATTATGCCTTCTGAACTCATTGGCTTCTCACACAGCGTGAGGGGATGAGGTATAAATCAGATTATGTCAGCTATGTACAGTATGTGAGAGGCTAATCTGTAGGAGGTCTCAACAAACCAGCTAAACAACTGGTGTCATTCTCAGTGTCCACCCAAGGCACATGAGTTTGTGTAATAGGATAGAGTTCATTGTTGTTATCAACTTCTGAGCTATATTGTGAGGAAAGCATGTGATTGTGGAATTGTGCAAGATTTTTTATGATTTGTGTTTCAGAGTTGATTAGTTTGTTTGGAGCTGTAAACAGGGTTCAAACAAAGTCTTAAAAGTTTGGAAAATGCTTAATTTTAACTATTATGTTTACTAGGTTGGGAATTTGCTTGAATTCGAATATACTCCCTGAAAAAAGCTTGATTTTCACCATACACAATCATCTACACAATCACTCATGTAAACCAAACATCTTTTAATATTTTAAATGAAACAATCCCGTCTTCATATTTGTTTGTTGTCTCCTGCAATTTATAGTAACAATTCAGATGTGATGATAAAGGCTTTGAAAGTCTGGAAATTTTTGGTTTAGGTACCTTGAAAGTGCTTTAATTTTACTCTTTAAAAGCTATACAAACCCTGTGTTTAGAGTCTGTCACCGTAATGGTTTTGGTTAATTATAACATTTTAAGTATTAAGAGATGCTCTTATTCAGAACAACTGAATAAATAAAAACACAAATAGAATAGTAGGGGCATAACACCTTGATCAATGACATTCAGCTGTTGTGGAGCTTAAGACTCTTTTACTTCTGTCTCTCTTAGGAAAGATGTTATTTAATCTATGTTTTCTTTTTCCATCCTTGTATAACTGGGTGACACAGACCTTCATACGCCATTCAGACCCCACAACATCTTGTGCAAATGCCACTTTATTCCCAGTCAGACTCTCAGAGTAAAATATGCCACTCTCTTTTCCTCTCAGTGTGTGAACCTGGACAAGCTGGAGCCGGTAGCTAATGAGGAGAGACTGGTCAACAAGTCCATGGGTCTTCTGAACAACCAGAAGTTCTGGGCTGGAATCGTGTTTCCTGACATCGCCCATAGCAACAGCACTGACTTGCCTCCCAACGTCAACTATAAGATCCGCATGGACATTGATAATGTGGAGAGGACAAACAAGATTAAAGATGGGTAAGAAGCCGTGTCCAGCTCTTATTTAATTCCATATCCTTTGTAGATTTTTATTCCTATGAGCTTACTGATTTTTATCTTGCTTTGCAGCTATTGGGACCCCGGTCCCAGGGCAGACCCCTTCGAGGACCTTCGGTACATCTGGGGCGGATTTTCTTACCTGCAGGATGTCATTGAGCATGGAATCATCAGGGCCATCACTGGCACTAAGGAGAAGACGGGCATCTACATTCAGCAGATGCCCTACCCCTGCTATGTTGATGACATGTAAGTGACCACTGTGCAAAGTAAGACACTAACTGCACCTTTCGCTGTACAGTTGCAGTTACAGTAAACTATTTTTCTCACCTTTTTCACAGTTTCCTGCGGGTGATGAGTCGGTCGATGCCTCTCTTCATGACCTTGGCATGGATGTACTCAGTAGCCATCATCATTAAGGGCGTGGTATACGAGAAGGAAGCCCGGCTCAAAGAGACCATGAGGATCATGGGACTGAACAACGGCACCCTGTGGCTCAGCTGGTTCATCAGCAGTTTAATCCCGCTCCTGATCAGCGCTGGCTTGTTGGTGATGTTATTGAAGGTTGGTGTTGCCACAGACACGCACGCATACATGTGTATACACTTTGTCATGAAGCAGGAATGTCAGCAAATTGCTGATGTTTATACTCAACATTTAACTAGATAGTCACTCTGTTTTTCCATGATCCCAACGCGTCATTGTCTAGAAATGTCATCAAATTGTGGAAAACAAATGATATCATTCTGCTGTAACCAGGAAACTATTTCATTTTCTTTCTCTTTTTCTCTTTTTTTCCCTGCCACCCTTCTCAGATGGGCAACCTGCTGCCTTACAGTGACCCAGGAGTGGTGTTTCTATTCCTGGGATCCTTCGGCGTAGTGACCATCATGCAGTGTTTTCTTATCAGCACCCTGTTCTCTCGTGCCAACTTGGCAGCTGCCTGCGGTGGCATTATATACTTCACTCTCTACCTTCCCTACGTGCTTTGTGTCGCCTGGCAAGACTACGTGGGCTTTGGAGCAAAAGTTATAGTGGTGAGTGGAAGAAAATGTAATAATACACATGTGAATACATACATGAACACTCAGTATTTTGTGTTGAGTGTTGATTTGTTGAGATTTCACCTTTATATCTATGTCGAGAAATCGAATGTCTTCACAGTCAAATAGCGATATAAAAAAGTCTAGTATTTTTTTCGAAATGGACCTCTTCTCTTTCCTAAACTCTGACTTCTCTGTTCTTCTCCCAGAGTCTGCTGTCTCCTGTGGCTTTTGGTTTTGGCTGTGAGTACTTTGCCCTGTTTGAGGAGCAAGGGGTCGGTATCCAGTGGTCGAACCTGCTGGCCAGCCCTCTGGAGGAGGACAGCTACAACCTGACCACCTCTATCTGCCTCATGCTGTTTGATGCTGTGCTCTACGGGATAATGACCTGGTACATCGAAGCTGTGTTTCCTGGTGAGTCGTGGATAAAGTTTCCGATTGTGGTATCTTTCCCTTAAGTTGCTAAATCAGCGATGTACAGTTAGATGCTAGTACAGTGCAGAATATTATGAGTTCTTTAAGGTTTTTTTTTAATGGATTGTACTGAAAACAAAACAATTAACTCTATTCCAGGTCAGTATGGGATCCCCAGGCCTTGGTATTTCCCTTTCACTAAGACGTACTGGTGTGGAGAGAAAGAGAACAAGAACCTCTCCACCCCTCTGTCAAAGAAGGCTGAAGGTACAAATCGTAATCATTATAACTGTCTATTTGTCTTTCTGTTTAGGGAAGGATTTCAGATATAAAACCATTAGTGAAATATTATCACAAGTTTAAAATGCAGATAGATGATGCCACCCTTTATGTGTCTTTTCAAACCTTAGCTTATGTCATCGCTAAAATGCAGCTATCCCTCTCCTAATTTTATCCACAGCTGTGTGTATTGAGGAGGAGCCGAGCCACATCGAGCCGGGTGTTTACATCGAGAATCTGGTGAAGGTCTACAGCCACGGAAACAAGCTGGCTGTGGACGGACTGTCCCTGAGGTTCTATAACGGACAGATAACCTCCTTCCTGGGCCACAATGGAGCTGGAAAGACCACAACTATGTAAGATAATACACAAATTATCCGCAGTACATCTACAATTCTCCTATGTTTGTCTGCTCAGTTGATGGTGACTGTTGCGTTCCTGCCTGCTTTCTGATAGGTCAATCCTGACGGGGTTGTTCCCACCCACCTCTGGTACAGCCTACATCCTCGGCAAGGACATCCGCACTGAACTCAGCACCATCCGGCAGAATCTGGGCGTCTGTCCCCAGCACAACGTACTTTTCAGCATGTGCGTATACAGAATCAAAGAGCTGAATTCTTTGCACACTCGTAGCCTCTTGTGTTTTGGTAATTGTGTGATTTGTTGGTTTGCTGTAATCCAGGCTGACAGTGGAGGAACACATCTGGTTCTACGCCCGCCTGAAGGGGCTGACGGAGGAGAAGGTGAAGGCTGAGATGGAACAAATTGTGAACGACGTCGGACTGCCTCACAAACGACAGGCCCGCACCAGCACACTTTCTGGTCAGTTTGATTAATTATAAATGTTTTACCTTCTAGTCATTTAGCAAGTAATATTGGACATGTTTGCAGGGGGATTTCCATATCAATAGTAATTTTGAAAACAGTCATTCTGACTTTTTCTTCCTGTTGTCTTTGTAGGAGGGATGCAGAGGAAGCTGTCAGTGGCCCTGGCTTTTGTTGGTGGCTCAAAGGTTGTGATCCTGGATGAACCCACTGCTGGGGTCGATCCCTATGCACGCAGGGGCATCTGGGACCTGCTGCTTAAATACAGACAAGGTAAATACACTGATCGTTGGTTCTTAGTCACACAGTAGTTATTAATCCTGTTAAATTTTATTTATGTATTTAATGCTGTAGTTTGTAAGCTGAATGTGTTTGTCCCTCTGTTCCTCTGTCAGGCCGCACCATCATCCTGTCTACTCATCACATGGATGAGGCTGACATCCTGGGTGACCGCATCGCCATCATATCCCACGGCAAGCTGTGCTGCGTAGGCTCCTCGCTCTTCCTGAAGACCCATCTGGGCACGGGCTACTACCTGACCCTGGTCAAGAGAGACTACGACCTTTCACTTCAGTCCTGCAGGAATTCTGCCAGCACCGTCTCCTACAACAAGAAGGCCGAGAAGGTAAGAGACAAAATACAGAAAACGTGTTTTTCAGAGAATTCGAATTTTAGAGTTTCATCTGTGAAAAAGACAGACGTATATGCAGTTAAATTGAGCTACACTTTCCTTAAGCAGGATGAAAAGTTACTTTGTCTCAGCTAATGAGAGTTCATTATGTGGAAGGAAGGAGATGTTTTATTTAGTCTTGCTTTACTTAACTGTTTACCCTCTTTGTCTTTGGTTCAGGAGGACAGTGTATCAGAGAGCAGTTCAGATGCTGGTCTTGGCAGCGAACCAGAGAGTGAAACCACCACTATTGGTAAGAACTGACACTCAATTGGTCATAAAAATGTGGACAGTTTATTGCTGTAAAATTAACTTTGCAAGGCATATAAGATGTTGATGTTTTATTATTAATTCTCACCAACCTCTCCCCCTTTCTCCCAATTCCCTCTCTACAGATGTGTCCCTCATCTCCAACGTGATATTCAAGCATGTCCCCGAGGCTCGCATGGTTGAGGACCTTGGCCACGAACTCACCTATGTCTTGCCCTACCAGTCAGCTAAAGACGGAACCTTTGTAGAGCTCTTCCACGAGCTGGATGACCGTCTTACCGACCTGGGAATATCCAGCTATGGAATATCTGATACCACCCTGGAGGAGGTAAGAGCTTACACACTTTTTTGTCTGGCCTAAGTCGGCCTTTCATAGTAAACATGATCAAAACATTTTCTGTTTGATTCTGCAAGTTTTAATCGCGTGTCTTCCAACTCTGCAGATCTTCCTGAAAGTGGCTGAGGACAGTGGAGTGGATTCTGTTGAGCTTTCTGGTGAGATTTATGATGCATTTTCCAGTGAAACAATGATGAAAGATTCACAGCAGGATCAATAATTGCTTTTAGATTATTGTCAGTCTGGATTACCGCAGGAGTTAGTTATCTTTAAACATAACAGAAGACTTGAAACTCAGATAGTTTAAATGAACATGTTGACCCTCCTGTGGCTGCAGATGGAGTTGTGCCAACCAGGACTCGTCGCCATCATGCATTTGGAGACCACCAGAGCTGCCTGAAGCCCTTCACTGAGGACGACTTTGACTTCAACGACTCTGAAGGTGACCCAGGTAGAACTGCACTACCCAGTCTGCAGTGCAATGATAGCAACAAGACTGTTGCTATTATCGCTTTTACTCTTTGTTTGTACCCAAAGGTGTTAGGAAACATATATCACATCTTGGTTTTCTCCTTGTTTGAAGAAAACCAGACTTATTTTGCAAAGCAAAGAAATCAGTCACTTTGTGCCAGTAACATTTCAATTGTAGGCATTCAGTTCTTACTAACAAGTTATGAACAATATTACAAAATCAGGACAGAGACTTACCATGTTGCAAGTTTGCTCATGTGTATATTGGTGTCTGCGTCCAGAATCCCGTGAGACCGACTGGCTCAGTGGAACAGATGGCAAAGGTTCATACCAGGTCAAAGGCTGGAGTCTGAAGAGACAGCAGTTTGTTGCACTACTCTGGAAACGATTCCTCTATGCTCGGCGCTCCAGGAAAGGCTTCTTTGCTCAGGTATACTGATATTATTTTTATATACACAAACTATAAATAACAGGATTTTTTTATAACAATCGCATGCCTCCTAGAATGAAGCAATAGTTCTGAGGTGTGTCAATTTTAAAGTGTGTTAGTTGTAATAAATCGTCATGATATTATCTTTCAGATTGTTCTTCCGGCGGTGTTTGTGTGTATTGCCCTGGTGTTCAGTCTGATTGTTCCTCCATTTGGAAAGTACCCAAGTCTGGCTCTGGATCCCGGCATGTATGGAGAACAGTTTACCTTCATCAGGTGAGATATCGTTCTTTCTGTCTGGAAAAAATTGCATTTTCCACATTTTCTAAATAAATGTGTTATTTCCATCTACAAAGTGTACAACTCATTAAAAATGTAAAAGGTTACCTAACTGTACTAAGGTTTGCATGTTATGTAAGCTCGCTCAGGAATTTGTTCTAACATAACTGAACCTCAAAATACAAGTTTCAAAGAGTGGTGGTGTCAGAAATTGATGCGGAAGCCATTTTGAATGTTATTTGTAAAAGTGTCCAGACACTACAGCTTATTGTTCATTTTAACTGATCATTAAACATCATTTGTTTGTGATGATTTGTTTGTGTATTTCCACTTCAAGACAGTTAATAAATAAATTATGAAGGTGTATAATATGTAATAATGTATGTGTTATTAAAGGCAATGGGTTCTCTGTGTCTTTGTAGTAATGACTTACCTGAGGACCCTCACATCAACAAACTACTGGGAGCTCTGACAGAAAAACCAGGATTTGGAACACGCTGCATGGAAGGATTACCCATACCGTGAGTTTTGAGAAGAAAAGTTAACATACATTCAGGAAAATAAAAAATATATAGATCTACAGTAGATCCAAGCAGTTTTAGTAAAAACACAAATATGGTAGAATACATAAGCATAAAATGGAGATTTGGAGTTAAATGTAAACTTGTCTATCTCTGTGCTCCAGGGACACTCCCTGTACGGCGCTTGAGGATGAGTGGTCGGTCCCGCAAGTCTCTGAAAGTGTGAAGGACATGTTCGACAAAGGCAACTGGTCCATGGAGAATCCCTCTCCCCTGTGTGAGTGCAGCTGTGGAGGACGCAAGAGGATGCTCCCAGAGTGTCCAGCTGGTGCTGGGGGACTTCCACCACCACAGGTTGGTGAAACCAAACAATTACAGAGTCAAAACTAAAGTGTTACTCAGTACAAAATTACAAAAGTCAAGATCAAATAACCTTACAACAACGACACTCACTTCTTTTTTCTCTCTTACACACGCAAATACAAATAAAGTGATAATTCTGTACAAAAAAAAAACAAATGTTAATGAACTGTTTTGTCTGTTTGTGTATCCAGATGAAGATCAGTGACAAAGACACTCTTCAGAATTTGACCGGCAGAAACGTTTCAGACTATCTGGTTAAAACCTACGCTCAGATCATCGGCAAGAGGTAACGCTCATTTTACACGTTTGTGTGACACACTTATATTTGTGCTAATTCTTGCTTTATTGTATTATTTCTCATTTAAGGATGTGTCAATCATTGAATAATATTTTGTTGTCCTCTTACAGCCTGAAGAACAAGATTTGGGTCAATGAGTTCAGGTACATTATCAGACACAATCCAACTCGAGCTTATTTGTCAATAATATTGACCTGAGTGCCTCTCTGCTGCGTCCTTCACTGATATTAAAATGGCTGTGCTCCATACAGATACGGTGGGTTCTCACTGGGCGCCAGGAGCTCTCAGTTGCTGTCCCACACAGATGAAATTGATGATGCGATCGCTCAGCTGAGGAGACGCTTCCGTCTGGAGAGAGTAAGAGATTTCATTACAGGATTATTTTACATACTGCACTAAACTAATGCACAAGCAAAGCATTGTTGGTTTCAGGTTGAGACACTATCTGATATATACAGCGACTCATTTCTACATTTCTATGGATTTATAATTACAGCTGTAGGGGAACTAGACTGGATAGACTTATATTATTGCAGGTTTGAAGAGTGTCAGTTTACCGGTGTGCTAAAGAAGACTCTCTCCCTCTCCTACCCTCTCTCTCTCTATCTCTCTGACCAACCTCAAGGGAACTGCAGCAGACCGTTTCTTTCACAGTCTCTCCAGTTTTATTCAAGGATTGGACACCAAGAATAACGTCAAGGTGAGCACACACACACACACACACACACACTGCTTATACAACAGCACATGGCTCTGTAGGTCACTGTCAAGCTTTCCTCACCAAATTCTTCACCAATGCCACTGTTACAACTATGTGCTTCAACAATATGCTCCACTCACTCTATTCATATTGTGTAATGTGATTGCATAATAATTGATTTCTACTTTGTCACAGATTGAAAACTTGCACACCTTCAACTCCACACTCCTGATACATTTCTTGCTCTTTTTTTTTTTTTTTCTTTCTTGTTCATTACCTGCACACACTATTTATCTTCCTTTGAATCAACTTGTTTTTGTTGAGGACAACGTTGATCACAAACCTTAATGTTGAATATTACATTTTCACATTTTAGGCATGTAGGTAATGCTTTTATCCAGAGCTACTAACTGAATATGTTAGCTTCAGTTCCTCAGTCCTACCACAAAAACAAAAGGCAATCAAAAATGAATGAAAAGATCAAAACCTAAGTGCTTTTTAAATATTACTGTGAATTCAGGAAAGAAATAAAAAGAAGGGCTAAAGAGGGAAGCATATATTTACTCTACAAAGACATACTGTAATCTGCAGTCTCTTGCAGACTTACGGCACTCAGCTGACCACCGAGCTACTAATTTACTTCTAGGCTGCTTTGTATGTCCTCTGAGGTTACAGAAACTAAAATGCCTCTCTGTCTCCAGATCTGGTTCAACAACAAGGGCTGGCACAGCATCGGCTCTTTCCTCAATGTGATGAACAATGGCATCCTGCGGGCAAATCTGCAAGCCGGCAAAGACCCCGCAAAGTTTGGCATCACTGCCCACAATCACCCGCTCAACCTCACCAAGGAGCAGCTGTCACAGGTCGCATTGTGAGTATTACTGTTAACACAAGGGCACATTTAAAAAAATCATAACATCTCTTTGACCTTTTCTAAGAGGCGTCACTTCTCATTGCTTCCTTCGCTCTGTTCTCCCTCTCTCCAGGATGACGACATCAGTAGATGTGCTGGTTTCCATCTGCGTGATCTTTGCCATGTCCTTCGTCCCTGCCAGCTTTGTGGTTTTCCTCATCCAGGAGAGAGTGAACAAGGCCAAACACATGCAGTTCATCAGCGGAGTGCAGCCTTTCCTCTATTGGCTGGCCAACTTCGTCTGGGATATGGTAAGACATTTCAGTCGAGCTGGACTGTTGGCCACATTGGCTCCTCTCCAAACTATATTAAAAGTTACAAGAGAAAAGTCCAAATCTATCAGGACACAATGCAGTTATTGTCTTTGTATAATCATCATAGAAATGCAGCTGACAAAACTTACTGAAGCGTCTTTTTCACCCTCCTTCTCTTCTTCTCTTGCAGTGTAACTACATCGTCCCAGCCACACTGGTCATCATTATCTTTGTGTGTTTCCAACAAGACGCCTACGTCTCCTCCACCAATCTGCCTGTGCTGGCCCTGCTGCTGCTGCTCTATGGGTGAGTGTGACACACACTCAATTTGTCTGGCTCTTCTTTTCTTTATTTTCTCCATTTCTCTAACCTCTTCTCGACTAAAATGATCTTCGTATCTCTTCGCAGATGGTCGATCACCCCTCTGATGTACCCAGCCTCGTTCTTCTTTAAGATCCCCAGCACGGCCTACGTGGTTCTGACCAGCGTTAACATACTGATAGGAATCAACGGCAGCGTCTCCACATTTGTTCTGGAGCTGTTTGGAAGCAATGTAAATAATGTCTCCAAGTCATTTTGATTCAGAGAGTTAGAGTAGCAGTAGATTGATTGTTGATTCAAAAATGTGTAGAAAGAGAGGTTTTTGGATGCAAACTGAGAAGTGATTTAGATTGGACACTTTACCCCTCACAATTGAATATTGACTGTGAATACTGACTTCATTCCTATTTAAGGAAATTGGTGGCATCAACGACATCCTGAAGAACGTGTTCCTCATCTTCCCTCACTTTTGTTTGGGCCGAGGGCTGATTGACATGGTGAAGAATCAGGCAATGGCCGACGCTTTGGAGAGATTCGGTAATTACAGCAGACCTCTTTTACCAACTACCGTAAATGTATCCTAATTTGTTTTGACAAGGAAATTAAACACACATTTTCTAAATCTGTCTGTTCTCTGGTTCTGGTTGTGTCTCTGTAGGTGAAAACCGGTTCCGCTCCCCTCTGGCCTGGGACATGGTGGGGAAGAACCTGTTTGCAATGGCCATAGAGGGCGTGATCTTCTTCTCTATCACCGTCCTCATCCAGTACCACTTCTGCTTCAAGTCCAGGTGGGTGAAACCTTCGCTACACGTGTGATCCATCAGAATGTGACTCCCTGAGTGCTTAAATCTTAAATGAGATACAACAACAAACACCTCGCTACAGTTTCCCTTATAACACAGTATCCGCAAAACATCCCAACTCAGAACAATTAGGGGATTTGGATTTGAATTCCCTCTGGGTGAAGGATTCAGCTAAAGCCTGTCCTATAAGTCTGTCTTGAATGTGACCTCTCCTCCCTCCAGGTCATCCACCAGTCATCTGAAGCCTATTGGAGAAGAAGATGAGGACGTGGCCAGAGAGCGACAGAGGATCCTGAGCGGAGGAGGACAGTCAGACATCCTGGAGCTCAGACAGCTCACCAAGATTTACAAGCGGAAACAGAAGCCAGCAGTGGACCGGCTGTGTGTCGGCATCCCCCCTGGAGAGGTACGATACGGACAACATACACCTGTTACTGTACACGCATGATTCTAAACCAGACCACCATTAAAAGACAGGCTTTCTTTAGTACAGATAAACAGTTTGTGTTCTGTGAAAATTAGTGAGGATGAAAGGGTTCCTTTTCAGTTGGGTTTAAAGTTATCAGCTGATACAATGAATGAAGATATAGTAAAGAATCTCTATATTCCTGTGAAATTAAACACAAGGTGTCCTGATGTTGACGTTGTCTCTCTTTTCCTGCAGTGCTTTGGTTTGCTAGGGGTGAATGGGGCAGGGAAAACCAGCACCTTTAAAATGCTGACTGGAGACTCTGTGGTCACCGGTGGAGAGGCCTACCTGGCTGGCAAGAGGTAAGACACATTATACCTCAAAATATACAGTACATACATCCAATCGCTTGTATTAGAATTAATATATTGTTCTAGTTTATTCAGCCTGCCTGACTTTCAAGAAGTCGTTGTCACAATAATATATTCTTAGCAGCAATGATGTAATTAAAGGTACTTGAAATAAATACTGAATAAAGAAAGCCCGTCCCACTCCTGTTGAGATAATGACTTAATTCTACAAACAAGCTGATTTGCACAGGAAATTAAATTAGCATCCTTTCATTTGTGAGAAAACATTCAATACAAGGCTATTTTGATTAAAATATATATTTTTTGCTTTCTATAAAACTTAATTATACTCTTTGTTATGTGTTTATCTCACTCTAGTGTAACTACAGAGATAGATGAGGTGCATCAGAACATGGGCTACTGTCCTCAGTTTGATGCCATCAACGACCTGCTGACCGGCAGAGAGCACCTCGAGTTTTATGCCATCCTGAGAGGAGTGCCTGAGAAGGAAGTCTGTGAGGTCAGCAACAAACAAACACATGGACACACATACATGGACCTACTGTATTTACTATGTCATATTGTACTGGTCTTTTATATGTAAATTAGACCTATAATACTACTTTTTACTTTTGTTTTTCTATTTTTGTAGTCCACTGATATTGGTCTATACAAATAAACAAACTATCGTGTATCATTATCAATCATTATGTTTCCAAAAGAAAAAATAAAAGATGGTTTACACACTCAACTTTATTCTGTCCACTAGGTGGCAGAGTGGGGCATCCGGAAGCTGGGCTTGGTCAAATATGTGGACAAGTCGGCAGGCAGCTACAGCGGAGGAAACATGAGGAAACTGTCTACTGCCATCGCTCTCATAGGAGGACCACCTGTAGTCTTTCTGGTCAGTGGAACATGTTCAAACATACACAAATAATTATTTTGCATAAAGCAGGGCAGTAGGGTGACCCAAAAGTTCGGTGGATTGTGTGTTCAACAGTACATTGTAGCAGCAGCTGAGTATCTGTTGTTTGCTGTTCACAGGATGAACCAACAACAGGCATGGACCCTAAAGCGCGTCGTGCTCTGTGGAACGCAATCCTGAGCATCATCAAAGAGGGACGATCTGTAGTTCTGACCTCTCACAGGTTAGTCTGGCCATCTGAATTACATCTATTCAATTAACTGAACTATATAATTATATATCAGCATGCCATGAACTCTGTTTTGTTGTTAAGTTAGGTATTTACTAACCTCATCCTGGTGTGTTTTTTACAGCATGGAGGAGTGTGAAGCACTTTGCACCAGAATGGCCATCATGGTCAATGGCAGGTTCCGCTGTTTGGGCAGTGTGCAACATCTCAAAAACAGGTGGGAACACACACCAGAATAGCATCTCACTAAAGCTCACACACACACAAGAAATGAAAAAATAACGCTTTTCTTCAGATTATCACTTCAACAATTCAACTCAATGAAATGTGCTTCGTCGTGTTCTTGTCAGGTTTGGGGATGGCTACACCATCATCCTGCGTGTGGCTGGCCCAGACCCAGACCTTCGCCCGGTGATGGAGTTCATCGAGCTTGAGCTGCCTGGCAGCACACTGAAGGAGAAACACCGCAACATGCTGCAGTACCAGCTGCCCACCTCCCTCACCTCCCTTGCCCGCATCTTCTCCCTGCTCTCTACGAACAAGGAGGCGCTCAGCATAGAGGACTACTCCGTCTCCCAGACAACTCTAGACCAAGTAAGCAAGTGCACCCAAGGCTCTGGCTTTAACTAGATTGTGACTTTAGTTTAGGCGAAGTCTAATTCCTCCTTCCTCTTCTTTTCCCTCCTGCAGGTGTTTGTGAATTTCGCCAAGGACCAAAGTGATGAGGACCATTTGAAAGACATCCATCTGAACAAGCGGGACGCTGTGGTAGTGGACATTTCCCAGCTAAACTCTTTCCTTACGGACAGCAAGACCAGGGAGAGCTGCGTCTGATTCCACAACATACCATCAGTGGGAGTTGCTATGCTTCACCCACCCTCCCCCAACCCAGGAAATATGGACCACTAACCTGCGGGGGGAGACGGACTATGTTCATTTTTTTATGTCTATTTTTTAGTCTTTTTTAATTGTTATCATTTCTCAGTGGACCTGCACTTCAGCGCACAGCCTCTTGAAAAGGCAGAGACTGCAGGTATTGTGACAGACACTGAAACAATGAAAACTCAATGCAAATCAATGCAACAAATATATATAAATATATTTAAGATGGAAAGATATTCCTGTGAGGGTTGGAGACCGGTGCTTCTCCTTCACTAGAAAAACAACTTGAAGTGACAGCAGGATTATAATGCTGTGTTAGACTGGAAAGCTTGTAGCCCTGCTACTCACTCAATGGACATGGCATCGGGGATGAAGGAATTATCTCTAGTTTTCAATCCCCGTTCCTAAAAGTAGTTAGCAGTAGTCAGTGGGTCTGTGTATGTGCTACTCTGTATCGTGAAATCACGACAGTGTAAAAAAAAACAACTAAGTTCTGATCATTCACTGCCAACTGCTAAAAGACAGACTGACGACTGACTACTTTTTTATTCAGGGTCAAACCTCCCTGGATCTCCCTTCGTTACCAAGTGTGTTTGATAATGTAAATGAAAAAGCATTTACAATCCAATTGATTTCAGTCACAAACATGCAATCATGCAACATTAATTTCAACTAATTCGATGTTTTAATTTTTTTTTCATTTAATTCTAATAGACAAACATAACCCCTATGGTGTTTTTTTCCTTTGTTTGCTTAACAATTAATGTTGATAACCAAGTTGTCTTTTTTTATTTGTTGTTGTTGGTGTCCTTGACATTGTCCAGCACAGTGCCTATACTGTATCATGGTGGAGAGAGAAATCTGAGCACTCCATTAAAAACAATAGCGTATGTAGGCTGCCAAGGAATGTATAAGACAGATACCATCATGCATCAAAGCACAAAAAATAGCTTTTTGTGATGATGTTTTTTTTTTTTTTAATTGTGTCCTTCATTATCAAAAACAAACAAAAAAAAATCTTGTGTTTGCTTGATGTCTGTACATGAGGATGCAGTCTGCTATACTGGCTTGTTTTGACTCGTCCTGCCCTCTTTAAATGGAACTGAATCAGAATGGACGCAAGCTAACCATCGCAAACTGGCAGATGTGACTTCAAGAGAAAGCTGAAGATTGCGGAAGAATTTGGACTGGATGTTGAAAGTTCATTGGAAATATATACTGCATGCTTTCCACTGGTCCGCACACCTGGATTATCAGCACTTCTATATGTGTGTGTGTGTGCCAGAGCATGCCGTCAGATCAGCGTGTAAAGGACTGGAGACGACTGAATTGTGCTTCATTGTTGTTGGATTACTGGCACATATATATATATATATATATATATATATATATATATATAAATGTGTGAAGTCTAAATCTAAATTCTGTTGTAAAAAAAAAAAAGAGAGAGAAAAAGGGGGAAATCTGTATCAAAATGTGATTTTAGCTTTGAGATGAATCAGATGGAAATGTTCCTGCAGGTAAAACTGTAGCTGGTAACTAGTAAGATGGTAGCTTTTCCAGTAACATGCTTTTATACATGCCTGTGTGAGGGCAGGATGGGAGCGTTTTAGACCTGAGCCAGCAGTGATGTGGATATTATGTACAGTGGCAATTTTGTGATGAGTCAAAAAAAAAAAAACGTTACCAGTGGAGTGAACAAACATTATCTGTGCCAAATGGAACTGAATATGTATCTTTGATCAACCAGCATAAACTCAAGGAGGCAACTGGTCTGTAAAGTTTAAGTTGTGCTTTAATTTTAGTTATTTATCCATCAGCTCACTCTCTCATTGTCTGCAGCTCGAAACAAAAAGCACATATTGTGTGTAATATGCTCTCCCTCATTCAGTCTCCATCAGACTGCAAGTTTTTTCTATCTTCTGGTGATGTTGCCAAATTCTAATCTTTCCGTTTGTCCACACTAATAAGCTGCCACACTTTACTGTCAGTCACTCGATTTTTTTAGACGTGAGGTTGAGATACTTCACACAAAATGGTGTTTTTCAGCACTAGTCAAAAGGCCAGACTACACATAAACAGGGACCACGAGTTGTGCTTGTAATGCTTTATAGTCCAAAAATCATATCCAGGGTTTAAATTGATCACAGATGGTCATTACGGGTGCTCTGTGTCACATAAAATCTTGGAAGGGATTTCCGTTATCTCGTAATCTAATCTGCTCTTGGGCTTCAGACTTACCCTGAGCTACATGTGAGCACTTTATAGACTTCATAGCCTGTCTCGTCAAAGAGGTAGCAGCAGGGATTTGGGTATGGCAAATTAGACGTTTCAAAACAAAATCTCTGCACTGGAAAACAGATATAATTCAGACAAAATGAAGCTACACCACTGCATTAAAACATTTGTTTGACACTTGAAATAGAGAACGAAGGCTTACATGTGATTTGCAGGACAGAAGTTAGGTGGTGATTTTTCTCTTCTCGTGCTCAATATTATTTGTTTACATTTTTAAGTATTAAACAGCTGTTTGGGTCTGTTACTCATTGTGTATAGTTACTCTTTGCATTAAGGAATAAAAAATTCATACATTTTGAAAAAAAAAAAAGACTCCTAATGTGATTATTTTTGCATTTGTTTTGCTGTAGCAGTTGTGTCTAGTTGTGTAGTAGATACAAAAAAAGCTAATGTTGGCTTGTCACATGGAAGTTTGTAGCTTATGACTGAACAAAAGATGTGTTTACTGTATGTTTGGGCGTGTGTGTTAATGTGTGCTGATGACTGTACGTTTCTAGAGCGTGGATGTGTTTGTGTGTGTATGTCCACCTGCTGTGTTCCCACGCACGCACACACACCCAGCCCCCGCCACACACAATTATACTGCCAGTAAAAACAGACACACACTCAGAGTTTTCTGTCACTCTGAGTTATTCATCCACCAAACATCATGAATGGAAGACTTGTTTTTCTGGGACTCCTGCTCATCTGTCTGGCTGCAGGTAACAAAGAAAAAAACACTTAATTTGAGGCATTTTTGTATCCTAGTTTGTGGGTTGTTACAGATTCAGTATATAAGACATAGATTTAAATGTATAGAGCGATTTATGTTTAGGTGCCATAGAAAGAAACATAGGTTGCCTATAAAAAGTATTCATCCCATGTTTTATTGTCTTACAGCATTGTGTCAAAGGAGATTTATTGTGGCTGATCAATATAAAAAGACACATTGATGTCAAAGTGAAAATAGATCTATACAAAGTGAAATTGAGAGAAATGTGCAAATATAAAATACGTGTATGCATGCTTTTTATAGGCACTGTACTGTAAAATTATATGTCAATATTACATAGTAGGCACTCAAATATTCTACCTGTATTTATAGCGTATTAACAATAATAGATCAGAAATATCAATAACAGACTATAATATTGACTTTTCCCATCCTAGTATAAATTAATGTAATTCCAGGTCTCTGGGTGTACAGTCAGTTTTGCTAATGCTATGTTTGGTTCTGTGTCAGGTGGGTTGCTTATGTTCTTGCATGTAAGCAGTAATGTATGAGGTATGGAGTAAATTATATATACATTTATGGTTTTAGAAGTCATCTGCTCTGTTTGCAGAAGCTGAGGAGAACTCTGGAGTCCTGAGAAAGGTGCCGCATCTTTTTAATGGAAACATTTGACTGTGTGTACATACAGGAGGGTGATCTGTGTGGACTGTGTGTATGTGTGTGTAAGAGAAAGAAGGATTAAAAAAAAAATGTGTGTTACTGAGGTGCAAGTGTAAACATGTATTATGGTGGGTGAGCTTTCTTATGAGGTAATGAAAGAAGGTAAGTCACACCAGATCCTGTGTGTTTTTCTGGCAGCCTTCCTGTCCTGACATGGAAGAGATTGTGGCATGCCCTCTGAACCTGGCTCCTGTGTGTGGCAGCGATGGAAACACCTATGCCAACGAGTGTACCCTGTGTGCCAATAGACAGTGAGTACACACAGCTGCTCCATTCCCAAGGAATTCAGGCATTAGTCCAACAATCACCCAAAGTTGACTTCATGGAGCATAAAGTGCCAGAGTCGCCCTCTGGTGTTGAATAAATATAAAGACTGCAGTCACAATACTGAACTCTGATTGCCTGACGACAGCAGCTGATTCAAATGACTGGAGGCTTTCTAGTTTAGTCTATTATTCATCTCTTGGTCTTTACAGGGAATGAGCTCATTCCTGGAAAACGATCAGATGAGTCATACCGCTGGTGACCAAATCTTGAAAAAGCGAGAGATGCTTTTGCATTAAGTGCTTTCATTCCAGAGAGACAAAAAATACTGGCAAAACAATTTGACAGATTTTTCAGTTAGATATACCTGGGTGGCTTGAAGAGAGCCTAGTCAACTGGACATGTCTTTTGTCTGGGACAGCTCTTGCTGCTTCAGACCTCTCCAAATCACACAGAAGCTCAACGACAGGCAAAATATGTTGTCTTTTTTGGGTGAAGTGACTCTTGTTTAGAAAGTGTCTGTTTCTGTTTCTCTGTCTCTTGATATTCTGTCTTTTAACCCTATAACAGACGTTTTTTTGCTGTATTAAAAATCCTCATTGATGGCTTTTAACACTTTATCTCCAACTGTCACAGTGAGTTTATATGCGGTGTGATTTCCCAGAAGAATCTTTTGACTGGCCTGATTTTCACTCTTATCGCCGAAATGAATCACAGCCGTGTCGTGTTATGATCCTCTCTGCAGAGCAACCAAGGCGGACATTTTGATTGTCAAAGAGGAGAGCTGCTGACCTGCGAAGGGGATGATGTCACCGCTATCAGGATCTGATCATCAACCCAACATGGACGTTTGAAATGACAGTTGGATTACAATTGTCCTAAATGTTTGTGTCATTGCAATGAGTAATAAATGTCAATCAGCAGTAAACAACTTTTGGAAAATGTATTCTTTTTTTTAGCAATTAAATCCAAATTGCACTGACTCTAACATCAATAAGAAGTCTGGATCATGTATATAGAAAGAGTTTAACAGATGCTAGAAATAAAAAATAAAATAAAAATGAAGCTACTAAATGTATTTTTTGCAATAAGGGTGATACAAGAAAAAGGAAATGGATGTAGGTAATATAATCTGAAAACATTCCTTTGTAAAGTGAAGGCAGGAGGTGAATGAACAGTTGGTTATCTCTGTGTAAGAGCCAAATATTTACCCTCCTCATACTGAGTAACACAGTGGTCAATAATGTCCAGGTGTGTGTGTGTGTGTGTGTGTGTGTGTGTGTGTGTGCGTGTGTGTGTGTGTGCATGTGTGCGTGATAAAGACAAACTGAGAGTGTGAGCTAATGAACTGGCAAAAGAAGACAGAAAAGAAGTTGACAGAAACACGGAGCAACAAACTGGGGGAGAGGACATAAAGATACAGAGAAATAAAGTGCTGAATCCTGAGATTAAAGGTCAAATGTGCGAGTCACGTGGTCGAAACCAGGAAACGGAGAAGTGGTGTCAGTCCAGCCGTTTCCTTAATCTTTACTGCAGAGCAGAAACAAAGCTGTTAAAACTTCAATGATCTGAATTATTGATGATGATGAGAAACCAAGTGGAACATGTGTAAGTACAGACTGCAAATCCTCTGATCACTGCTGCTAGCATTACAATACTTTGTCACTGTCAACTGTTGGTTATGGTACTGTTACTGTTACTGTAGTTTAGGATCGAGAACCTGACTCTAGCCGTTTTGAATGGAGACAGAGCAACAGTAAACCTGAACCTGAGCTCACTGATGCATTATGAACTAATATTGTGAAGTATTTATGCCTTGTTTAGTTTAGTTTAGTCCACCAGATTAATTTATGTTTAGTTTCATTTTGTTCCCCTCTGTTCCATCCTGCTTTGTGTCCCTACAGTTCAGGTTAGTTCAATAAGATCCTGTTTATGTTGTCACTGTTTCTCCAGGGTCTCCACAGTTCAGGACTGTCAAAATGGACTCTCTATGGAGCTCTTCCTGCACATTTCACTTCTACCAGCAGTAAGTCAGTTGTCCATCTATTTAGCCTGGAGTTTGAACTTATAGCTGGAGTTGACATCATTTCCATGATTTCCTACAGACACAATGATTTTTTTATGCTCACTGTCCTGTGAAAACCATGCATCTCTAAAACATCAACTTTTCATGAGCCACAATTAACAGCCCTGTTATCAGCTTTGGGACAATGTATATTTCAGATAATGCAAAGGGTTTTTTAATGAAATGGTTTACTTAGCTAAAGAAGAAGGAGAGCTTACTCAACCAGAAACACTTAACTCTGTTTTACTGAAAAATTTAAAAATCACAAAATTTGGAGATACTTGATTTTCTCTGGACAGCAAGAAAAACATAAATTTAGTCGTACATGGTAATGCATTATGCTTTTTTTTGTTTTTTGCAACTGTGGGAAATGGCTTTTTTATGTGTTCCTCATATACACGAATACAACCAAGAACTGCAACACAACAAAGCTGGCAGCAGAGTGCGTAGCTGTACTAGTACATCTACAATGAGTGAGCAGGTAGCTACAGCAAGTAGATCACAACTACTTTGAAAGGACACCTGCAAGGCTGGTGATGCACAAAGTGTGAGGATCAAATATGAGTATGAGGATAAATCAACTTATTTCCACTTTCACACAGTTGCAGTGATGCAAACGAAACATTGCCACAGTGAGTTTGTTCATGTATTATGTATTGATTTCTTGTCTTCCAGGTGCTAATCACAGGAGTGCTCTCATTCCTCCAGAAAAGAGCCCAGACACTGACCATTGACCACAGACTGCCCTTCCTGGGGAGACGTTTTGCCATTGTGATGTAAGTCAACTGCAACAGCAATACCTATGAATGTCAAGAGAAACAGTAACAGCAATATCTGCTTCAATATCCCAACTAAAGGGTCGTTAAGTCTTTACAATTCACAGGCAACAGTCTGAATTATGTAACATCCATCCATACTCTTTTAAATACATATCAGGCTACTTTAAGCAGCCACATCAGCAACATGGCTTTGTTTGTGTTTATGATATTTTGTCATTACTGTGTCCCAGACCTCTGGATACTATAGGCAGCCTCAGTAATCGTTGGTCCTATGGGTTCGCATTTGGTGCCGTGTCCTCCAGCGTCCTGCTGCTCTTCTCTGAGCGTTACATCCCCTTCACTGTCCCGCCCTGGGCCAGAGGTACTCCCACTGTTTACTATTAGTTATCCAGGTTTTAATAGTCAAACCTGTTTACCTTGCAGATACAAGAAATGAACACGTTGACTGATGTGATGTTTCCTGATTATTCTCCTCAGCTATAGTGTATCTGGCGGGAGCTTTAGAGGTGGGCCTGGCCTATTTCCCTTTCTTTGCCTGTCTGTCCACACCTTTCAGAGCAGCTGGGGCAGTGCTGGGAATACTCTACTCCCTGTCCTGGTAAACATGAATCCATATTACATTTTCAGACATACAGTGTATGTCTCAATATGTGGATTAGTACAGCAAAAGGTGTCTTACACTAGTTTGTGTATTTTACACAACATTGTAAAAGCATGCAAATATAATATGATGGTTACTTGACAAAAAGTAACAAAAAAAACATTATACTGTATATGAACAGATGAATGGGTTGCTATGTGGATGAGCACATTTTAATAGCCTAAGAAGATACATTACATGTCTCTGTGCTTGTTTATAGGATCATTGTTACAGTCTGGGATACATTCACCTGTCCCAATGGTAAGGTAGGTAAGTACTTAACCCCTTAACCCTTAAACATAAATGTAACGTGCCTGTTGCAGTGTGGCTGCCACACATCTCAGGGTTTCAGCCCACACCTAAATAAATGAGGCTCTACAAAACATTCAGTTTTGAAGAGTTGCCTGCTGGTATTTAGTTGAAATATCATGAAAAAATAAATGAATGAATGATTTTGTGCATATGATTTGAAAGATTCTGGGTAAATACCAGAAGATGATTGTCCAGTGGCCCTGCATCCTCTCCCTCGTCTTCCTCTTGGGACGGTTTATCTACATGCTGGTTAAAGCTGTTCGAATACATCTGCAACTGGAACAGGAGGTCAGCATGCCTAATGCATAAAATCATTGAAATGAATTTTGCTGTGTATTTTTCCAATCAGTAAACTCAGTAGACTACGTAAGATTTTATGTGACATGTATTAACAAATGTATACAAAAAATGATTGCCTCTTATGTTGTTTTACTGTCTTTTTGTTGTGAACATCTGCACACCAAATAATGTGAAGCTGGCCCCTATCCCAACAAAAAATCTTTTAAATTTTTAAATGATTTTTTGGCATCTTGCTGTACAGTAGGGTTTACAGTGATTATATAACTGTTGTTTCTGAATTCTCTGAATAATAAACTGTATGACTATGAACCTGCTGAATCTACTGCCAGGACCCTGAAGAGCTGATTGAGCAACACCAGGTGCAGCATGTTAAGAGCCTGCTGAGGAAAACACCTGCACAAAGGTAGAACACACACTCATGCACACTTGCACTTACACTTAATGTTGCTTTCAAGCGTTCCTTGTACAACTGGGGGTTTTCACTTCTATTGCTCGTTAAGGGAACCACTATTTCTGCATGTTTTAACCAGTTTACCAAACATTGCGGTCACTTTAATGTCAACAATTTTGGAAAACATAACAACAATAGAGTTCTTGATGTCTTTTTGACTATCTTTCAGCCAGCCACTATTTATCTTTCATTTCACTAAAATATTAAATATATGAAGATATGAGATTTTCTGAGTGAGATGATGATCTGAGATTTGGGAGTCAACTTCTCAACTGCACTGATATCTGATATATGATATATATAAGATGCAAATCATGTCGTTACAGTACTAAAATTCAGATAGCACACGAAGGCAGCAACACACAGTCATGGATACACACACACACACACACACACAGACACACACAGTGATTTTAACTCCTTTCTGTGTTGCAGTAAGCCCCTCAGCTGGTTCCAGAGCAGAGTGTATAAGTGGGACCCCTACTTCAAGTTCCCCAACAGGATCATTGGCACTGCCATTATATCCCTTATAGGCCTATATACAGTAAAGCAAGACATCTCTTACCTTTAATTATGTGAAACCAAATGTCTCATTCATACACTTTGTTTTGGAAAAGTGTTACACTTTATCTGTGCATCTGCTGTAGGTTTTAATTTGTCTTTTTGTCATTTCTCTAGATGACCCTGGCAGACTACAGTATCAGTAATGTGGCCTTTGACCAAGTCGACAGGTGGAAGAATACACTAAAACAGCTGGTTACTTCTTGTAACCAGACTGAAGCTCTGGGAGCCATGATACCACAGCTGGAAGAGTTCATTTATGTGGCTAGAAGTGAGTCTGTTGCATTTATGGTCTGTGTGATTAATGTGTATGGTGGACATATGAGATGAAGTTCTGGAAACATTTTACACCAAATTTGTCCTTTAACTTGATTCTAAAAATAAACTCTATACTGATACACAGAGGCCTGATAAATCAGTCTATCTTTTTTGTAATATGTTCTTTGAACAGAAAGATTATCCCTATCTCAACCTTTACATATACTAAAGGACCAGAGAAAGACTGGACAGCAGTTATTTATGATGGTCAACAGGTGTCGTTGTTTCTTTTATTCCAGAGTCTTGGCTAGCTACCACCATCTTTGCTAGTCTCAACTCTGTAGCCTACACCTTCCATGTCTTGGCATGTTACAGGTAAGAGACCTAAAAGTAACTGAAATATACAAAATGTATTGAAAGTTTTAACTCAAAAATGTCAATTTAAAATGTTTAGCAGAATAGTAAATGTCAAAAAATAAACTGGTTTAGTTTGTGGGAAGTCAGATGAAATTTCCAAACCAGTTATCACAATAACAAAAAAAACCATAGATGAGTGACATGATGTACTGTCGCCACAGAAAACACTTGAAGAGACTGTGGAAAGGGCAGAAGGATTTCCTTCCTGAGAAGTTTCACAAACCTAAGTCTGCTGTCAGCGTCGTAAGTAACACACACACACGCGCGCGCGCGCGTACAGCAGATGGCAGATGATTTCAGGACAAATCAGATTTCAGCTTGTGACATTAATTGTGAATGCATGTATTTTGGTGTTTCAAATATGTAGAGCATATGGGTACTCATTTCATTTGGCCTCTTATTTTATTGCATTGCATTAAGTTATTGCCAATGCTTATGCTGGTGCTAATAGGGATCCTAATAAAGAAAGAAAGAAAGTACACACACACTTTTGATCAACAGACTTAATGAATGAACAGGTTTTCTCATTGAATTTTCACAGGCTTCCATTGCAAGATACTCTGGTTGGCAAATAGCATTTACACTGTGGGGTAAGCTTTTTTCATCTTCTGAAAACCACAAAGAACTGATATTGTTGCTCAGCTATTACAGTTGTAATCAGTCCCATAACATCCTGTGTTATGGGATTGAACCCAAAATGTGTTTTTCCTGATGTTTTTCAAATGACGCCATTAAGTAAGTTCAACCCATTTTAGGGGTGTCAGTCTGCAAAGCGTGTGGTAAAACCTGCCTCACCCCACAAAGAATGTGTTAGTGTAATACTATTAAATGTTTGAATCTTTTTAGGAGTGATGCATGGGTGGATCTGCATATTTGTTAATGTCCTATCACACAGAAAAGAATAGTTTTGAGAATGAAATAGAAAAATGCCAAAACAACAGCAGACAGTAACATCAGCACAGTCCCAGTACATGAGTAAAATATTAAGATAAACATTACGTGAGATAATTTGATGTCTCTTCTGTATTTCCTCTTTAGGCTACCTGATTGTCCATTTTGTTCACTTCCTGTTTGCTCTGCTGTTTGTCTATTTGCTGGTTCTTCCTGTACAGCACGGAAAAGCACTGAGCATGCTCACCAACCTGGGAATTATACTGTAAGGCCGCTATCCCTGTGGTTGATGATATATGAATGGCTGGTTAGATTGACAGAGAGACATATTGTTTGATTGATTTTTACCTTTCTCCCCTGTCTCTCAGTCTGACCATCAGTCTGGTCATCGCCCTGGTGATTCTCCAGGTAGTTCTGGTTCAGATTTTCTTCCTTCAGGACAAAATGTCTCCTACTGATAAAAACAAACCTCTGGCTCTCAACAACAGGTGAGTATATTTCAATATAGATATTAAGTGTGGACCATAAAACCATCAAGGGGACGCCACAATAAAACCCAGGTCCTCTATTTGCCAACAAACACTAACTGTTGAAAAGTGCTGAAGTGCTGGTGATGAAGGCCATAAAAGTAAACTATTAGCTGTGGACTGTTTGAGGACATTATGTGATAGTGAAGCCATAAAACATGCACTTTCTCACTTACCCAATAGTGTAAAGGAGCTTCAATGACTTGCTGAAACAGGCTGATACAGAATATGTATGTGATGGTGTTTTACAGTGTGGGAAATCCCCTTAATACCCAGATGTCAAATGTTAATAGAACAAGCGACTATAATTCAAAGCTTGAAATCAGACTTCCTCCTCCTCCTCCTCCTCTTCAGGAAGGCCTTCCACTGCTTCAACTACTTCTTCTTTTTCTATAACGTGGTGATGGGGATCAGCAACTGCATATTGAGGTTGCTGTGCAGCATTGTGGTGGGAACATGGCTGGTGTCCCGCATAGACCGGACCATTATGCAGAGAGGATATGAAACCATGGATGCTGGTAGGCTTAACTTGAAACGAGACGTGTGTGAGACAAAAGTGGAATACAGTTTTAAGGAGTTAAGAAGTACTGACTTCCAGATTTACCACCATAAAATATCTCAGGCAAACCTAACCTTACATAACCTGGTTCGTTAGTTAGTTAGCCTGCTTGCGTCCACATCTTCCAGGAGATGGCAGAATTTCACAAAGCATCAGGGGAGTTACTTTGTGTCTTAAGATCAAAAAGTGTGTGTGATAACTGTGAAAGAGATGCTATGTCCTGTAGATAAGGATTTATTCATTTATTTAACTTAACTTAAGTAGACTAACAGTTGCATTTGTTGATTTTGACAAGTAAGAGTGAAAAGCTTTAGGTTGCAGCGTATAATTCATATGAATGTGTCAATTAGCCATTTATTTTTCACAGTTGTGCATCCTCCTCGTATTGTTAAAAACTCTGTTAATGCAGTGCTGTTTTTCATATATGGTGTTTGGGTCTAACAGTATTTCTCGCATGTTCCAGGCTACAGCACTTGGGTTGGGATGATCTTTGCTGACCACTATCATAACAATCCAGTCATGGTGTGTTTCTGCCAGCTGCTGGTCTCCAACACGCAGGAGAGACACACTGCATCTGCATACTCCACATTCAGCAACACGCCATCTGGTCAGTAGTGTGTGTGTGTGTGTGTGTGTTTGTAGCTCTTACATGAACAGTCATCCACTAAGTAACCACTGATTCCACCTGTCTGCTGTCTAAGATGCACCAAGCTTGTGACCAAAGTAGTATCTTCTTTTAAATGACCTCTTAAAATGCAAAGTTTTGTTTGATCCTGTCAATTTTCATCTTGCACAGATTTATGTTCTATCAGAATTCATCTTTTTTAAATGTTTGTATGTTTGTTTCATCATTCATTATTTTTTTCTTTCTTTCTTTTTTCAGTTTATTAACGTTTAACTTTTTTCCAGAATCCCCAGTTAAAAGCCGGGCCAGGAGGCGTTGGATGTTGTTTTATACCTTACTGAGGAACCCTCGTCTGATCCTGCTCAGAAAGCGCCACCTCTCCTCATCTTCATCATTACAGACATCATCGTCCCCCAAGTCAGACGCAGTGGTACAGGCTTGGGCCATGGCATCTCAAACAGAGAGCCGCCAAGCAGCATCACAGTCACCACCAGAGATCATAGTCATACCAGCAGAAGACTGTTAAAGAAACATGTCCATAGATTCTGATCTTGTTAAAAAATATGGGTTGGAATCCAAAATTGTTTATGTGGTGGATCTCCATGTTGAAGGAGCACTGTGGTGTTTTCAAGTCTTTTTCAAAGGCTGTCCTTCAAAAAGGAAAAGTCTAGCACTAACATCTGACTGACTAGATATAATATAGTTAATGTGATCAATTATTAGGTCACCATTCTAACAGCTCATCTAGCTCATATTTAGTAATTTACTCATGTGGGATCTGACTTAAAGAAACTGTGAGAATCTGTACCACAGATTGATTGTATGCAATTTAAGGTGTTTCATAAGTATGTTGCTGTCTGGATACATACGATTTGAGAACCAATAATTGATGTCAATTTTGAACTGCTGTACAGTATATAGACACAGTTAAGGTTAACTGTAAACCTGTGTACATAGTCACAATAACCTCTGTAGCATCTATTCTACAAATGGATGTGGTGCACTACAGATGGCAATTTTTCTTTCTTATGTTTATTTTATTAAAATCATGTGAGCAACACTAGCGACACAGCTAATCTGCTTGTCATTATTAATATTTATATTGGATAGCATTAGTTCAGGTATACTATTACCAGTATAAGTATTTTGGCCTTCATCCTGTTAGGGATAAGTGGGACTTTTCAGTCCCAAAGGGGGGATTATGTGGGAAATTTTATTCACCAAATGTGGTATAATATTGATGTATAATGGTGAATCAGTATTGAATCATTGCAGGGTAAGGTCAGAGAGGTCAAATAAGTCATAATCAATATTACAGTATTATGTACAAGTCAGTCATATTGATAATGGTTAGGTTGTCAGGTAAAGTCAGGTTCAGTCATAAGTCAGTCAGTGTCTGGCTCAGAACAGGTTGAAAACATCACAGAAATTAGGCCAAGGTCAGCAGGTGGTTATAAAACTTTGAGCCCACAGAAGGAGGGTGAAAATGGCTATAAAATAAGATGTGTGCATTGGATTGTCAGTTACTTCATGGACTGACTCAGGTTTGTGTGTGCTTGTACGCTTGACTGTTGGTTGCTCCATGAACTAACTCGGGTTTGCTGCACTTGTTGATTTGTCAGTAAACTCTATTCATATTAGAACTCTTTTGACTCAGTTGAATTATTTTTGAGTATTGAAGTGCTTATAGTGTGGGGAAGATCCTGAAGACATCTGGCCCATCTTCGGGATTTTTCTTCCACAGGAACCACAAAAGCTCAAGAAGACCTCGATAAGAAGAAAAATACAAGAAATGCAACATCAATGTCCTTCTTCAAACATTTTCATGCTTTCATGCAAATGTTTAGTACTCAGCAATAAATGCATTACTTTACATTAAAAGAGAAAAACACCAAAACAAGCATGCATCACAAAGAGAAAACACAATGACGCTCTTTGCTTAAAGGGAAACTCTGGTATTTTTAAACCTGGGCCCTATTTTTTTTTTTTTCTTACAAATTTAGTCTTAGTCTTAGCTTTAGCTACTCCTTCTCACACCGGCGTAACGTTAGGACACTACGGCGTTTCAACGCCGTAGTGAACCGGCGTATTAAACCGGCTTAGCTAAGTGCTAGCTCGCTAACGTTCCAAACTAGCTTGCTAGTGCCTAACGTTAGCGTAAAGTCTGCGTCTATAATATGTCCTCAAAATTACATTGTTGTTTTTTTACATAAACTACAATGCACACAAGTAAACCATACGCAGTTACAATAGAATGTATTTCAGGCTACAATTAAATAGCAGAGGACCACTATAAGACTTTAAAAGATTAAACTGACAAGACATTTTCAGTCGCCATTTTGTCTCATAACCGTTAGCTAAACTTCAACTGAAATAGTTGTTAGCATACATTTGAAGAGCAAATACGCTAGCTAACAACTCAAAACTTGAAATTGTGTGTGAGAAATAATGTTACTGTTCCATAACTGTTGTGATATGAAAAGAGTATTTTTATGATATTTCTGACCTTAGAAATCGATGAAAAGGCCAACCGTCTCTCCCGTTTCCACTCTGTATGAGGAGTTGATTTGATTCGATCGTGTGAGACGGCTGATGCCAGACCTGCCAACACGCCCGTTTTCTCCCGTAAATCAAGGCCATCTCTCGCTTTGTTGTTTCTACCGGCACACCCCCGTAATTACCACGGTCCTCAAACTTTATTATGAATACTCGTCATACACATAAGTTTGGGATGTTTGTCTGACGTCACCAAGTTGCCAGATCGTCTATAAAACACAATCTACACACATTACACACAATTTCAACCATCCATGATTTCAACCCATCTATTTCCGCAACCTGGCAACCCACAACCCGATTTGAGGGGCGTGTGCACAGCTGCACGAACCCTTTTAGGCACTGGGTTCTTCTTGGCATACTCCACGGTGCTCGAGGACTCACTCAAATTAAAAAGGGTTCCTCCAAAAGTTGTGAGCTGAAGAAAAGTGCTTGCTGGAACCAACTGAGGTGGTCAGAGGTTCCTGCAGGAGCTTATAGGTTGTCAAGGGTTTTTCCGGGAACCTCATCATATGTAAAGGGTTTCTTGAAGCACCTCAAACATATTTTTAAGTTCCTTTGGTGTACCCTATTGGATATTCGAGGCACTTTTAGTTTTTGCTGTGTACTTACCATTTTAACTTAATAATCAAAGTATTACATTCTTATTATTGTAAGCATAACTGTAAAATCTGTGTGTAAAAGGCAATTTTCATTAAAAATGATTTAGTAACAGGGTTGCAATGAGTAACGGTTGAACAAATAATGAACTTTAACACATTTTATGCAACTTGAAATTGCATTTGCTAACTCTTTTATTACACGTACTATTTCTGTGTTACTTTTAAACAAATATGAATTTCAATACATCGTTTGACTCCATTCACTCCATTCATAGTAACAGTTCTCTACGTACGTGTGTGTGTGTGTTTGTTATCTCTACATAAGAAGGACAAGAGCAATTTAAAAATACATTACATAAAATTTCAACCATCCATGATTTCAACCCATCTATTACCGCAACCTGGCAACCCACAACCCGATTTGAGGGGCGTGTGCGCAGCTGCTCTCTGCGTTCCAGCTACAAACTCAAAATACACCTGCAAATTTAAGCA
>SEMN01000903.1:0-159390 GCA_005408345.1 Macquaria australasica | reverse complement strand
TTCCTCTCTGGTAGACTTACAGGGTGTAAATATTCCTCCCTGACGTACTGAAATCTAATGATTTTAGCTAGCTGCTGGTGCATTTTGTTAGCGTTCAGCCCTTAGTTGCATGTAGCCAAGCCCCCAGGAAAAGTAGCCAGGCTTTGACCAATTGACACAGTGGCCAAACGTGTAATTTACAACTTCCAGCTCCGTCATGTGATGCACTGGCCCCAAGAGACTTTTCCATAGACTTACATTGGGAAAGAGGCGTCTATAATCCAGCAGATAATTATTTTTGGTACAACAACTAGCCAGTATGAACACTTAAAATAGCCCTTATTTAAATAATTATGTCCTAAAAGTTAACAAATGCATAAATAGCCAAATCCAGAGTTATAGAGTGACTGCTATTCATGTGAGTGAGCCTGAGACCTAGCGGTTTGGAGGTGGGGTTAAAAGAAAAACTAGTGCGCGTGCTCTATGGGCCACGAATGCGGAAGCTATGTGGAAGATCCGGGTAATTTTATACCAGGAAGTCGAACTTCTTTTGGCTTCATGCGCCACTGAGCAGCTTTCATAGGAATGAACGGGGCCCCGCTTCCGACGCTGTATCCAGTTCTCTTTATACATCCATGATTGTGGCACAGATTGTTTTCCCCTCCGGTGGGTGAGGTTTTCAGAGTATGACGCGATGCGCTCTGTCTCTATTGTAGCCTACAATAACCTCAACTGTGACATCATCAGTGAGGTACAACAACCGGCTAATACATACAGTTATTGTAGCTCACAGATGTTGTCGTCAGTTCAGTCAGAAAGCTGATTAGACGTCTACATTACAGATTTATTATTTAATATTATAATGTCATTGTATGCTATAATATGTCATAGAATATTGTGGTGTCATGGTATTGTGTGATTTCATAGTCTAGTCATTAAATAGCTCTGACCCAAAATCAGGGTTATTCTAATAAACCTTCACTTTACAAGCAAATGTAAAGGTATCAGATGTTAAAGTGTGGTGCGACCAGTTACGAAGACGGAATGAGTCCAGCGGGGGTCCTACACCCCACAGCGTCAGAGGTGGGGGGACAACGAGTTGAGGCCAGCTTTCCCAGGGCCGGATGTTGCACGCTGACGTTTAAGTCACGAAGCCAGAGCGGGAACTCTGGAGGTCGTCAGCGGCTCAACTCGTTCACCTCTGAAGGTGTGGGGGAGGTCCGCGGCATCCCATCTAAGGGAGCCGGGTCGACTCCAGCTCAGTCGATATCATGCTCTGCAGTCCTATTTATAGCCTTCAAGACCTGAACCGGTGACATCATCATGAGGTCACACGAGAGGCTGATAGCCTTCAATACAGTGTCAACTGTGACATCATCTGTGAGGTCACAAACCAAGCATAGAGACAGAGCGCATTTAAGTCCCGCCCACACCGGAGGGGAAAACAAATCATCGCTCTCCATTGACTTTGTATTGCGTGAAGGTGCCTCCTTGTCATTTCGGTCTGCTAGCAAACAACTGAAACATGCCTAAAAGCTGCTGTGTGGTGGGATGCACTACCAGCAGGGTGAAGAACCCAGATCTATGTTTTTATAAGCTGCCAAACCAAAAAAACTGAGCTTTTAAGAAGACAAAAGTGGATACAGACGTGTAGCATCAGCAGAGAGAATGGGAAAACTGTGGGATCCTGACACTCAGTATGTCTACGTGTGCAGCAAGCATTTTGTCACTGGTCAGTCAAATATCCAAATGTCACTTTTAGGCAACTACACTGCTGTAAGTTAAGCTAAAACATTTAGACAGTAAGCAACTTGTGCAGTGGAATGTGGCTGAATCAGAAAGCTATGCAGTATTATGTTTGCAAGTGCCTTAGCTTACTACACTAACTTAGCTTGAGAAGGGACGCTGAGATAGACCGACAGTATTGAGTTTGTCCTCTCTGGTAGACACAGGGTGCTAAAATATTCCTCTGACATGCTGAAATCTAATGATTTTAGCTAGCTGCAGGCATTTTGTTAGCGTTTCAGCCCTTAGTTGCATATTGTAGCCAAGCCCCCAGGAAGAGCGCCAGGCTTTGAAGCCAATTTGACACAGTGGCCAAACCGTGTAATTACAACTTCCAGCTCCGTCATGTGATGCACACTGGCCCCAAGAGACTTTTTCCCATAGACTTACATTGGGAAAGAGACGTCTGTAAATCAGCAGATAATTATTTTTTGAGGTACAACAACTAGCCAGTATGAACACTTAAATAGCCCTTATTTAAATAATTATGTCCTAAAAGTTGTAAAATGCATAAATAGCCAAATCCAGAGTTATAGAGTGACTGCCATTCATGTGAGTGAGCCTGAGACTGACCGGTTGGGAGGCGGGGTTAAGGGAAAAGCTAGTGCGCTTGCTCTATGGGCCAAGAATGCGGAAGCTATGTGAAAGATCCGGGTAATTTTATAGCCGGGAAGTCGAACTTCTTTTGGCTTCATGCGCCACTGAGCAGCTTTCATAGGAATGAACGGGGCCCCGCTTCCAACGCTGTATCCAGTTCTCTTTATACATCCATGATTGTGGCACAGATTGTTTTCCCCTCCGGTGGGTGAGGTTTTCAGAGTATGACGCGATGCGCTCTGTCTCTATTGTAGCCTACAATAACCTCAACTGTGACATCATCAGTGAGGTACAACAACCGGCTAATACATACAGTTATTGTAGCTCACAGATGTTGTCGTCAGTTCAGTCAGAAAGCTGATTAGACGTCTACATTACAGATTTATTATTTAATATTATAATGTCATTGTATGCTATAATATGTCATAGAATATTGTGGTGTCATGGTATTGTGTGATTTCATAGTCTAGTCATTAAATAGCTCTGACCCAAAATCAGGGTTATTCTAATAAACCTTCACTTTACAAGCAAATGTAAAGGTATCAGATGTTAAAGTGTGGTGCGACCAGTTACGAAGACGGAATGAGTCCAGCGGGGGTCCTACACCCCACAGCGTCAGAGGTGGGGGGACAACGAGTTGAGGCCAGCTTTCCCAGGGCCGGATGTTGCACGCTGACGTTTAAGTCACGAAGCCAGAGCGGGAACTCTGGAGGTCGTCAGCGGCTCAACTCGTTCACCTCTGAAGGTGTGGGGGAGGTCCGCGGCATCCCATCTAAGGGAGCCGGGTCGACTCCAGCTCAGTCGATATCATGCTCTGCAGTCCTATTTATAGCCTTCAAGACCTGAACCGGTGACATCATCATGAGGTCACACGAGAGGCTGATAGCCTTCAATACAGTGTCAACTGTGACATCATCTGTGAGGTCACAAACCAAGCATAGAGACAGAGCGCATTTAAGTCCCGCCCACACCGGAGGGGAAAACAAATCATCGCTCTCCATTGACTTTGTATTGCGTGAAGGTGCCTCCTTGTCATTTCGGTCTGCTAGCAAACAACTGAAACATGCCTAAAAGCTGCTGTGTGGTGGGATGCACTACCAGCAGGGTGAAGAACCCAGATCTATGTTTTTATAAGCTGCCAAACCAAAAAAACTGAGCTTTTAAGAAGACAAAAGTGGATACAGACGTGTAGCATCAGCAGAGAGAATGGGAAAACTGTGGGATCCTGACACTCAGTATGTCTACGTGTGCAGCAAGCATTTTGTCACTGGTCAGTCAAATATCCAAATGTCACTTTTAGGCAACTACACTGCTGTAAGTTAAGCTAAAACATTTAGACAGTAAGCAACTTGTGCAGTGGAATGTGGCTGAATCAGAAAGCTATGCAGTATTATGTTTGCAAGTGCCTTAGCTTACTACACTAACTTAGCTTGAGAAGGGACGCTGAGATAGACCGACAGTATTGAGTTTGTCCTCTCTGGTAGACACAGGGTGCTAAAATATTCCTCTGACATGCTGAAATCTAATGATTTTAGCTAGCTGCAGGCATTTTGTTAGCGTTTCAGCCCTTAGTTGCATATTGTAGCCAAGCCCCCAGGAAGAGCGCCAGGCTTTGAAGCCAATTTGACACAGTGGCCAAACCGTGTAATTACAACTTCCAGCTCCGTCATGTGATGCACACTGGCCCCAAGAGACTTTTTCCCATAGACTTACATTGGGAAAGAGACGTCTGTAAATCAGCAGATAATTATTTTTTGAGGTACAACAACTAGCCAGTATGAACACTTAAATAGCCCTTATTTAAATAATTATGTCCTAAAAGTTGTAAAATGCATAAATAGCCAAATCCAGAGTTATAGAGTGACTGCCATTCATGTGAGTGAGCCTGAGACTGACCGGTTGGGAGGCGGGGTTAAGGGAAAAGCTAGTGCGCTTGCTCTATGGGCCAAGAATGCGGAAGCTATGTGAAAGATCCGGGTAATTTTATAGCCGGGAAGTCGAACTTCTTTTGGCTTCATGCGCCACTGAGCAGCTTTCATAGGAATGAACGGGGCCCCGCTTCCAACGCTGTATCCAGTTCTCTTTATACATCCATGATTGTGGCACAGATTGTTTTCCCCTCCGGTGGGTGAGGTTTTCAGAGTATGACGCGATGCGCTCTGTCTCTATTGTAGCCTACAATAACCTCAACTGTGACATCATCAGTGAACTGTGACATCATCAGTGAGGTACAACAACCGGCTAATACATACAGTTATTGTAGCTCACAGATGTTGTCGTCAGTTCAGTCAGAAAGCTGATTAGACGTCTACATTACAGATTTATTATTTAATATTATAATGTCATTGTATGCTATAATATGTCATAGAATATTGTGGTGTCATGGTATTGTGTGAGTTCATAGTCTAGTCATTAAATAGCTCTGACCCAAAATCAGGGTTATTCTAATAAACCTTCACTTTACAAGCAAATGTAAAGGTATCAGATGTTAAAGTGTGGTGCGACCAGTTACGAAGACGGAATGAGTCCAGCGGGGGTCCTACACCCCACAGCGCCAGAGGTGGGGGGACAACGAGTTGAGGCCAGCTTTCCCAGGGCCGGATGTTGCACGCTGACGTTTAAGTCACGAAGCCAGAGCGGGAACTCTGGAGGTCGTCAGCGGCTCAACTCGTTCACCTCTGAAGGTGTGGGGGAGGTCCGCGGCATCCCATCTAAGGGAGCCGGGTCGACTCCAGCTCAGTCGATATCATGCTCTGCAGTCCTATTTATAGCCTTCAAGATCTGAACCGGTGACATCATCATGAGGTCACACGAGAGGCTGATAGCCTTCAATACAGTGTCAACTGTGACATCATCTGGGAGGTCACAAACCAAGCTTAGTAGCCTACAATAATATCTCAACTGTGACATCATCAGTCAACTGTGACATCATCTGTGAGGTCACAAATCAAGCATAGAGACAGAGCGCATTTAAGTCCCGCCCACACCGGAGGGGAAAACAAATCATCGCTCTCCATTGACTTTGTATTGCGTGAAGGTGCCTCCTTGTCATTTCGGTCTGCTAGCAAATAACTGAAACATGCCTAAAAGCTGCTGTGTGGTGGGATGCACTACCAAGAGGGTGAAGAACCCAGATCTATGTTTTTATAAGCTGCCAAACCAAAAAAACTGAGCTTTTAAGAAGACAAAAGTGGATACAGACGTGTAGCATCAGCAGAAAGAAATGTTGCTGGGTTTTGATGTCTTTTGACCTCTAAATCACCAAATTAATGTTTTCTGGCATTTATTTTACATTCATTTATTGTACTATTATTGTTGGGGATTCATTTTCTGTTTGTGTGTCTAAACTACATTAAAAGTTCTTTACAACCAGTGGCCAGTTGCATAAAAATAGACCTAGTCTTTGACTTAAATATAACTTTAAGTCAGACTTGTTATAGACACTTAAATTTATCCTATGAGTGACTAATGTAAAACTGACTTAGATTGCCTGTCGTGCAGTGCATTATGGGTGAATTAAGACACTTAACAGAACAGAAAAAATGGCGGATGCAACAGCAAGACTTAGTGGCAAAAGACTGACAAATTTGTAATTCCTCTATGTCTGGAGGAATACAATGCCGAAAAAAGTGCTATTTAGTAGTTTTAATCAACTCATTTCACAAAACACAACAACATTTCAGAAAACACAAGCCTACATAACGTTACGTCACTTACTTTCTTATTTTAACCCAAACATGATCTTTTCCTAAACCTTACCAAGTAGTTTTGTTATCTAAACCTAAGGTGATGTGACATGAGTGTTCAACCTTGTGAATAGATGATAACGGCCTTTTGAACCTACTAGCAGGTGTAGCAGGACGCTTTTAACCCATATCTATGAGGCTGATAACCCCTGATAACGCCCATTCAATCGATAACATTAGAAACGGGTGCCTGAGGAACAATAAAGTCCAGCCGATACTTTAGTTCCAGTCTGTGGTTTGACATGCAGAATCTTTGACTAATCGATTAATCTACTAAACGTTGCAGCTCTGGTATAAAGGCTGATATTGAACAGGGTTGACAAGCATTTAAGCAGACCAAGTACTGTAATTGACAGTGGGTTTGGTGAATAGTGGAAAGGTTTCAGAAGCGGATGTTTGGCTGGTTGGACAGAATCAAAACTGGAACCCAAAACCCTCTTGCTGTGAGGCCAAAGTACTAACCAATGCACCACATATCCGCAAGTCACGTGAGTGCAGCACGGGTGCCATCCTTGATGCAGCAGAGTGGATCTCCCCTCCCCTCTCCCCCTCCTTGTCAGCAGATACAGCATGTACAGAAATACTAAATTTCGCTCTGAAATTGCCTTCCTTCTTATGACTTACATCCAACTGATGATAAAAAATTACAAAATTGATATTCATGCCAGCTTCAAAAGGTTGGAACATACTATTACAAGTGATTTAGTTTGTAAATTATTTCAAGGATGTGTTTACCTTTCATTTGCTAGATTTACCTGTTTACAGTGTTCTATAATTTACCAGCTCTGTTTAATATTCCAGCACTAACCAACTTTGCTCCAATCCTTTGCTGCCACCTCCAGGGAGCTGAGGCTCAGGCTTGTGATAAAGCAGAACTGCTTAGCTTGTTCTGCATCATCTCCTTTCTTAATTAATAAACCTCAAAGAGTCACCAAAATTATATAGTGTTTACACATTAATTGGTACAAAAAGATGAGTGGTGTGATTACACTCACTTCAGAAATCATCAATGATTTAACTTGCATTAAATTCACCTCGGGGCACCACCTTTAAAGAAGAGAAATTGTTAGCCAATTCATTAATTTAGTCTCATAACTTATCAATTTGGAACTTTGATTAATAATTAAATTAATAACTACAACCAAAATAAACACATCAATAACCAGTAAAGGTTGAAGGGTTTTGGAGTTCTGAATAGTAGAGGTTGGCAGAATTCACTCTTGTACAACATTACAATTTTCTACGATTGCTTAAGCACGATTTTGAAAACAGAGCTCATTTAGCCAAAACACTACACACAATTCACACAACCACGCACACAAGTAGCAGAACACCTCAGATATTTTGCAAAATGAAACACTTTGTTCAAAACTATACAATCATTTATGAAAACCCAGTTGTGTCACTGTATGGCACACACATGGTTCATACGATCTGATTCAGTTTGAACCAGTTACACACTGCTGTGCTCAATCTAAAACACGTATAACATTTCTACTTTTCTAATGATATAGTCTGGGTTAGATCTTTTCAGAGATATTGTTAGAGTAAAGTACATGAAGATACTGACCAAACACAACATACAAGTACTGCACACTGATGAAAATATTTATTTCTCTCCACATTATAAAATTAGTCAATGGATCCATGCATTTCCAAATGTTGCATTTTGCACTGAAAATCAGAACAGAACATATTCTAAGTTTACAATTATGCACCTAAGTGTCTGTACACCTGTCACCGTGTTTGATCACTTGGCTATAGGTGTGGTATTTTCAGTGGCAGCGCCTTGAAATGACAAACAAGTGACATGTTAGATTTCTGTGTCTAATGTAGATAAGTGTGTTTAGTGTTTTGCAAAAAGTGTGAGGCATCCTGTAGTTTAGAAAAGCAATGAGTAGGTTAGTCAGACAAGAGTCTCAAAGGATGTCTGTCTGAAGTAACCAATCATGTGCGGTGTTTGACTGACGTCACATGAACTAGCCAATGGGCATGGAGCTGGTAGAGTTTGAATTTTCCAACGGGCAACCCAAAACAGTGTGTGTGTGATAAAGAAGCATCGCGCCCAAAGTAAGTGCAACTATCTCGACTCTTAACTCTTGTAGAGATTCATTTTAGCCTTAAGTTAATGTTAGTGCATGTGTCATTGTACAACACATTTTGTAATTTCTGGCCGTTGATTGGTGGATTTTGCTTAAAATCAAAATTAACGTCTCCTTAAACCATGTTCACCCCAGCTAACGTTAGGTTAACGTTAAGTCCAACAGAAACGGTTATATGTGACGTTTACGCTCCACTTCAGTTAACTTCATTGATCTCAGCCGTGTGTTCAGCCGGCGTTAGTTCACTAAATAAATAAATAAATACATTAATAATGTGGTAGCTAACAGTTAACGTTAGGTTAACTGTAACGTACCTAGATTAGCCATACAGTCTATGAGACTATCTGACGGATGTCTGCTAATTTCACTGTGCCCCCACGCTAAAGGATTGACGTTAAGTTAACGTTAACCAACCAATTTATTAAACAAGCGAATCTCAACGTTATAACGTTACCGTTTCTTAACAAATAAAATGTCAAGCATTAACATCAGCCCTAGTAATCAAACATTGATCTTGTTGTTTTTTTCTGTTGGTAACTAGCGTTAAGTAGCCAACGCTAATTTGTGTTATGTTTAATAATAGGTACGTACTTTATTTGGCATTAGAACTAAAGGAAAAGGGGTGTTAACATTTGTTCATTTTGACGTGTGTATTGTTGTGTTCTTGTTAGGACAAAAACATTTGTTTTCATCACATGGCAATATATACAGCACTTAGCAGTTAACCTAACCTAACGTTTCTTATTGGTCATGTCGGTGTCATGAGCTTGTTGCAGATTAGTATTGTTTTTCCCCTTCAAATAAGTTGACGCCTGTTTAGTCAGGTTATAAACCATGAGCTGGGCGGTGGAGGAGTGGAAGGATGGACTTCCAGGGAAAGCCCTGCAGAAGATCCAGGAGATGGAAGTCCAGCTGGACAAACTGAAGAAGGAAAGGTCCCAAAAACAGTTTCAGCTGGACTCCTTAGAGGCTGCCCTGCAAAAACAGAAACAAAAGGTCAGTGTTCAACATGAATGGACTGGAAACTGATTAATTGAATAAGTGTAGATAAATGAAACTGTATTGAACTCTTTGGGGAAATTACCACTGTGGTAGCCTAACATAAGTGGAAAGTCTACCAGAAAAAATAAACAGAGAGATTTTTTTTTTAAAGTATAGAAATACGTCTATTAATCTATATTCCTCTCTCTCCAGGCGGACAATGAACGTACTGAGACCTCTGCTTTGAAAAGAGAGAATCAGACTTTAGTTGAGTCATGTGACTCTCTGGAGAAAGCCCGTCAAAAGGCCAGCCATGATCTCGGGGTCAAAGAGCAGCAGGTCAGTTCCTGATGTGAGAGATAAAGAAATTGCTGCAGACTGCAGTTTATTGCTATTTAGTGTGAAATTCATTCGGTACTAGGGGACAAAGTTATCAGTTCACTTTTAATTAACAGCTGATACTCATATTTCACAGATGTACTTGAATGTATATTTAAGCCAATATAAAATGTATTTGTGAAATCAAATGTATAGAAAGAAAAACACAGTATTTTATCTCTATGGGCTATTACAACTAGAATGTTACACAGTAACTGGAGAGCATCTCAGTGCCATGTACTATAGAGCTGTCCAGTGGACAAACACATAGTCACTAGTACGCAACAAACAAAATAAGGCCCAGGTTTTACTTATTGGGAATTAAACATGAAAATTGAACTTTCTGTAATCTTGACTAAATGCCTTTCCTAAACCTAGGTGAGCTACTTGGAGGGTCAGCTTAACTCCTGCAGGAAGACTATAGAACGACTGGAGCAGGAGCTCAAGAAGTGAGTTCAGTGTCTGTGTTGATATGCATTTTATGCAAGTAGAGCGGTTGGATTCACAAATGTAGCTCCTGTGCCTTGATGTTTGTCAAGTACTGAGGAAGTCATGGTTAATATGAATACATATAAACTATTTGACCTGATGGAAAGCACTGAAATCTCTTGTGTGACTGTTTATGCTATCTTTGTCATCTTTCCATCTGCTCAGGTACAAAAATGAACTGGATCGTTCTCAGCCTCCAGGCTCTTCGTCCTTGTCATCCTCCTCCTCTGAGCTTCAGCCCTACACTACTCCACAGAAAAATTTCCCTACCCCAGCTCCTGTCCCGTCCTACAGACAGCAGGGTCTTTCAATTTCTTTTTATCCTCGGAGTCTCAAGTTCATGTTGTATATATTTTATACAGTCATGTTTTTGTTTTTTTGTTTTTTCTCTTCACCTCACTCCACCTCGTTTAGTTTCCAGCTATATGCTTACCTGTCCTGCCGGTATTATTGCAAATGTTAGTGATATTACTGCCTCTCATCGTCTTGGGGCTTTGTATGTGAGCCAAAGATGTGTATCTGAGTGACTCTGGATGAGTTTGTCAGTTTACCATAACGTGGTTTTTGTATTGGTGCTCCATAGATAACAGATTAGAGGAGCTTCAAGAGAAATACAGCCAGGAGGTAGAAGAAAGAAAAAGGCTGGAGACTGAACTCAAAGTCCTTCAGGTCAAAGTGAGTACATTACCTATATTTATTATGTGGGTTTGCCTCTTTGTAGTTGATGATTTTAACTTATCGCTTCTCTTTTAGCTGTTGTCTCAGTCCTCAGTCAGTGTAAGCCACAAGGACATTGCTGCCCGCCAAGCTGGATCTTCCATATTCCCATGGCAACAGCAGGATCAGGCCCACAGCCGCCAGTCTCAGGATGCAATTGAAACGCCTCTGAAGAGGCGGGGGACATCCCTGTGGGACGCCCACGAGGAGACACCCATTAAACCCAGCCAGCAGATGAGCTTTTCCAGAGCAGTGCAGAGTCCCAGTGGATCCTCCCAACAGATGGAGCAGCTAAAGACCATCAACCAAGGTGGACTGTTCATAATTTGTTCTGGAATTAATATCTTGTGTAGTGTTTGGTATCTCTTCTGTGAAATATTAGGCAGCCCTTTTTTTTTTTTTTTTGCATATCCACTACCTCTGAAAAATATATTTGGCTCCTGTCAGATATCCTGATCATGTCCAGAAACAGGGCTTTAATTTGTACTGTTTCTTCTTCAGAGCTGCGTGGTCGTGTGTCAGAGCTGGAGAGGAATCTGTCCACTCAGGAGAAGGAAATCCGTAGCCAAGCCTCCAAGCTGCAGGAACTACAAACCCAACTGAACCAGGCCCGCAAAGAGCTGACTGAACGGGACAGAGACCTGGCCAAGACCAGCCACGAGCTGAGTCAGGCCAACGAAAGACACCAGCAGGTTGTGGCCAAGGTAGGCTTTCATCATTGGTACATAGACTTTATTATTATGGGATATGTTGTTTTTGTTCTATTTCTTCAGGAGTACATAGTTTAGCGTAGGAAAGGTGGGTAAAAACAGAAGAAAACATGTAAATCACTGACAAAGATTCTGTTTATTGTTCTCAGTGTTCATCAGCTGAGCAGAAGCTGAAACAAGTCACGGAGGAGATGAGCTGTCAGAGGCACAACGCTGAGAGCTGCAGACGAGCTCTGGAGCAGAAACTCAAGGACCAAGAGAGAGACGGTCAAAAGGTGCAACAACCTGGTGTCATAACTTTATTAGACCTTTTTTAAAGGGTAACTCCACCCTCAAATTCAGCTGGAACCCTCTCTTCCAGCATATTTAAAAAATGCAACAAGTGAGGGAACAACTGTAGGGGGCGTGGCCTTGTGGCTACATGGTGTGTGGGTCAGGGGACACGGGGGAGACTGACTGACACTGATTAGAGGGTGTTAAGTTTAAAACCTGTTTAAGTGTGGAGTACCTCTTCAATAATTTTAGGTTTTATCAAACATAAATAAAAATGCATTTTTTTTTTAAATCAAAAGGTTTCGTAACTAATATTTTGTGTAGGAGCTAGCCCAGCTGCAGAGTTCTCACCAGGCTTTGGAACAGCAGCTGAACCAGACCAGAACCAAGCTAACACAAGAGATCCAACAGTCCAAAAAAGAGCACAACATACTGCAGGCTGACATGGAAAAGGTAACTTTGTAACATCTCTGCTCTGCACTTTTCTGCTCTTCCTTCATCTACTCTTAATTCATTCTTTTATCACACAGCCATCAACTTCAATAACTTGGAAGAAAGGTCACTGAAGCGTCTCTGGGGGTGGCACATAATTTTGTTGTGGGGTTATATTATTGGCCAAATTTATTTAGAGGATGGCTGTGAGGAGAGCAGAGTAACAGGCTCAGTTTAGCCGGAGTGGAATACAGTTCAAGACGTGGTGGACTCTTTGATGCCTTTACCATGTTTTCTGTTGCTCCACTCCTGTCCTGTACTTCACTTTCAATGCATTTGCATGTGATATTTGTGTCACACTTCTCAGACTTTCTGCCCTTGTATGTACTTCTCCCTTCTCCTCTTAACTATTCTCTCCTTTTGCTCCTTTCCAGATGTGCTTCCAGAAGAGTCAGATGGAGAAGGAGGTGGAGGAGCAGAAACAGAAACTGCTGAGGTCAGAGCAGAGCCTCCAGGCCAGCCAGACCAAAGAGCAGGACCTGCGCAAGAAAATGGAGGTGGGTTGCTTTTAGTACAATATGCTCTTACTGTAATTGCGAATTGACAAATCACTAGCAAGTCTGCTGATACAACTTTTATCTTTACTTAATGTATGAACAGCCCTTTGTGGCCAACTATAAACTAAAAAGCCTCCATGAAATATAATTATATTTTAAC
Organism: Macquaria australasica; assembly: GCA_005408345.1. Taxonomy (NCBI): domain Eukaryota; kingdom Metazoa; phylum Chordata; class Actinopteri; order Centrarchiformes; family Percichthyidae; genus Macquaria; species Macquaria australasica. Next base: position 146,484 of record SEMN01000903.1, on the reverse strand, counting down.
CAAATTACCAAAATGTAAAGGGTTCAGTGTATATTTATCTCAACACTGCAAACAGATCTTCCTCCATCTCTGTCATCATCTTTTGCTGCCACTCATGTTCTCTCCACATTTCTTCCTCCCTCCAGGAGCTGCAGAAAGAGAAGAACAGTGCGACTGTGCAGTTGGACCAGAGCAGCAGGCGTCTGAGTCAGCTGGAGGAAGAGAAGAAGAGCGCAGACCAGAGCCTCAAACGTACCCAGGGATTACTAGATGACCTCAAAGGTAAATTTGTAGTAGGAATGGCAATGGCGGAGGGCAGCAGTTATTTTAGAGATTTGTCTGAGGTTATCTCAGTTTTTAACGTGTTTGTGTTTTTGCTCTTCAGCAAAATCAGAAGGGCAGGCAGACGAGCTGAAGAGACTTCGGTCTAAATTGGAGCAGCAGACTCAGGCTTCGGCCCGGGAGTTGGAAAACCTGAAAAAGACACTTTCTGATGCAGAGACCAAAAATGACAGGTAAACATAGTTTTACTGTAGAAAAGAAGAAAGTTCAGTCACACTTTGTGAAAGACTAAAGACTATACTATATCTGTAATCTTTAACCTGCTCTTCAGTCATCAGTCAAATATTTTTTATTACACTGTAGATCTCAGAATGAACTGCAGAAACAGAAGCAAGAGACTGAGAAACTGACCAACAGATTGACAGTCGTAGAGAAGGAGAGCCAGGAGCTGAAATCCAATCTCTCTGCGAGCCACAATGAGTGTAAGGAACTGAAACAAGAACATCAAGCTCTGCTGGAATGGAAGAAATTAAAGGAGACCTTGATCAATGAAACTGAGGCTGTGCAAAAAGACTTCACTGACAAAATTGGCACCTTGGAGAGCAGTCTCACCTCGCTGAATGAGGCTAATGATGATCTTAAGGTAAGGTGCTGTGGTTCCCTATATATTCACTTAGATTATGGATTAGGAAAGATATGCCACACAGTTTAAGTCTGCATACTGAGCACTTGTTCTGTCATACTTAGCACACGGACATGCATACTGAAATAACCTGTTTGTTTAGCTGTATACCTGTATAATAACAAAGTTTGAAAGACCCTGGTAGCACAGAAAATCATTTAAAAAATAATGATAAAAATTTGTTTCTTTAAGAAACCTCTATAAAGGGCAATTTAATGTGAAAATCATGAATCTGTGTTACCCAGGGCAATTCTAGGATGTATTGTATTATTCTAATTATTACCGTTAATTACCCTTTGCTTTAGATATTCTGTGGGCTGATGCCAAAACATAATGTTTACCGGGGATGTTTTAGATATTTTAGTTTCTTCCTGTACTATAAGTGTTCTGAAAATATGTTGACATAATTCCATCTAGGATTGGAAAAGAGATATAATCGACTCCAAAGTAGTTTAACCCTCACCTTCAATACATTTCTACTCGCCACTGTAGAAGCAGCTCATGAGTGTAGAGGGAGACAAGGCCAGTCTGTCCGCTCACATCGATTCCCTGAAGGGAGAACTCCTCAACAAGAGCACAGAGCTGGAAGAGAGGGAGCATCAGTACAAGGAGCTCCAGTCTCAGTTCTCTGAGGCTGAACAGAAGCACACCAAAGACCTCGAGAATGTTGCTCTACAAGTGACTCAGCTTGAAGCACAGGTGATTTATTGTATTGTTGTTTGCTTTGCAAGGCTCATAAGAAATAGGCTTGTAGCTTAAAAAAAAAAAAAAAAAAAAAAAAAAAAGTTCTTGACTAAAAATTTTACACAACTAAAAATAAAAATAGATTCTTAGTCATAGGCTCTATCATATATGAGCAATGAACATTTCTTTCTAGGTTGAAAGATTTTTACATTTTAAAATGTTGAATGTAATTGAAAAACATGACATCCATCCTTCCTCTTTTGTAGTGGAATTAGCTGATAAACAATCTTTGCATCTTTGAATTGCACTGTACCTTTTTATTCAGATTTTGGTCTTGGTAACAGCACAGGATACCCAATAACATTTAAAAATCTGACTGGGCATAAAGCAATATAATCAATAGCCATTGATTAAACATATTCCTAGTTTGGCGTAGTGCTTACTCTTTTATCTGAACAGGTCAAAGATCTGGAGTTGCGGTTGCAAAAGGAAATGACTAGAGCTGAGCAGGCTGAGAGGACCAGCACAGAGCTGCAGGACGAGCACCAGGCAGCCTGTGACCTGGCTCGCTCCAAAGACCAGCTGGTGGAGTTGGGCCAAGCGGAGATCAGCCAGCTGAGAGAGAGCCTCGCTCAGGCCACTGCACAGCAGGAGGAGCAAAGTGCCAGGTGGGAGTTTTGTTTGTTGTTGTTTAGTTAATAGTTTTGCATTAACAGTCCTGCGATAAATCCTACATTTACAAACTTTATAAAGTTTATTTTTTTGTTGAGACTGTGTCTGACTCTATCCTGCTTCACTGTGCAACATGAGACTGCGGGATTTAAGAGATTAATGGAAACAGCTCAAAATAAAATCCTTAGGGATGCCTTAGTGCCTTATGACATAAGCATGATATGAATGCTGTGTCCTCATTGTTTCCTTGGGTAAATAATAAATAACATAGTAATAATAATAAATAACATGCTTGTTTTCTGTCTTTGGTGTCTGATCTCTACCAGGTTGGCAGAGGAAAAGGCAGCCTTGCTGAAGCAGTGTGAGGAGAGTGTGTCAGCAAAGGCTGAAGAGACTGAGCAGCTAAGGCTGCGGTTGGAGGAGGCTCAGCAAGAGCTGCTGCTCACCAAAAACCAGGTCTGTTTTAATGTACTGCAACAGAAACTTACAGATTATTTATTCTTTTTATTCATTTAACAATTCGTCTTTTGTTTACACATTCTCTCATTTCTTTTGGAGTTGATTCCACTTTGGCTGTATTTAGTGATGTTGTAATGGATTGCAATGTATTGTCCAGTACAACATAATTGTATGACCAATGAGTACATTGTGATCAAAGTGTCTTTGCTATCATATATTTAATATTTACCCAGTGTTAATGTCACTTGAAGAAGAAGAACAGTATGATGACTGAGTATACAAGTTAAATCTATTCTGCTGCCCTTATAAGCTTATATGTCTGTGTTTTTTCCTTTTATGTTGGGTATTATTCTCTACTTTCATCTGGACCAATAAAAGCCATAGTTGAATCTTCTGTTCATGTTCCAGGTCAGTTCCATGGATCAGTTCCTGAAGGTCCAGGAGCAACTGGGAGCTGAGCTGCAGAAAGAAATTAAGACACTGTCAGACAATGAAGAGGAACACAAAAAGATGATTGAGAAAAAATCAGAAGAGCTCAAACAGTTAGAGGAGGAGCTGAAGGATCTTCGGAGCCACACGGAAGAGAAGGAGAAGCAGCTCAGAGAGACTGAAGCTCAAATTTTGTCTCTGGAGGAACAAAAGGCCGAGCTGGAAAATGCAGTTAATGAGGCGAAGAAAGAGGCTGAGGTAAAAATTGTATTATGTTTAGTAGGCTACTTAGTTTCACATGTTTTCTCATATATACCATGGACTGTACATCTTACAAATAATAAACTTAAATCTGTTTTGTCATTTAAGAAACTCCAACAGGCTCATACTGAGAAGGTCAACAACCTTCTGGAGCAGATATCTTCCTTAGAACAAGAGGTAACTGCCAGCAAAGATGCAGCAGAAAAGCTTCCAGTCTTACAGAATGAACTGGATGTGGTCAACCAGTCCTGTGCTGACCTTAAGAAGTGTCTAGAAGCTCTTGAGAGGAGTCACACCTCCACTATTGAAATCAAGTCCAACTTGGAGAACACCCTGACTGAGAAAACTAGTCTGATCTTAACTTTGGAGAAAGAAGTCAAAGAGCTCACAGAGAAGATGAGCACAGAGTCAGAGAGTCACGCTTTGGAGATTGAAAATGTCCTCAACAAAGAGAAACACATTAAAGAGAAGCTTGAAGCTGCTAAGCAATCAGTAGCTGCTGCTAAAGCAGAATCACGTTCTAGACGGGAGGAGATCAAGACCATGAAGACGACTCTGTCTGCTGCTTCACGCGGCTTAGAAGAGAGAGACAACATGATAAAGAGTCTGAAGGAGAAGCTGAATAAAGCAGAGGCAGAGCAGGCCAAAACATCAGATCTCCTGAAGGAGAAGATGGTCGCCATGAACAAAATCAAGGTTGGTTACTAATGTATTCTTGGTTTTGTTTTAGGCCTTACATGTCAACAATCTTCTTGCGTTGCTCAGGGTATTGTAACAAATGGTAGATCAGAGGAGGTCATATTCACATAAAGTGTACTGAGTCATTGTTTTAATAATTTGCTTTATTCATTTCATTTTTTCACATTAAGGTTCAACTGGAGATGCTGCAAATGGACCTGGAGGACAACGAGACAGTCATGAACTCTTTTGACAGTCAGGTGGAGGAGCTGAAGGGAACCATAGAGTCACTGGAGGCTCAGCTGGTTCAGAACCAAACCCAGATATCTGACATGGAGGCCAGGCTGGAGGACAGCAAAGCCCAGGTAGAGCCACTAACTTACACTAAATCATTTTGTGCTACAGATTTAATTTAGAGCTCAATATCTTAACACATTTCCATAAAGTCTTAAATTTGAATGTGTATTTTAACTGCCTGATTTAATTGTCCAGAATTCAAGCAACAAATTGGCATCATCTTTACCAGCTTCTGTTGCTCTGTAGTGAAGAAAACATCCCTAATTAGATGTAATCTAAACTCCAACCTTTCCAGGTCTCTGTCTTGGAAACCCGGTTGGAGGAGGTCCAATCTCAGAACTCTGTGCTAGAGACACAGTATGTCACAGCTAGGGAGGAGCTGATGGAGAGGAGCTGTGAAATAACTCGTCTGGAAGAGGATGCTGTGAAACGAAGCCAGCTGGAGGAGAGCGTTGCCACTTTAGAGTCTAAACTCAGTCAGACCACAGAGGAAAATGTCAAGTTAGAGACAACTCTCAGGCAGATAATTGAGGACAAAGACAATAATCTTAACCAGTTACTACAAGAGAAAAGCAACCTCGAAACTACTTTGAAACAGTTGACAGATGACAAGGAGCAAGTCGAAACTGAAATGATTCAAGTAAACGCAGAGAAGAAACGGCTGGAAACCAGTCTAGACAAGCTAGCTGAGGAGAACAAACACCTGCAGGTCAACATTAAGCAGTTAACTGAAGAAAAGCAGAAGATTGATCAAATGACTGTAGAGAAACAAGAAGCTGAATCGACCCTTAGACAGGTCATTGAGGAGAAAGCCCAACTAGATGTTACCCTCAATCTGATAAACCAGGAAAAAATCCAACTTGAGGCTAAACTAAGCGAGTTAATCTCTGAAAAAAATAACTTGAATCGAGTAGTCGACGAAAAGCGTCAGCTGGAAGTCGACTATAATCAGCTGACTGAAGAGAACGTCAAACTTCAATGTAGTGTGAATCAAGTAACCGAAGAGAAGCTCCTGTTACAAGAAAGCATAGAGAGGCACGAAGACGAGGTGGCTTCACTTAAAGAGCAGAACGAGTGCATCCAGCGCTCCCTCCTGTCCTCAGAGCAGGAGCACCAGAGGCTGAAGGAGCAGCTCGAGATGAGAGACAAGAGGGCTGAGGAGGAGAACAGAGAGAGGTACAGTGCATCTCTGTCTGCTTTACACTTTGAAGTTTGTGTGAGTTACTATAGTTCAATTCTTCAGTATGTATATATTTTTGTATTCTTACTGTAATGTTTTTGTACTATTAATGTGACTTTTATGTTGTATCACAGGAGCCAACAGTTTGAGGTGGATCAGGCAGAACTGCATCAGAAGTTGGCTGGCTTACAGAAGGAGCTGACTGTGTTAAAGCAGCAGTACGATTCACTGCTGGAGCAGGTTGACCAACAAAACAGCCTCATAATGCAGCTCTCAGAACTGCAGGGAACTCAGACCCCAGGAGAACAGATCAGCTACATGGAGTCTGAGGAGACAGAAGTTGGCGGTGAGTGTAAACCAAAACTAGACGGAAGTTGTTTGTGAAACACTGCTGCGGCTTTACATTTATATTGAATTATGTGTTTCCACAGCGGAAGCAGCAGGACAGACTGATGTAGAGCTGACACTTGATACAAGCGTCAGTACTAGTACCCTTCCAGTAAAGAAACAGCTGAGCACTATGGTGTCTGAACTGGGTGAACTTTCCCACCAGTCTGATGTGGCTCTCAGGTACAATGAGTTTTGTACTAAGCACATACACAATTATACACCTTTTGTGTGTTGTATGTGTTTCATTACATGATAAATACATCTCCCTCAACCCCTGGTAGTGAGACAGAACTGGTCTTCAAGGAGGACGTCATTGAGCAGGAGATGATCCAGGAGCAACTTGGTGAAGAGAGGGAGGCATGTGTCGCAGATGAAGAGGAAACGAGGGGTAACGAGAAGCAGCAGCATCAACAGCAAACCTTAGATCAGGTAGAAAACAATTGTTACAATGTGTATTTGTCCGTCAGTCATGATGCTGTCATTTGTTTTACTTGAGGCTGGGGATACTTCCTTTATTGATTTAGCATTAATGTAATCGGGGAACTTGATAGTTGCTTCTGATATTTCTCTACCAGAGAGGAATGTTTAGCATTATTTTGGATTCTGACATAGAGGTTAAATTTATGTCTATACCTCAAATTGTTCACAAGTGTTCTGTTAAGAAAATGACTTCTATACATAAGCATTATTATTGAGTATATTTTTATAACAAACAGAATGACCTTGAGCGTCTTTATGATGTTTTATTTTATCTTCTATCTTGCAGCTTCCTGAAGACAGCAGTAGTCCCAGCAGTGTTCCTGAAAGTAAACCTGAAATCTATGAACTTTCTCCACCATCTTCCTCCCTTGGTGAGACCAGACAGTTAGAATCATCTGGTGAGTAATGAAATTGTGCTTATGACTGCAGTTTCAATGTGTTTGCTTGTGTTATTTATTTACTAACTTAAAAAAATAAAGCTACAGATTATTGCTTAGGCCAGGGGATCCCAAACCTTTTCAGCTCAAGACCCAAAAGAGAAATTTGGTTTCTCCCCGGGACTCAGACTTACAAAAATACATCATGAATTGCCATAACATCTACATTTATAAACTACTAATAAAGAACACAACAAAACATGAATGCCTTGAATGAGACAGAGAGGTAGATGACAGAGAGGATATTATCATTAAAAATCACCACTCACTAGTCACCACCACATTAGGCACACACGCACACACACATGGAATTTCTTACATTTGTCCGGCATGAAAACTAACACACATACACACTAACTAGGTTAATACAAACGTAACACACACATTACTGACTTTTCCACTGTCAAAACATTGTTGAATAAATGCAATTTGCTGCCTAATCCACATTAGGGACAAGCCCGCGAGTCAATCGCGGCTAGCAAGATAACGTCGGCAATCGCAACACTCAACGTTACCTCAGTCAGAGAGAGCGAACACGTTCAGGTCCAGGTTCGCGAGAAGGGGTGGGGGGCTAAACAGCCCCGCACACAGCATCTCAGCTGAACGGACAAGCGTAGCAAAAAAAAAAGTAGTTACTGGAAGTAACTCCAGTTCTATGAGTATGTGCATAGCACACAGCATTTGAGCTGAACAGACCAGCGTATGAATTCACATATCATAACATTGTTGTGCATTTTACCCAACAAAAACGGGTCCGTGACCCATTTTGGGTCGTGACCCTAAGTTTGGGAAAGACTGGCTTAGGCCAATACAAGCATTACACCCTATTATAGACTTCCAGGGACTTGACACTTGCTGCTGATGTATTCTGATTCACACTGAATTATTGCTTTAAGTCTGATCAATGATGTTGAAATAACTTGTGTATATATTCAATCCTTCTATCAGCGACAGAGTCATCCCGGATACAAGATGACCTCAACCACTGCAAGGAAATAATCACAAAACAAGAAAATCAACTCCAGACCCTGCGTTCAGAGTTTGACCTACTGAACTCCGACCTCGCACTGAGAAAGGAGTTGACCTCTGAGCTGGAAGTCCAAGTTCAAAACTTGGAGAAGAAAGTTCATGCAGCAGAGGAGGAGGCACATGGTGCAGCACATAAGCTGAACATCGCTTTGGAGGAGAAGAAAGGCATCGCTGATCAGGTACGGGGGAAGAAACTGCAGAATAACAAATACCACTTAAATAGTAAATGCCATTGTTACTCTGCCACTGAAGTATGATGCTAATACTGTGTGCTCATTTGTAGCTGGCTCAGCTGTCGGAGGAGAGGGAGACATTAACTCTGCAGCTGCAAACGGCTAAATGCCAGCTGGCTGACGTTATGGAGATGCTGGAAGGACTGGAGATGGCCAAAGGTAAATATTTTCCTATCTTACTGCAAATGAGGGATTGACTTCACCATGCAAGATTATTTACTGATTGTAAACCTCAGTCTGAAACAAAGTGCTGAATGCAGAGTAGCTTATGAAGGAACACACGGGCTTAAAGTGTGTACTATGTTGTTGTATGCTGATATTGAATGGATGGCTTTTCCTTGGTTCTGTAGGTGGATGGGATGAGAAATTCCTTCAGCAGGAGAGCGAGCTGAAGAGGGTTCGCTCTGAGAAAGCTAACCTGGAGCAGCACATCCTGGGCATGGAGTCTGAGCTGGAGATCCTGCAGGAGGAGGGGACCAAACTGAAGGATGAGATGGAGACCCAGAGGAGGACCTGTTCAGGCATGGAGCAGCAGATAGAAACACTCACGACAGAGGTGAGCAAAAGCCTGAGCAATATGTAGGCTCAAGCTGTTTTTCCTTGTGCAAAAACTGACAATCTCACTATTTCTCCAGACAACCCAGCTGAGGTCTGAACTTGTGTCCTGCACTGAGGAGCGAGATGACCTGAACCAGTCTCTGGGCCAATGGAGAGAGAAAGTTCACAGTCTGGAGAAGACTAACGGTGAGACAAGAAACCTACTTTCCATCCTGGAGGAGGACATCAGAGCGGGGAGGAAGGAGTATGAAGCCCTGCAAAGCAGCATGGAGAAACTGAAGACAGAGAGGCAACAGGTATGTACATGGAGAATTCAAAGAGTCTGGGACCTGTGCACAGTTCCTTGTGTCAATTAAAATACGTGATACAGGTCAAGAGAGGCTTTTATTTAGAGTTAGCTTACATTGATAGCATAAAGAAATGTGCACGAGTCTGTCACCTTGTCAGGTTTGCTACTTCGGGCCAGCCAACGAGACACAGAGTCCTTCTCCTTTTGTTTTTTGTTTTCAGTTCAGAACATAGCAACATGGATGATAGAAGCAGTAATGCCTCTTTGATTTTACTGGCTAAATGGCCGATGAAAACTGTCAGTACATTCTTGTCGATATTCTAAATATAACTGTGCAGCAAAAGTTATGTTAATAGCAAAAGTGAACAATAGATTAATGTAATACACTCACATTTCTTGTGTGTGTAATAAATTTCTTCTGTTGCTGTTTCAGTATTCTTTATGAAGAGTTAATTCACTTTTCTTTCACTAAAGCTGTTGGAGCAGATTAAGGCGCTGGAGCAGGCAATATCCCAACAGAGTGGAGAAAGAGAGGAGCTTATTGGGCAGCTTGACAAGATCACAGAAGACCACACCTCGGCCAATCAAAACACTGAGTCCATGGTCGGCAAGATACAGGTGAGGGGGTTATAACCTGTTGATTTCCTCAGAGAACCCGTTTTCACAATGCTTATTCTTTAGCTTGTTAGTTAAAAACAAGATAAAGAGTTTTGTGTTGTGCATGGGCCAATAAACCCTCAAATGGTTCAGATGCACTTTAGTTTCAATACTTGTGTAGCATCAACAATATTCATAATCAGACGTTGTTTTTGTTAACATATTGTCTGAGCATTGGTTAAATGCTGTATACTCAAAAATACTACTGACGATGATCATCAAAGATTCTTCAGATAAAATGTTTAATTCTAATTCTCCTTGTTTCCCTCCTGTTTATCCTCAAGGCTTTAGAGGGAGAAGTGTGTCGTCTCTCGCAGTCTCTAGAGTCCTCTCTTCTTGAAAAAGGAGAGATTGCCTCTCGTCTGAACTCCACACAAGATGAGGTCCAGCAGATGAGGACCGGTATTGAAAAACTCCAGGTCCGCATTGAGTCGGACGAGAGGAAGAAAAAGAAGATGGGAGAGCTGCTCAAAGGTGACTCTTAACATCCTTTGAAATTACATAACCTCTTGAGTTTTGTGAGTTGGTGTTGGTCTAAATGTGACTGCTTCCTTCTCTAGCTGCCCAGAGAAAGTCTGACTCGCTGCAAGATCGCATTGATGCCCTGGAGCGAGCGGCAGAAGATGCAGAGCAAAGTCTAGAAGAAGCTGTGCTGCAGGTATTCTTTTGTAAACATGTATATGCCAGAATAAATAATCACTGTCTGTCTTAAATTGAGACTGATCATTTTTACCATTGCAACATATTTCTGCCTGGATAAAATTCACATGTAAGGGGGTTAAATAAAAGGTCAACATTTGCTCTCTTTGTATTAAATCCAAATGTTTGATGTTCTTCCACAGGCGGAAACAGCCAAAGCTGAGCTGGAGGAGGAAAGGAGAAAGGTACCTTCATATTAATCTGTTTTTGTCTATCTGATTCCCTTTGCCGTGTATCTGTGATGTTTTTCTTTATGTTCTAATAGTAAAACATGACAGTTGTTGTAAACCAAGCAATATATTAATCAGATTTCTTCTCCCTTTTTCTTTCTTTTTCTTGTGCTCTTCCTTTCCTTTCCATCCTGATTTTCTTCTCCACCATTGGCTTTTCTCCTTTCACAAACTCTCTGCTGCTGTCTGTCTTCAACCTTCACCACCTCCTAACCCTCAGGTGGAGGAGGAGAAGAGAGAGCTCAGCGACAGACTATCGGAGCTTTCTGCCACGCTGGACAACCTGAGATCTGAGAAAGAATGCATGGAGAGAGAGCTGGAAGCAAAAAACAGAGAGATAGAAGAACTGAAGGCCTCTAAGGAGGAGCTGGAGAGAGGGTTGGAAAAGGCAGAGGTAGATAGAAAAGAAGAAGAGGAAAGGCAGAAAAACAGGGTAGAAGAGCTGGAGAAAGGAATGAGAGAGGAAGCAGAGAGGCAAACGAGACAAGTGGATAACTTCCAGGCGCAGCTGGAAGCCTCTCGGCAGAGAGAGATCTCCCTTGAGCAAAAGAGTGCCGAAACAGAAGGGGACAAAGAGAGGATGCAGTCTCTGCTGGTAGAGATGGAGAAAGAGAAAAGGTGTCTGCAGTCTTCTCTGGAGGAGTGGCAGACAGAAGGAGAGAGGCTCCGCTCTCAGGGAGAGGAGTGGGAGAAGGAGAGAAACAACCTGAGGACCAGTATTGAGGCTTTGGAAGAAGAAATTAAGGAGCTTAAAACACTCATAAAAGCTAAAGAGGAAGAGAGAGAAGTGTTGGAGAAGGAGGCAGATCAGAGACACGCCTCAGAAAAATCCATCTCATCTCTTAAGGCAGAGAAAGAACAGATAGAAGAAGAAAATAGACGGCTGGCAGAGGAGAGAGAGAAACTGCACTCGACCCTGTTTTCAGTGGAACAAGAGAAAGATAACCTGCACTGCACTCTTGCTTCTGTAGAAGAAGAGAAAGAAAGACTAGAGCAAGAGAGGGCGGTGTTGGCTGATGAGAAGGAGAAGCTTCAATCTAGCCTGTCTTCGAAAGAAAAGGAGAAACACGACCTGCAACAAAGTCTCTCTTCTGTAAAGGACGAGAAGGAAAGAATAGAGGAGGAGAAACAGAAGTTGGAGGCTGAAAAACAAGAATTGCAGTCTTCCCTTTCTTTGATTGAAGGAGAGAAAAACAACCTGTCGTCAGCTCTTTCTTCACTGGAACAAGAGAAGCAAAGAGCAGAAGAGGAGAAAGAGAAGCTCACAGAAGAACAAGAGTGTCTTCGGTCTGCAGTTGCCTCTGTGGAGAAGGAGTTGGAAACATACAAGTTGTCCGTCACACAGCTCAATGAGCAGGTACACACACATGCAGCTTACATTTACTTGTTTGTCTCACCTTTGATCCTACAAAAAGCTGAAATCCAACCATTTCTTTTCTCCGCTTCAAAATGTCAGTGCAGCAGTATGTTTCCACAAGCTGTTCGTAAGTCATTCTTGAAAACAGTAGTAGCCTTTTACATGCAGGACTAAGCCAAATCTGCAGTAGATCACCCAGTAGTAACTTCAGCCTGTGGCATGAGTGAATTTCAAAATTATTCTATAATATAGAATATATTATGAGAATGATATCTTGTTTTATTTTATTTCCACATGACTAAATCTCACCACTCCTGTTTCAGGTGTCAGAGCTGAAATCTCAAGTCGCTCGTGTGTCTAAAGAGAGAGACTCTGCCCTGAGTAAGATGAGCCTCTGGATGAAGACCTGCAAACAGCTGGAGCAGGAGAAGCAAGTGATGTTAACCAGCTCAGGTGTGGAAAAGTTTACATTTAAGGGACTTTGCATTATTTTAAAAACTTGATGTGGAAGTAATCAGGAGCGACTAGAATTCTCAGTCTGGACACAAACTGCTGTTTTGTGTTTTTAAATTAATCCAAATGTATCTAAGATTTGAATTATTCCAGACAAAGGTGAATATTGTGAAAAGTATAGACCATGAGATAATTCAGTTTTATCCTATGATCTTACTTTTGATTTGAAACAGGAGGGCTGTGATAGCATTAGTCTCAGTACTAACATGCAGTATGACTTGGTGATTCTTGCCAATTTTTTCCATTTAGCATGACAGACTGCAATGTTCGGACCTGCACTGTGCTCTGGAAACATGGAGATTAAATCTCTAGAAAGTGCAGCTGAATCATTTTGTTAACATGGGCCACATTTTTGTTACAGGCGACGGAAAGAGCAGTGAGGAGGTGCAGACTGAGGTGAACCAGCTGAAGATGGAGGCAGAGGAGAGACAGAAGAAAGTGGAAGACCTGAAGACTGCCCTGCAGCAGAAGACGACGGAGGCAGAAGAAATGACTAAGGAGGTGGAAGAACTTAAGGCTGCCCTCGATGGAAGGAAGAAGGAATTAGAAGAGAGAAACAGACAGCTGGAGGAGATGAAGAGTGAGTTGGATGAACTAAACAAACTCCTGGAGGAGAAAAGCATCGAGGCAGATGAGAGCATGGATAAATACTGCAGCCTGATGGTTAAAGTCCACAAGCTGGAAGAGACCAATGATGCACTGACAACACGACTGGAGCAGTTCACTACTAGCCAACGTGCTAATGAAGCTAACATCCACTCCAGCAGCACCGACAGTCCTCACCGCCGGCGCTCAGGACGGAAGTCTTCCTCCAAACATCAGGAAGAAAAACTGTCTGAGAACGCTGAGAACATGGCTCCTTCAGCACTTCAGAGGTCTCCTCAGGGGTCGTCTTCAGGGAAACGGGGTCACCGTGATATCGGCGATAAAGACAGTGCCCAGGAGGCCCTGCACAACCTGACAAAGAAACTCAAAGCCAACGCAGTGACTACGCCCAAACCGAGAACTGAACAGGAAGATGAGGAGTTCAGACCAGAGGGACTTCCTGAGCTGGTGCAGAGAGGTGCGTGCTGGGTGGTAATTTAAAGTAGCTCATCAACATCTGGGACACCTGTAGTTTGTCTCCTGAGTGTGATTAGCCTGTAATTTAGATCAAGAAAATGTTTTAATGTTTACAGGGAATTACAAGATTGAGCAGCACTAACATGCCCGCATTTCTATTGGTTTGAAATACTGCATGACTCTAGACCCCCCAGCTTTTTGTTCTTCCCTCTCACTTATGAGTTTCAGTCGCCATAGTGCAAAAAAAAGAAGAAGTCATTATTTGTCCTCTCACAGGCTTTGCTGATATTCCTCTGGGGGAGGCCAGTCCTTTCATCATGAGGAGGATCGCGGTGAGGCGCTGCAGTCCTCGACTGGCTGCCAGACAGACTGCTCCCACATCCGCACCTGGCGGGGAGGTGAGCAGCTCCACCCCCCTCCCACACTCTCTCTCACTCACTCACTCACTCACTCACTCTCACACTCTCTCTCGCACTCACACAGTACTCCTCCTGCCCCCAACAGCCAGCTACGCTAAATGAAAATACACTCTAGGGCCATTTTATTAGGTACACTTGCATGCCAACACAAATGGCAAGCTCTTCAAAACAGCGAATCACGTCGCTGTGATATACAATATGCTCTTTACACAGTATGAAACAGAGTGTTGTGAACAATGGGATCTGAATCTGAGCTGCCAGTCTCCCTTTCTTACTGCCCCATATTTTGCAGTCAGCTTGACCAGTCAGAAAGAAAAAAACCTTTTCAGTTTTTTATCGTCAGGTCTGTGCCTGTTTTTGATGTTAGTATTTCTGTTTGTGTGTTACAACTGCCATTGCCCTCTATATTGGAAAAAAAGGTTAAATGACCCAGAGACTAAGCTCAAATATGAATGATGTCTTGTCACATGTGGGGAAAACGCAGTTCAGTGTCTCTGCATTTTTTCAGAAGTTGGATTTGTTTGTGGTATGATACTCTACAAAAAGAGACTAGAGACTAATTAACAGCTGAAACAAATATACACCTATCAGGACGAGCCAGACCTACTAGCTCCAAATGGATTATTATTACTGTACCATAACTTTTCATTTACACACTGGCTAAACATATCCATGCATTGTCACCATAAAGGCCGTGATACATACATTCATACACTTTAGAAAAATGGACATAGTATCTTTGAGGTCACCTGTTGGTATCTGAAGGAACTTTAAGAGACGGCCAGCCAGAGTCGAAGAGTTCATGATTTCCGCCAACTTTCCAGGTCAATGTGTATGTGTTCATTTAGGTTGCCAGGCCCCTAATATCTACAGGATATCCGGACCCCTCTCAGCTTCTAGTCAGTCCAGGTCAGCTTCTAATCGCGTCAGGTCAGCTGAAGTGAACCAGCAGTGATTTAGAGGATATAGAGGTTTCAGGTCAGAGAGGTCAAGAGGAAAAAAATGTCTCAGTCAGTGAGTCAGTCTTTACATGTGTTCACCTACACTGAAGTGTTGCTGCCAGTGTTCTTTCACTCACTGTTCTTCTCTTCATCTTATCTGTCTTATCTTGCTCTTCCTCCACAGGTTTTGGGGCCCATACCCCTCCACAGTCCCTCTGCAGACGGCTCCAACAGGAAGTGTCTCTCCCCGAGTGGCGAGGAGAAAGTTTCGCGTCGTTCACTGAGTTTACACAAGACGCCAGAGCAGAAAGAGAAGCAACTATTAAAAGAGCAAACACGAGAAGACAACTGTCACGTTCAGTAGATCGACGCACACACACAGCCTTGCACTTGTGATTCATTTGCAGAAGTATACACATGCACACTCATAGATATGCAAAAGATTAATACTCCACTTTTTGAAAAGACACATTGAACTTTAAAGTGAAGACACATTTATTTTAAAAGTAACATCCACCTTTAAAGTGTTTAACATGCAATTTGCCTTTCTTTCTTTCTGGGGGTGGGGGGGCTGTGTGTGTGTGTGTGTGTTAAATCACTTTCCATTCTCTGTTGGTAGCTTAAAGTCATGAGAAATAAAAGAAATCACTAACCCAAGTAAGATGATGAGGCAGGTTAAAGAGGAATCTGTAACTATCCAAGTTCTGATTTTCTTCATAGCACTACTTTTCATTATGCTCTGTTTTAAGCGATTTGTAATGAAACTGTCTGTCTTTTGAAATGTCACGTACGTATTTTTTTCCTAAATGTTTTAGAATGAATGAAAGCAGCATTGCTTGTGATTCCTCTGTATGTAAACCAGCCGGGTGTGTTTGTTCGTCTGTCTTCATCTCTTCACTCGCTGGTTGTACTTTCTTTTGTACTGTTTGTTGTGTTCTTGGTGTGTGTGTGAGAAATGTCTTGCTCTTTGTTCATAGTCGATGATATACGGTAATAACAGCTATGCTTCATCCGTCTATTAGTCCTGTAACATATGACCTGATCACTAATGGCAGCTAAGATCCTTTAGATTTTCTGTTCTGACTCTGTCTCATATCCTCTAGATATTTTTATAGTAGAAAACAAATCTGATTTTTGTTTTGACTTTTTCTTTCTTTCTTACTGATTTTGCAACAAATGCTGAAAGCAGGTCTGCTTTTTATCAGTTTCTGTTTTTTATTTGGGTATAGTTCAATGTTATTGATCATTGTAAATATTGATGCCAAATAGTTCAAAATTGCCCTTTTTTTTGCTAAACCTTCAAACAACTTCGTAACTTGTGTGGTGTGTTTGTCACATACAGATGGGTGTTTTTGTCTTTGATACTCTTATTGGATGAAAAGGTATGTGAGAGTGCACAGAGTGTCTGCAGCTGATATAGAGGTACACAGTACACTCTGCCACCACAGGGTGGAGAATCAAAGCCATATGGAGAAAACATGTTGGATATGAGTGTGACTGTCTGACAGTGCAAGAAACACCTCAGGCAAAATAAAATATCTGTGGGGGGGGTGGGGTAAAATATCTAAGAACATTTTATATGATTCCTCAGGCCATTAAAGAAACTACAAAATAGATGTAAACAGAATTAAAAGTGAAAAGCATAAATTCAGCTCAAGCTGCTGTGTATGTGATGAATGAAACGGTCAGGTTTTTGGTTATTTTTCAGAATGCCTTTTATCTTTCATACAAACCTGTTTTTTCCTCAGATTATAATGAGGGCCGATGTCCATTTGGCTTTTATTGAGATAAAGAGTTGAGAATTAACATTTTATTCATGCAACATGAAACTAAGTGGTCCCACATTTCTGAAGAGAAAAAGTAATGCACGTTTTTGAAAGGATTCACTTATAATACAAATTACCTTCTCCTTTGGAAGCCATGTAATTTAATATCCATACTGTCCCCCTACACTGGAAGTGTTGAGCTGTAAACTGACATGTATTGTTTAATTAAATGCAAACTGATTAGGATCACACATATACATATATCATTTGCCTGTCCACCTTTACTTAACTTCATGCCCTGGAGGCGTCAGGCCACAATAAAATACCAGCAGCTCTTTGCCTTTTCAATAATGCAGCTCTTGATTCAGACACCACATTTCAAAGCACACCTAATTAGGATTTGCTCATAAACGACAAGCTAGTATTGTGCAATTTTACAGGAGACGAATGGAAAACAAACTAATTTCCTCATGATGGAGTACGGAAATCAGATGGTGATTCTGTTTGGCTTTATTGAAGTAATCAGTGACGGGCTGGTCTGAGGACTGCTGCATCAGCCACAACTACTGTACTTGGATTAAGACTAGTCCCACAGAACAACCTGGCAGTTTTTAGAGACAGGTTTCAACAGAAAGTAACATAGCTGAAATCAACGCTAAATATATCATTCATAACTCCCTTTTCTAATAGACCCACGTGTTTACTCACTGCACAGAACAACCATCCATGTAACATCTCTTTATGTAACCATTTCTAATTCATGACTAAATTTCAAAGATTGTGTCGCTTTACGACAACAAAGATGCAATAAGCTGACCAAACCTGAGGTCTGCGCCTCAGCTTCTTAATTGAAAGCAGCAAATTAGACGTCAGTATCCCGCAGCTTATATCATTAAGTGTCCATCATGCTGAGTGTGACAGTACAAACACACCATGGGAACGGTGGTCGATGTGAAACGTCAAAAATGATTAGCAGGATTTCTCTGGGTGAACCTTCACGTTGTGTCTGAGGATCACTGCTTTGGCTCAATAACATTGATCTTCTCTTCTGGTGTATAGATGTTAGCATTAGAGGTATTGATGTGTGACGACCTTTTGACCTCTTGTTCTTAAGGCCTAGTAAGAACACATTAAGATAGGACACAATAGGTTCAGACCAATTCATCAGGAGCATCACTGAGGTTTTTACATTCACCTGGTTTGTTCATTCACTCTCATATGTTCTTGTCTCTCTGATGGCAGCGGGTGAGGGGGCAGCAGGACATGCTGGGTTATGGGAACAGCGAGGAGGCTGCACAGTCACACACCTCAGAGCGGATACAGTCCTGCTCTGATGTCTGGCTGGAACTGTTAGCGGAAGCTGCAGTGCCAGAACCAACTCTGGAAGAGGACACGGGAAATGAGGAGATGGGTCCACTGAGCTATGTTATCACTGGCGCTCAGGCCGGAGGGTGTGTGTTTGTGTATGCTGGTGTGTGTGTGTGTCTGTCTTTAAAACTGACAGACTGACTGACCGTCGATCCCCCCCGCTGTATGCATGATTTGTCCCATTCTTCACCGCTGCAACACTGTGAAAGCAGCCGTTCTCAGGGCCAGAGGAGAGTCACTGACAGGAAGTGTCGACCAGTTTGTGTGAACAGCACGGAGGGAAAGAGACCAAAAAGAAGAGCTGAACCGATGGCGGTGTGTTTGAGTTACTTTAAAAAACTAAATTATGTAATCTGCAATGTTAAAATATAACCAAGACCCAGATGTTTTCCTGGGAGTGGACGGAGCAATACACCACATGGGTACCACTTCTAGTCACCTATTAAAAAGGGCTTATAGGTTGTAACCACAGGTTTTATTGATGGTTAATACATGATTTACTAAGGCTTTAGCTGTTTAGTTAATCAGACTTGATAACCTGATGACTGTTTGACCAGCTAAAGGGATTTTC
This sequence comes from Macquaria australasica, assembly GCA_005408345.1. NCBI lineage: Eukaryota > Metazoa > Chordata > Actinopteri > Centrarchiformes > Percichthyidae > Macquaria > Macquaria australasica. The sequence continues at coordinate 127,882 of SEMN01000903.1, read as the reverse complement.
TACAACCTGGCAACCCAAACGTTTTTCTTATTAATGGCTTTTAACTGATCTATAAAGCATTAGTCTTATCAACCATTAATAAAGGCCTTAGTTCAAAACCTATAAATCCTTTATAAACGGTGACTTATTACAAAGTGGTATTAAAACATGTTCCGTATGAGGACAAAACAACAAGACTACTACTCTAAGATTTTTTAGACCCTACTGATAGATGTACATGTCTTAAAGCATTACCTACAAATTGCATGCACAATATTTTATATTGCTGCTGACATCCTGCCTTCTTTCCTATCATTTGACCTTGCACAGGTGTGTCTTTAAAGAAGCAATTCAGTATTGCATTTCCATAAAGTTGGAGGACTTAGGAGAGACAGATACCCTGACTTTTAGTCCCTACTAGAGTTAAGCTCCAAAGGTTTCCACAATGCAACTTGTCTTTGTCTTTTGTTAGACCCTCCCTAACTGGTAAACTCTTTCAAACTCCATGCAACCAGTTTGTAACGCAGGCTTCCTGTGTGTGATCCCCAAACTGAGATAACTCATATGAGGTCACTTGAGTCCTTTTCTCACAGTGCCCCTTTAAAGCATCCCAACAAAATCTAAAAAGAAACACGGCATGCCCCCACTGTAGTCTTTAAAGGCCTTAAAATCTGGTTTCTTCTGGTCTTTTTGGTTTTGTTAGGTGTGCATGTGATGGGTTGGCGTGCTTAAAGCCACACCAACATCTGGCATGTGTGGCACGTTAAATGAAGCACACGTCCTGTTGAAGTGGTGGGAAAAGAAGATTGTGTGGTTCAGTTTGTGCTGTCAGGGGCGACTAGCCAGCATGTCTGAGTGTCTGTGTCCTCTGTCAGGACAAACAGTAAGGCTGGAAACCAGAGGAGGGAGGAAGAGGAGGAAGAGAAAGGATCTCAGATTGAAAAAGAATAGATAAATGGCTGGATTGAAGAGGAATTCGTACAAATGCATATTTTTAGAGGAAAATAAAGGAAAACCCTGCCTGATCACCTGATCATGTTGGCTCGCTTTCCCACTGAAGCTAATCTGACTTTCACACGATTGTGCCTCCCCACACTCACCGCCTCCTTTTGAATGGAGATATAATGTTCAATTACACACAGAGAGAACGAGCTATTTTTAATAACCAGTGTCCCCGGGCTATTTTTACAGCACCTTTCTAGCGAAGAATTGCCTCCACATGCACAGAACTAAAAATAGAAACCATTATAATAAAATCGACAAAAGACGCTGGCCGCTTCAGTTTATCTGACTCCTGTAGTTACAATGTTTTGAAACATTAACCTCCCTCGGGGAAATTACTTTCAAAGACTCGTGTTGAACCAGTGGCCTCTGCTCCGTGAAGCTGCGTGTGAGCTTTCTGTGAAGTTACAGAGACATTTACTTTCAAAACTGGAGAATGTGCAAATATCAGCCGAATCGAAAACCTTAACTGGACCTGAGTAGGGTATATTCTGACCAGAGACAGGTACTGAGTATGAGTTATAGTAACAGAAGAACTCACATGCCCAATAAATGATGGGTGAAGTAATTTATACAGTAACTATTCTTTGAATAATTTGAATAATGGGTATCATGCATCTGAAACGGTTGAATCCAATATATACAATCTTGACTCCAATATCTTGATGTGGCAGGATGGACCAGGGGTCAGTGAGGTTGTGTCTCAGCTGCTTATTGATGTTGCTCAAAGCAAAATGACATTTAGAAAATCCACCAGCAACATGTGAGTTTGTCTTTTCAAGTACAACGTCCCGATTACTGTGGATTATCCACTGACCTCACTGTCAATACTTTTAGAGAGAAAATAGTGTAGTATGTGGGTAAAGTGACCTCTGAATATCTCTTGTCCTTGAGTAGGATACTGAGCCTGCGGTGTGTGGCTCTCATTTTAAAAGTTTAACTGCTCAACACAAGTCATCTCTTGTGCTGGAGGTTTCAGGTTTCCACATAACATTCGTTGCATACTGGACTGTGATTGGCTTCCAAACTAGTTGTGATGTCAAATCATGCTCTCAGATTTAATGTGCGTACAGATAAACTTTTCTCTTTCAGCAGATGAATTTGAATTTTGTCTTCTAGTATCATACTACATCCTTCTGCACAGTGAAGCTCGAGCAAGTGAAGTAACAATAAGAACAACACATTTTTGAGTGGATGGGGGGCTTTAAATCATGATATTGACCTTTACCAGCAACCAGTTTTCTCTTGTGGAACTGATTTTAAATATACCATAACCAGTCGTGTGGTTTCTCCATTACTCCTGGTTCTCTCGACCTTGGCTGGCTAGATGGGCTCTGATAACGGAGAACATATCATGGTGAAATGAGCCAGTGTACTGTATCTGTCTGACTGTGTGCTGTTGATTCTGTTCTCTACTTCCTGCTTTGATAACTTTACCTCACGCATCATAAGACCTGCTGCCACTGGCCGGTCGCACTCATCAGCCCACTCTATCATCCAGGAAGTTTAAACACTAATAATTACTCAGTGGTTGACCGGCTGTGAACTGTATGAGAGACGATACTGATTAATGTGCTTCCAGATATTTAATAAAGCAGAGTTTTGTCTGGCAGTGGGGAGAATGAGTTGGTCACTGCATGTCTGGGAGAAACTTTAAAGCCCCTGAAAACTTGATTAAATGTTATGGAACATTTCTCCATAACTTTAAATATTCATGACTAAATAAGGAACATGCAAAGTTAAAGTCTGATAGAAACATCTTTAGTTATCATTTATTCATTTTATTATATTTATTATACAATTATATTGTGTGGGTGTGGTTTGATCTGATTTGATTGACAGTGACCAAACAACCATCCAAATGTCATCAGATTTCAATTCTAATGTTGCTAAATCCTGATTTGTGCACAGTAATGCATGGCATCTACAACTGGAGCCCCGTTTTTTTAGCCTAAATTTGTTTACATTTTGGCAAATTGGCACCATTAAAAGTATGCTAAATTATCTATCAGCTATTCCTGTTTGTAATGTGCCCATGGAGGTACAAATATCACTGGATTACTTTGATACTGAAGAAAACTTGATGCTTCTCAGACAAATTCAGGAGTCCTAGGGAGCGACTTTTTTCTATGATTGCTAAGCAGATTTATGGACATTTATTTGTGATAATGATGTCCTCCGAAAGTGTAAGTCACACTGAATCTAAACATGTGTGCATCATGTCTGTGTGTGTTCAGATTTGACTGAGCTATGACTCCAAGAAGGAGCGCCATTTTTGATGCAAATTGCAGCAATCAGGCGCTAATGGGGTTTAAAGTATCTTAATTGCCTCCATGAAGTGTGTGTCACAGCCTCTGCTGAAGCTCCAACTGTTGACCGTGTTGGTAAGCGGGACGAACTACAATAACTAACTTCCTGTTGTTTTTATAACACCAGCATGCACCTGTCCCTTTCACATCAGGCAGCATCTCTACATCACGTCTCTATGAGCAACTTAACAGCAGCTGAAAAATCTTTGTTTTTTTACCTCCAGTGGTTTAACTACTAACTTTGCGGCAGTGATGTAGAAGTGTACTCAAGGGTGTTTCAGTGCACCGTGACATCACTGTTGGGTGTGGTTACAGGTGAGTACACTTCTGACCACACCCATCAGTAATGCTGGATGCTCTTCAGCCTGGTGTTACTGTAAGTTATGCAAGTGTTTGCATTAAATTCAGCATTTATGCACCAAGTAAAATCACAACTGTACATGCTGCAATATTGGAGTAGAATAGAAAGTTTCATATCACTGCTGAATTATGATGTAATTAAACAACTATTGAGTTTTTTTGTAATGGAGATGGAAGAGCTTAGGGTCTATCTTATTTTGTTGTTTGGGAATTTCTGTGAGGACAGCAGCAGTTACTGTCCAACAATGACTGATCATGTGACGCATCTTTTTCTTCTGGATATACAGAACCAACAGCAGGTTGATCACTTTGAATAACACAGCAATCAGAGAAAGAATTGAAATCTGTTATATTTTCAAGTCACATATTGTACAAAACCCTTTGTTACATTGTATTTAGAAGCTCTACAGATATTATTATAACAAAGTGTTCTCCCAGACTCACATCAGTGTAGAAACACTCTACAAGTACAAACATGCAGTTTAGAAAAATACAGTTTTCATGATGGTCATATTAATACATCTTGCATGTTAGCAGAAAATTAAAAAGTCTTAAGAGTTAGTTTCATTTTAGCACAGCTAAATAAGATGATTGTGTAACAATGTCATATGTTTGCTAACACACCGAATAGCAAAGAGAGAAGGCAGAGGCAGACCAACCAGCAACTACACAGTGTAATACTGTTTCCATGCAGTGTTAGTACTGAACTATACAGTAAAAGTCAAAACATCTATAACCCATCTTTCTATCAGTTAAAGTAGGATGTCCAGTGGGCTTCTTAAAGAATCGTTAAAACGTCCAGTTAAATTAAAATAATAATTTCTTTTTTTCAATTAGGACTGAAAAAAGATCAAATAATTGTAACTGAACTGGATTCTTATAGCAACTTTTCGGATTCATCAGGATTTTTACCTACTGTTCTCAGTACATTATTGGTACCAAGTAAAACTACAAGCTGTGCCACAGACTTATTTCTTCTTTTCTTTGTCATTACATTCACTAGATCCATTCAAAACCCTCTCAGTAAATTCTTCAGTAAGTTGTCAACCTAATCTAGCCGTCAGATATAATTTACTTTCACACTCCTCGTGTATGTGGGTAATAATCTGAGGGTTCAATTCTCTTGCTTGGATTGTTAAAGAGAAAACTTTGTGTGTTAAATCTTGTCGTTGTCGTTAATGCCACATAGCAACAAAATCTAAGCCTTTTGGTTGGATGGACTGGTTAGCTGTGGAAGCTACAGTATAGCGTGTTGTTACGTTCAAAGGCTGTTAAATCAAAGTGCATTTTTAACGGCAGGCGTGCACACGTGGAAGAAAACCCTCATTGTGTGTGTGTGTGTGTGAACGCTGGGCATTAAAACTGAATTTATTCTTTAACTATAACATTGAAACTTTCATGACCTGTCAATGTGCAAATCTGTGAATCCTCCTATCAGACCATCATATCTCAACAATGTAAACACAAATTATTTGAATGTTTTTCTCACACTCTTATCCTTCAGGTCATGATGTGTCCCCAGTAAATTGATTAAATTAGAGATACAATGTTCTCCAGGACACCAGAGGTTAACAGCTGAGATCAGACACGTTTCCTTGTAATTCAACATCTGTTTGCAAGATATGTTTCACACATTTGGTAGCACCGCTCAGAAATGCAGTTCACTGTGAATCATAGCAGCTTTGGGTCGGTCAGCAGAGAGTAAACTGAAACATTTCGCTTGAATAGCCTCTGATAGGCAACATGTATCACAGGCCCGTATGATACTCTGATGCATTATGTGTCAGAGTATAAATGGACATTTCAATGGTTGTGACTAACTGGCTCAAAGGGTCACTGCATCGCTTATATGTGACTGCTGCAGTATCTCAGAACATTTTCTGCTTCCAGACACTAAAACAGGTAAAACAGTCAAGCCTGCAACAGTCTACGTACTTCATCCACTGAGCCATACAAATTATATTATAGAAAACACAAAGTATTGAATTAATATGGCCACATGTGGATCTGGGCCAGCAGAACATCATGAGTGTGAACCACTGATTTAGTTTTGTTGGACTGGATATAGACCAACAGTGTTGGGCTTATAAAACACCTCATTTTCCTCAGTTAAAGAAAACAGAATTGTTACTGATAACACATAAATCAGTATGAACACTTGGTAAATCAGTTGTCCACCTCCCAGTGTGTTGGGCTTGGCCTTGGTTTGGCAAAGTAAAGAGTTGAAGGCACAGCCATGGTTTTAAAATACTGGAGTGCTGCAAACACAGACAGGCATCTTCTGACTTTTATATATTAAGTCACAAAATACTGTACTTTTATATGTTGTTGTTTTTTCTTTTTGTAAATTTCTTTTGTCCTTTTGCTAGGGTTGATTTCAACAAGATCAACTCATGCCCTGTATGTTCTTCTTCTTGCTCTTTGTTTCACTGGCGGGATGAGGGTGGTGAGAAAAATGTCTCATTGTCAAAAATCCACTGGAGTGTTCTTGAGCAAGGCTTACATCCCTGTAGAGGGGTGAAGTGCCACATTCTCATTATTACTTGATTTGTCAGTAAAAACAGTTCATCTGGTCGAGCAGCTCTGCTCTTACCAGTGATGACAAAAGACCTTGGAAAGATCTTGAAAGGTGTTGACCGTCCTCTTTCTACTTGAGGTGTTCAATGACTGAGATATCTCCTCTCTCTAAGTCCAGTCCGTTCATGAACAAACCACCGTTTCTAGCCAGAGGTGTCGTCAGGCCCTGCAGCCCGGCCTCCCTCTCGTTCCTGTCCCGTTCGTCGTTGAAAATGCCCGACGCGGACCTCTTGGGCATAGTGAGCTCAGGGGCGGGGCTGAATCCCAGCTCCGAGGACAGTTTGCGTTTAATTGACGCGGCGCGCTGGAACTTATCGTAGATCTCAACACTGACACGTCGCCGTGTTTCTTTGAACTCTGCTGAGACGTTAGCCGTCCACTCTGCAGCATGAGCTCGGATCTCCCCTACCTGCCAGGTGAGACAGAGAAACAGGTTAGATGATAGTACGGAGGGATACACATGGATGGCAGGTTTGATTCTTGATGAAATAAAATAGAGAGAAATGAAGAAGAGGAAAATTAGAATAGAAGAGAACATGTGGAACAGCATTTAGAAATAACCTATAAAGGACCTTTTTTGTGGTTTTGTATGAGGAAGGATTTTAACAGCAGTGGTCTGCAGAACATGTTTCAGGCACCTTCTGGGCAGCTATTAGTTTCCGTTCAGTGACAATCAACATGCAGAGACTTAAAGCTTTGTAGAAATGTTCCATCACAGTGAACAGTCTGTCAACTTTACTCTCTTTGACAGTTACTGTATATTATCTGCGCTTTAATTCAAACTCACTGCTCTGAAAACTTTGCATGTTGGTGCATTCAAGGACACTCCGAGATCCAAGATTTGCCAGTCGATGACCAAATCACATTGTCCCTTTTATGATGTCCATGTCTGACTGTTTTTATTTTTGTCTGTATGATTTTTTCCACAAGTTGATGAATGCAGTGCCTACAGTATAATGTATAAATCCATGGTATGGCCCTTTGATGATCTGGAGAACCATAAACATCTTCATTTAGAGACGGTCAGTATTTAGAGCACTCTTGTGTGTTTAGCTTTTAAAAGAGAAAATACAGAGCGAGAGAGAAAGAGTGAAACAGGGAGTGACGATGTCACTGACCAGGAAGTCAACTCGATTACATTAAAACAATGTATCTGCAACTACACAGGACGTCACAGAGTATTAATCAGTCACACCTTAAAATAACTAAATAGCAATAAAATGTATATTTCTGGTGGAACAGAACAGGATGTTACAGCAGAGACGTTCATTGTGTTGCAGAGAGCACGCTGCTGCATGTTTTCATCTGACTACCAGAGCTGAATTTTGAGATCAATTAAAAAAATGTATTTAGGGAAACACAGCCATTACTGTCTTCACATCTCAGTTTAAATTAATTATACATCTCACTGTCTGTCTGTCACCAGAAAACCACAGGATCTGAAATGAATAGTTTTGCTGCACCACATAGAGTTTTCCTCAGTGTGACAGAGGCCATGAAACGCCTCAATACAAATGGAGCAAAACACTGTTGAGCACTTTGCCTGTGTCAGGCATGAGGTCTTTCATTACAAAAATGTTTTTGCCTCTGATAGTAAAAACAACATTTCCAAGTGCAAGTAACATTAGAGTTAAGTCACCACAGTGACAACAAACTGTATGTTCTGTACTTTTTGATGTTACGAACGCAGTATCATGACACTTAATGACAGGACAAGGCCAACTACTACTAATCAATACAGCCAATTCTTCCAGTGTTGCTTCTGTTTTCATTCATAAATTCTACACTGTACGTAAATCCACTTTTTCTCTCAAAATCAAACTGAGGGCAGGTTGATAAACACCGACAGGAGAGGATGGAGGCGGACAGAAAAGTAAAGGCAGACTGACGCACAAGAGGAAGAAGTGAAGCAGAGGTGTGCCGAACGCTGCGCCAAAACCTTTGTTTAACCAGGATATTTATGTGCCTTAATGGACCCCTAACATGCTTAAGTTTAGTCCTGAAATCCCATCAAAAGGGGACCAGAGCAGCATTTTGAGCCATTCTGGTATCAAATCACTTCAGGGCTAAAGAGAGCCGTGTGCACACACACCTCAAATACTTACTGCCTCCAGGTATAACTATATCACAGTGCCTGATGATAATAACACACACACATTTACAGACCAGTAATATTATGGCGTATCGCAGCAGGACTTCAGCATGACAACCCATGGATACACACACACAACACACACACACACACACACACACACACACACACACACACACACACACACACACACACACACAAGATACAAGTCTTGTTCCCTGAAACTCTTAAATGAGAATATAAGAACTTTATTCACACTCACCCATCACTAACACTATGGTGAATCCAGAGAAATATAATCACATTAAAGGTGTCAGCTGTGTCATTCTGGTGGGGAACCTCCAGATTTTTCAGTTAAGCGCCCCTGAGAAAACTCCCAGATGTTCCTTTTTGGAAACAACTGAATATCCTGTGTTATATTTAGACCACAGGCAGCTCTAGATACATTTTGACAAAAGGACATCATCACACATTCTCCAAATTACTTCTTTCTCTCTTTCTCTCTCTCTGGAGATACTCACAATAATGGCCTACGACCGTGTGTATGTGTTTGGATGGCAGGCAGTGAATTGGATTAGTAAACAGTCTTATCATTGAAATGAAGTTAAGCAGAGGGCAAAAGTTGAGGCAGGGACGTGGCACTGTAAGTGAGTAGCACGAATAACCCACGTGATGGACGGACAGAGACAAAGAGATATAAACGGTGGAAACATACACATCGACAGATATACAGGTGTTTAAAAAAAGTGTCAAAAAAGGAGCCGCAAAAGAAATTAGAAAGATGAATGAAGGAGTAAATGAAACCAACAGTCTCGTACCTCTTCTTTCGTCCTCTTGGAGATGACTCTGAGCCAGTCTCCTATCATGCTGAGGATGGCAGCAAAGTAGGCTAGTCCCACCAGAATCCAGAACCATACAACCGGTTTATAGTAATCTAAGTACTCTATTTCTGAACCACCTAGACACAGAGACAGAGGCAGACAAGAGACAATGACTGTGATATATCCAGTAGAATCCAAAACAGTCCACCTGATGAGATATACAGGCATGATGCAGAGAGACAGACAGGTTTAAAGTGTCTGTCTGTGTTGGTATTCAGTCACTTGGGTGTGTGTTTGTACCTGCCACAAAGTCTCCAAATCCTATGGTAGTCAGGGTGATGACCACAAAGTAAAGGGACTCCAGCACAGACCAACCCTCGATGTGTTTAAAGATGGCTGCTGGGAGCGCCACAAACAGCAGGCAGCCGAACAACACGAACAGCAGGGTGGAGATGACGCGGATCTTTGTCTGACTGATGTCCCAGTGCTGCAGGAGAGAGAGGCGGAGAAAATGAGCAATATGATAGTGAATTTGAACTCTGCGACAGACCTGGTGATCACTGTAAATGTGCATGAAGCTTTGGCCCTCAGTGTTTGTTCAGTGTGGTTTGTTGAAGTTCTCTGGTGCAGAAGCTGAGGAAAGCTGTATAGTAAACCCTTAATTAATCGCTTCTTCACTGGAGCTGTTGGAGTGGCGGCAAGCAGGTGCTTGAAAGAGTGAATCCAGATCCAGTGTTGATATTTTTATGCTAAAATGTGTAAATCTGTCACCTTGTCCAGCCGTGAGAAGTAAATTAAATGATCTTCAAACCACAGCAAGATGCCGAATGTTGTGCGGAAGGAAAGGCTATCTAACAAAGAGGGAAAAAATGGGCTTTTGCTACTGATTCTGACGCTTAATACGACCCTACAGTCGTGCTAGCGGCTGTGAGGATGTACTTATTTAGCACAGTGCTTTGCACTAAACATCAGGATGCTATCATGCACACCCTGACATGCTATCAATGTGCAAAACACACACATATGTAGCATGCCCAGGTCCAAACAAAATGTAGATACTTTCTGTTTCGCAAGGACTCACGCTGTTGAATTATCCCTTTAAAAAAATGTTTGATTGCATTTTGACAGAGTACAACGTTTGAGCCCAAACTGGCTCTTCATCAGGTACAGAGGGATCTGTTGTGAGTCCTTGTGAGACAGAAAGTAGAGCGACAATGCTAACACAAATTTCTTGGCAAATCCATCCAATAGTTATGAAGATATTTCAGTGTGGACCAGACACATAACAGATACAGCACACTGTTGCTTTTGCAGTGAAATGTTAAAACAGCCAGATGCTGTAAGCAGTAATAGCATTATTCCATAAACTGGTCCCCTGGGTGCAGTAGAAAAGAAAAGTCATTGACAGTATTCACTGAGGATAATGCTGCAGTCTCACACAATCTAGGCACAGAGCAATAAGGCTTTGACAAACACACACACGCTTACACACACACACACACACACTCACACAATGAACTTTTGTCCTCAGCCTTAATCATAATATTCATTACTGAGTCCCTCGGGTGCCCTGAGAGCAGCAGAAGGAGCAAATCATTTTAAGTTACACACTCTGGATTTAGATTTCTGCTCATTTCATTCAAGACTGGAAACCAAATTATTCACAGCGGCAACTTTAACTTTAAAAACTTTTCAGCCCGACCCATCTCATCTTAGAAATACTGTCTTTAACTAAACATTCAGACAATGTGACAAATAAATTTACTGTTCAAACAACAACAATTACAAGGAGACCTGCTTCTCATTCAGGTCGTTTAAGAATTTTAATGAGTTTGGACCACAGAATGAAAGATGCTATGCTCAGTTTGAGCTCTGGAGTCAGCTGCTTAAAGAACAACGTGCTGTAGCTTCACACCTAAATCCAGCTTTTAATCAAAACTAGCAATCAGCAGCAGTTTAAGGCTTAAATCAAGCCCTCATGCACAGGAATCCTCTCAGGGTGTCACTCAGCTGGAGAATTATTCATCCACTTGTTAATTCAGGTCAAAGGTTTTGTTTGCACTGCATCTAAAGTGTGCAGGCACAGGGGCCATTTACACACACATAACACACAAACATACTGTAAGCTCTAGGCTGCACCTACAATGTACATTCTGGTTTCTAAACCAGCTCAGCCTGCAGAGAATCTGAACCTTTACTGTTTAAAAGGCCATGAATACAAAAGATCAGTGATTCAAAGAGTTAAAAACCAAAGTGACCTTGTTATTGAAAACGTTGTCATCAAGGTTTAATTCCCACTGGAGCAACTCACGCTAAAAGAAACAGTAAATGTGTGAAACCACGGCACTGCAAGGCCCTTTTAATAAAAGCTTCAAACAAGGAGAAGGACACATCTCTGAGGAACAGAGTCTGCCTGAATTCTTTATGGTAATGTTGTATTTTTGCATTAATGTGGCAAAACACTTAATTTTTCACCAATTTTATCAATTTATCTATAAACTGTTCAGCTCAACTGATTTTACAGATATCAATATTGTGTCATCAAATTAGTATATATTCTATGATATAGGATTTAAACCACCTCACCCACTCTTACCACATGCTTTGGTTAAATCAGTGCATAGCATGCTAGTTAAATCAGATGTCGGCCTTTGTAAATATGATCTAAAAAAGCTGGTGTGGGTGAGGAAACTGTTGAGAGTGCTTTGATGTACATTATTCAGGGTAGCCTATACAGACTTGCCGCCTGCAGACCATAAACTTGAGTAAACTCTCCTGTGAAGCACAGTATGTGTGTGTCTGTCCAATCTGCATGTTTGTCACTCCAGACTCACCACAAACATTTTCTCCACTCTGGCGATGCCCTTGCCAAATATGGTGCCGAGCTGATCCCCTACACCAGCCAAAAGGAAGCCGAACAGAGGTATCCCTAGCAACGCGTAGACGATGCAGAAGATCCTTCCACCTTCTGTGTGCGGAGAGATGTTCCCAAAACCTGCAGACAGAGAAATACATCACCATGTCATGCTTCCCACAACTGTGCGCTCGTGTAAAAACTCTTTGTAATAAGTGAAACTACCCAAGCCATGTGATCAGATGATCAGATATAATAAAGCAACAGGTGAGATGAATCACTATTTATTTATGTACATGTGTTACATAACTTTTTCAAATTAAAATTTCTTTTCTATCTTTTTTAGATTGTACCCTCTGACTGAAACCCTGAAGTAACAGCTTCAACAGCAGTGCTCCTACAAGACAGCGTGAGTACAAAGTGACTACAAAACAAATGAAGCAAAAGGAAAGAAGGAGGGTAATAAGAGCAGTGTGAGAGAGACCAAGAGTGAAAGAATATAGCGCACGGAGACATGAACATCCACTGAGTACACACATGCACGCACACACGGTAAACGTATGGCCATGGAGACGGCACTGAGTACTAGTTTGATTATATCCGGGAAGCAGATATAGAATCAATGACCCCTCCACTTCTCGCTGCAGTGAGTCATGTTACATAACTGACCGTAACGGCATCATTCAGAGGAGTGTGCACATAAGCACACATAACATAACACATTAAATTACTTGAAAGGACATTAAAATACATAGTGAGGAGGGTGACACATCAGACAAATACACATTCACACCAGAATCAATCTGGACCACTGAGAGAGCTGAAATTGTGTGTGTGTGTGTGTGTGTGTGTGTGTGTGTGTGTGTGTGTGTGTGTGTGTGTGAGTGTGTGCGTGCGTGCGTGTGTGTGTATGTCTCCTACCGATGGTTGTGATGACAGTCCCAGCAAAGAAGAAGGCGGAGCTCAGGTCCCACAGGCTGCTGTGGTTGGTCATTGTCCCGGCCGGGTTAACTCCTGAACGGATCGCAGACACAACTTGCTGGAGGGGGAGAGAGAGAGAGAGAGAGAGAGAGAGAGAGAGATTTGTGTTTCAGATCAACAGTTCTCAAAGAGTTAGACACTTTCATATTTTGGATAAATAACACATATTGTGTTACTTTCTTGCTGCTGTAAATAATATTATTATGAAACCTTTAAGCTGGTGCTTTTGAGCCATGTGTTTGTTGTAGCGGTGCAGGCAGGGACATGTGTTTGTGTGCTTGCCTGTCTAATGAATAAAAGATGGAATATATATAAAAACCTGAGATGACTGTGGGCGAATCTGGGGCTGTTAAAGAGAATACATTAAGGTGAATGTACAGAAGGGTTTAATACTAGTTCAGGATTGGGAACAGGACTGGACAGAAACAAAGTCTCTGTGGCTCAGCATTTCGTCCATCTACTCCTGTGAAGCTGTAGGAGCTGTCCATGGTGCTGAGACTACTGCAGCTGTGCTGAATTACAACTGTGTACAACACACACATAACTTTGTAATATGAGGTAAGTCTCACCTTAACCAGCTCCTCCAGCTGGCTCTGGTTGACACAGGAGTGTCTGGACAGGAACTCCAGCTTCTGGGACAGGATGGCCAAACGCTGGGCACTGGGAGAGAGAAAGGACAGAAAGTAAGGGAGGCTGAGAAATATTAGTGATCCTGTCTTCATATTTCTTAATCAGAGTGCACCCTCGGAGTCCACCTTTCTCAAAACCTTTACTTGAAAGGAGTTAACAGAGAGATAACAGTCAGCATCACTGATTGATGACTGAACAGCAATGTCTCCTAAATTAAGAATTGCTGATTTAGTTTAAAATGTGTGAAAATGACTAAACTTGTGTTAGTTCATGTTTTGGCTCTAAGCCATTCAGTGATTAGCAAACCAGCAGCAGCACTTTAAACTCTGTTCTCTAACTGAAGCCAGTGTGAAGATTTCAGAATAAGACGAATGTGCTCATTACTTCTATACTGCAGTTGTCTATTGGAGTTCAATATTAGGTTTTTCCTCTACGGTGGAATTACTTAATCTCAGTCTTGTCTTTATTTAACTGTGGGAAACTCTACAGCACCAAAGTCATTTGAGGAAAGAGCAAAGTAACTGTTTAGCTGTGGTAAGAAATCTTGTTGTCCTGCAGGATTTTTATTTGACCTAAAGCATATAGATTGAATTCTAGAGGCCCAATTATTGAACCCTGGGGGACTCCACACGTTATAGTGATCCACTCAGATCAATTATAACCAGTTGCAACAACACAGCCACTGACTTCTAGATACAGCAACCAACACAGCTTTGTACCAGAGAGCCCTACACAGTTTTTGAAGATTGCAGTAAGATCCAACAGCACTATAGGACGAATAATTTCACTTATAAAGTATTTAGACAAACATCATTATGTACCTTTATCAGAGGGGTTTTAGAAGTGGAAAATTGCCATTAAAAAATCAAGTTGGTAACCTAAATAAAGACAACTTTCTCAATATTTTCACAATAAAAGAAAGTTTTAAAATAGGTCACTAATGATTTAGTATCAGATCATCCACATTGCACTTTTTAGAAGAGGCTTAATACCTTCAGCTTTCCATGGCATTGAAGAAATGCCTGAAAGACGTGAGCAATTTACAGCTAGTAGACAGCATGTCAATAACAGGGGAATGATGGGTAAATGGATGTATGCATTAATAGAGGATGGATAGACGGGTGGACGACTTGTCTGGTAGTGAGGTAGACAGACAAATAGATATATATTTAACCTGCCTACCTCTCGTGAGGCTGCTCCAGGGATCTGAAGACTGCTGCTCCCATCACCAGGTACAGAACCACCAAAAGAAAGATGGCTGTCACCGTCTTCCATTTCATCACTGTGGCAACCACCTACAACACTTCAACTGATCAATCAACCCACATACATACAGGAGGTCTCCTGAAATAACCTATAATAATGCCAAAAGGACATTTTAGGGGAGCTCCCCACCCCCCACTGTGGAATAAGCTCCTTGTGAAAAAAAAGAAGTAAAATTACTTTTAAAATTTGGACTTCTCTCTTTTTTCTCTCACCTCACTCTCCTCCCGGGGAGTCAGTGTGATTGGCTTTGTGGAGAAGGAGAGACGGGGCTTGGTGTTGTGAGTGGCGGATTTAGGGTCCAATAAGTCTGGAGCTGCCACTGTCAGGGGAAATGAGAAAATGGCATTGAGATTTTTTTTCCCTGCACCTTTTTCCCCCTCCCTGTCTCCGCTCTCTTACTCCAGTCAAACACATTTAGCTGTTAATTTTAGAAGTCCTTATAAATAAATCACTGATGAGGCCTTTAAATGGCCTTTAAATCCTAACACTGGTGAAAGCATGAATCAAGCACGAGCATTTCCCCCTGTTCTTGCGGGATCACTTGGGTTTGTAATATGTGTGTGTGCTTTTTACAAGATACAGAAGGTAGCTGAGAATAAAAGGTTTGCTGAAAGCAAGAAGAAAGAGAAAGTGGGCCATGAGAGTCGTGTGCATCTTTAATGTGAGGGGATGGATATGGTGAGAGTATGAAAGTTTGAAAAACATTAAAGACAGCATTGGTGAGTAAGGAGTTTGTTGATCTGTCTGGTGAGACAGAGAGAGATGGAGAAAGAGGGCTGAGGTGTTTTGTAGCTTGTGAATGAACTGCTTTTATGTTTATATTCCTTTTAAGCAGGTGAGTGAGAGTGTGAGAGGTGTGTTGGGATTTCTGTTTAATCATGATCAACTTCTGATAGGTATTATGAACCCAGTTTTGTATCTGTTGTTCAATTCTGTTGTAATTTGTGTGAAGTCAAAGAGAAGGAAAGAGAGACATTTTGGCAGCAGCATGTTACAATAAGCGTCCTCAGTTCCTCCAATTAGCTTCACTGTTGATTGTCTTCACTCTTGACTCACTTTTCTGTACTTAATTGTTTTGGGAACATTGTTTTACACATCTTTGTCAATAAAGCTTATTAAATTGAAATCAGACTGAAATTACTGCAGGTATGGAGAATATGTATCAGGGCTGAACAATATGCTGTTATATGAGCAATACTGATAATAATTGTGCAATAGGCTACCATGATATTTGTATTACGCCTTCTCTCAGTAATCCTAAAATCACAAGTAAGAGTAGTACTTGAACAGCAGACGTTATGAGAGGATGACAGATATGACATTAATGTAAAGGTCAAACACTGTCAGATACAGTTACAGTACTGTATAATATTATGATACAACACAGTATTTTGTCCCTATTGCTCCAGCGAAATCGTCTCAGTAAGGTTAATGTACTTCCCACAAGGTGGCAGT
The DNA here is from genome assembly GCA_005408345.1 of Macquaria australasica. NCBI lineage: Eukaryota > Metazoa > Chordata > Actinopteri > Centrarchiformes > Percichthyidae > Macquaria > Macquaria australasica. The sequence goes on along the minus strand of SEMN01000903.1, from coordinate 111,556 downwards.
ATTAGCTCGCGCCTGGTGAGTTATTCCACTTGGGACTGCCAAGAAACAAACAGTGTATGCGTGAATCATGGATGTATTATAAGAACTGGATACAGCGCCGCCGCTCAGCCTTGCTTCCAATTTTTCCCAGTGGCCACTCGCGGTATTGCAGCAAAAAATATGTCCCAAAAAGCATTTCCCCCATAGGCCGCCATTGTGAAAGAGGCGTCTGTAAAACTGTTGACAGGACACCTTGAACTGCAAACAAGGTCAATTATCTTTCTATTATGCAGTTTTGATCCATGGAGGTTTTATATTTGTAAAACTTTCCTCGAGCCGAGAAAAGCGATTTAACAAGTCTACAGCTCACGGGCAGGTCCAGCGGAGGGAAACACTACTGCGCATATTCAGTGGGCCTCATAACGCGGAAGTAAACCTGGAAGCTAGAAACTTTTTTGTCGTATGTGCCAGGCGAGCAATTCTCACTGGACTGAATAGGAGCCATCTTTGGGTCCGGTATCCAGTTCTTATAATACATCCATGCGTGTTTCAGCTACTTTGGTGTTTTGTGGCAATGGTTTACTTTTTTGGGGGCTATTGGGACAGTTTGTTTGTTCTTAATTATATTTCTTTGAGTAGCCTACAACAATCAGAGGGATTGCAGATATCCTGCATCTAATAATAAAATACATATGATTTGGCTAATAACAGTTAAACAGGTGAAAATATTAGTTTTGACATAGACAACAATTGAGCTACTTGTTTTTCATTAAATAAAGATGACAAGCCAACTACCTACAACATTTGAGTCTAGGGGCAGTAGGGGTGGCCAATCAGATTCTAGGGGGGTCTGGGCCACCCCGGGCCACCCTGGTGGCCCCGGCTCTGACTGTCCATGTGTCTCAGGTCTGGAGCGGCGGATGAATGAAGGAGGAGAGAGAAAAGAGCAGCAGAGAGGAGGGGAGGATATTGGAGGGTCAGGAGGTGCAGTCTGTTCAGGATCACTCAGACAGAAGAGGAGAGAAATTTTGACCAAGAAATGTAGGAAGAGGTGACATCATCTCCCAATTTTATTAACTGTAAACCCCAAAACTGGAACATTTTATGAACAGACAAGATAACAATAAATTATTGTATTACTGTACTGTATTGATTTAAATATAATAATAAAATAAACTACACTACACATCTGTATTGTAGTCCACAATATATTCCTGTTTCTGTACAACGAAGTCACAGGTGACACGATATGGGTTGCACTAACAGATCAATCACAACAAGCATTGATTTCTGCCTTTTTCTTTAAAAGATTCTGTCTTTATACTGACTGTACAGCATTTTATTAGGATGAAAATGAAAAAAGGTCAAAAGCACTTAAGTTGAGTGCCTTCCACATGAAGGTTTGATCAAAATATACACAGTATGTGCTGGTGACCTAAATGAAATAATCTTTCATCAGGGTCACTTTAGTTTAGAAGCACTCCACCTCCTTTTGTGTTCACTCCGTCTCTTTTGCACAACACACATCTCAGTGCTCTAAAATCTTAAACATCCCTCTCTAACTGCTCTGCTTAAGAGTTTGTCACTAATGCAATGCTAAAATTAAATACATTTAATTTTTTTAAAATGTGGTATTCTGCAAATCATGGGAACTGAAGTTTTAGTTTTTAAGTAACAGGGATGCTGAGCTTTAGAGATTAAAAATCTGAATAGTAAAATAACTAAAACTCCAGATGTTGCTGCTGCTTTTGAGAAACATTTATGTTGGTTGTCTGACAAGTTGAAATATTTTAGCTGCATACATATTTAATGGATTAAAACAAACATGCAGTCAGTGCTGCTGTGCAGGAAGCAGAGCTGCTGGAGATAGTCTCACACACGCACACGCACACACACACACCTCCATCTCTCCTCTCACTAGAGAAGTAAGACAAGTGAAACAACTTGCATGAGCTTCAAGAAGACTGCATGTTATCTTTACTGAAATTTTTTTTTTTCAGTATTGTATTAAAATGATCTTAGATGACATGGAAAACATTTGGGCTTTTTTTTAACAGTGCAGCCAGTTTGAAGTGTGAGCAGTTTGTTAATAAGTTGTCTCTCTGTGTACTTACTCCTTGTTGTTGCCTATCCGATGCCCTCCGCTCTCCTCTTCTCCTCATCCGACGCTCGCACTGCGTTTAGGGGAATCTTTCCTCCCCTGCGTGTCTCCTCCCTGCGGTGCTGAAGCGGGGGGACGAACAGGCGCTCCGTTTTTCTTCTGCTCCTCTCCTCTACTTTTATTGCTGATCGGACACTGATGCTGCGCTGGCAAGATAAGTTTTATTGCATCCGCGTGTCACTGCAAAGAGCTTTCTCTGGTCTTTCTCTCTGTGTCCTCCTCCTCTTTCAGCTCTCCAGCATGTGCTCTGCTCCGTCTGCGCTCTCGCTTTTGAGCGCACCGGTGGAGCGGTGGGATAACACCGAGAGGAAGGAGGAGGAGAGGGGTGGGGAAAGGGGGGAAGGGCAAAGTGTGGAGGTGCAGGATCCCAAACCAAGGGAGGCAGCCTAATTTACGGAGTTTCAGGAGTGCCCATCTAAATCTGTACTGATTTTACTGCATGTTTATTCACTATAGGTAGGAGCACTATTTAAGTGATCATTTGGCCATAGGTCTACTTCTCCCCTCTCTTCCATGTTGTCCTCACATGCACCACATGCAATATAATGTCAGACCAGAGAGCTGTATGGGACAAAACCATCCTCATAATGACAGAAGTGAATCAATCTGAGGGATTCTGACATGAAACCTTCCTGGTGTGGAGGAGGTGGAGGTCAGGCAGGTATGAGAGAGGAATTAGTGGAAAGAAAGAGACATAAATGCATAGAGGGAATGATAGAGGGGAAAACTGATCAGACCGTCCTAAAGCAGATGTTCCCAACCTGTTTGGCTTGTGACGCCTTATAATGAGTCACTGTCTAGTTGACCCTTGTCACATGTTGCAGATGTTGCATAAGGTGTGAACAGCTCAAAGAGTCATTTTACTTTTAAAACTTCTCAGATTGTTTCATCTGAATAATTCACAAAGCACAAAGCCGCTGTTTGGAAGATGTCATACGTAAGGATTGAAATATGCGTTTATATAGAAGATGTAAGTAGGATGACTTCATTATTTTCTTTATGATCTGCACAAATATTTGTCCTTATTAAGTTTTGTGTGGACCTGAGGTCAGTATAAGTAACCATCATAATGGTTAGGACCTCATGTAGTATTTGATATGTGCTAGATGGGAATGGAGATGCTGTTTTATTGTGCTTTCCACTGGAAAACAAAACAGCCCACAGTTGGTCCAGTGTGTTTATACTGTAGCATGGGACTTGGCAATGGAAATGTTCTCTAAATGTTTGAGCAGTATAGGTACTGTAAACTCAGTTAGTGAGCACAAAGCTGGTTTATTATCACACTCATTCCCTGCAATCAAACTCATCTTATTTGCTCGAGGATATTGACATACTGTATACGGCCATGGTCACAATTTCAGTCCAGACTTCTCATTGTGTTTTATGTTTTCTGGAAAGATTAGAATCACCTCCAGACAGAAGAGGAGAGGAGAGGAGAAACCCTTTCATGAATGGGTGGGTGTGTTTGGGTGGTTGAAAAAGGCATAAACACAACTGAGAGAAAAACAGGCAATTATTTAATCAGTCAACCACTCAGTCAATTAAGAGAGAGGCTTTCAGCTCAGATGTTAATTAGTCTCGCACATACATGCTAGAGCAGTTTCTACAGAGGAGACAGGAAGGAAGGTGAGGGGGGGTTGAACCAGGCTGAATGACAGGGGGTCAGTCTCCAGTTTGGCCTGCACCCCCTGACTGAAACCAAAGTGGGAAACTTACTGAGGTAAAGATTGTAGAGTGCTGTGTGTTGGTGATTGAAACAATCAAATGGATGAATCACAGCGTGCTGTTCACAGACTAATTAAAGCCCTGGAGGTGTAGCGGCAGGATTGAAACAGGGGAATACATGGAGTTCAATAGTAGAAGGAAGTGTTTGTATAAATACTTACAATGTCATTCCCCTCAGCACATGCCTAGGCATATTGCAGTTTTTGTATTTTGATAACACTTACTCTCAACCAATAATGAACTCGATCTGGTATCATCCATCTCTCATGCTCCACTGCTCTTTATCTTTCTTTCCATCCCTCCCACTCTCTCCATTTGTCTCCCTCTTCCCTCTCTCTGTCTCTCGGCCCCTGATGAGAACTTAATAGTAGTTTAAATGTTCACGTTTCCACCTCATGACTCCAACATCTCAACATTAATTACATGCTTATTTATGCAGCTAAAGATAGATACTGTGTGTGTGTGTGTGTGTGGCTTTTTTTGTCTGACTGAGCGTGTGTGGGTAGCTGATGTGTATTTGGGTTCGTGTATGTGTGTACACGTGTGTGTGTGTGTGTGTGTCTAAATTTGTCCGCACACCTGCTGCTTACTGTAGGCCGACAGACCAGATGACTAAATGAGATTTGTCCCTGTTCTCTTACATTGTTCAGTACCTGCTGATCAGTCCAAACATTTTTATGATATATTATCTTTGAGTAGGTATCATATAAAAGTAGGTTTTTCTGCTCAACTGAGTACATCAGTTATAAAAGCTTGTATCTGCTGATCAGAAGACTTTTCACTATACTGAAAGTAGCACCTGCCAGTCACTATACTGACGATGCTGAGGTGTTCAGTATGTGCACAAATAAATCTTCATCAATGAATCTTCAAAGTGAACTGACTGTACTGAATCACCTTTGTCACTTTAGCAGTGGAGCTCCTCACTGGTGACTCAGAACATCGCTGTGGGCACAGCTGTGATACACACACACACACACACACACACTAGCACACGTGCTACTTTTACTTAAGTAAAAGATCTGAATACTTCTTCCACCACAGCTTCCTCATTAAACTTATTAAAAGGCAGCGAAAGCCACAGAAACATTCCTAAACTGATAACTGTTGTAAATAACAGGCAGCAACAGACTGAACATACTAGTGAACTGAGAACAGTCTGAATCAGCGCTTAATGTCGGGCCGTGTGAACGGTGATGATGCACTTCAGTATCTACAACAGTAATTGAATGACACTGATACTGAAGATACTGAAGATGCTGAAGTGCATTTGAACGGTGATGCGGCCGCTTAGCGTACAAAAAGAGTGAACTAACTACAGTCAGTGGCTACGAATCTTTGAACTGAACTGAACAAAGTGAATCGAATCAGCAAAGTGATTGATGATTTCCACCTCTACTATGCTGCAGTCACTATGCTGATCAACAGCCAGTCTCCGACCAGTAGGGCTGATCATCCCATTGGCCTAATGCTGTCATGGTTCTTCTTCCATCCTCCTTCTCTTCAGCCTCATGGTGCGTTCCAGTAGCAGTTTAACAAGGCTTGCTGACTTCCTGTCAGGAACATCACTATCGCCATCTTAAGTGACGTCCCAATACTCTGAAAACTTAGAGAATCATACAAGTGTGTTTGCAAGTTTTAGCTCCTTAAATACAAAAATCTATACAGTTTTGCTGACCATTGTTCAATGCATGATTTACAGTTTTAGATTTCAAAACTCTTGAAAATGTGCTTGAGTGGACGTTACCTTCAGAGGTCAGAGAGTGGGTGAAAATGCATTGATGCATCTTATCCAGAATGCATAGTGATCTTTATTATTTCGTATGTACAACATGCATAACAGAAAATCAAGTTATAAATGTCAACAAACATAAGGACTTTATTTATCAAATTAACTGTACTGAGGGCGAATAAAGGGTTCATGTCAAATGACTATTGAATGCATTGCCAGTGGCTGTTTTACAGATGCTGTCATGCCTCACCTGCCCTCAGTTTTCTGCCACTGGAGGTCACCTGACCAATCACCTGTCTGCTAAGCTGTTCCTCAGTCATTCATTGGCCTCCTAGTTTACATGAAGAACAGTTTCACTACCCGTTTGATGATGTGTCCATTTCCAGCATCTGGTGTCTTTGTAGCTGCTCAGTCAAAACAGTAAACTTGTAAATTTAGATCGCATGTCCTGATACTTTAATCTCTCATGTAAACTCACTGAATTAGTACTTTATCTCATACCTTCAGTCTTCAGATTGTTTAGTTGAAAATACTTAGGCACTTTTTGCCAATTCGAATGAATGTAGTATGAACATATTTCCATATATTTCTATTTGTCAGTTAATTTAAAAGTCTACTCACAGGGTGGTCCTCTAAGCGCAACAATACTGACGACTAACACTTGATAGAGATATTATTTCAGTTGTGTTTTACGTGCCTGTGTGTCTGTACAGCTGTGAGTCGTGTCTCGTGCTGCAGCAGCTAATTTAGAAATTGATTGCTTAATGATAGCAGTCAGTCTGCTGTATGACAATCAGTGATGCTGATATTTAGTCACAGTCAATTTACACAACAGTGACCAAATATAGAAGTCTCATTTCAGTTTATTTTCCCATCATTTGTTATCAGTGTTATGCAGTCTGACTGAAGGGTAAAATGCTCTGGATTGAAACCAATAAAAACTCATCTAACAATTTGTGGTCCGCTGATTTGAAAACAAGATGGCGTCGAAACAGTATATTGGTATTAAATGTTGTTAGTTTTACAATTTTGGGGATCGTGAAACCCGCGGTATCGTGTAGATCTTTAATTATGAAATCAAAAACAGCTAACTTATGTCTTCACGCAACAGTGGGGATTTTTTAATAGCGTACAGCTGTATTTATACTCATTTATCAGCCGTTGCTGTCTCGTTCATACCGAAACACACAGTATCTATCTTTATCCAGTCTAAAATAGATTGGAAAGTTGACTTATACCTTCCACTCATTAAATGGAATCTGATTCGTAGTTCATAATATTTTCATAGACTGAGAACCTTTTTATTCAGCAGTATGAGTTCAAATAGAGTTTCGACAAGTGAGCTCCTCTTCTGTGCTCAAAACATGTTTGTTGTTTGTCAGATGTTTAAATTTTGTTTTACAGTATTATTTACTTCCAAAAACAGGAGCGTAGGCAAGGTAAGAGAATGCAGAGGGAAACTGATGGAGAAAAAACTGAGGGAGGTATTAAAAAAGTAAAAATTATTGAGCAAAAAGCTGTACAGAGGCCTGAATTAAGAAAATACACGAGACGCAGAGAGGAAATCCTAAACTTCCCTCTTCTGTGGAAAACAAGTGTGATCCCTCCTGACCTTTTCTGACATCACCATGACAACATGACCATTTTAATTACCACAATAGGTTCTGTAGATTTTTCCACCATTACTAAATCCCTTATTAGTGCATCTCTACGTGACTTTGCATGTACGTGTGTTTTTATGTGTGGGGGATTACATTTACGTGTGCGTGTGTGTGTGTGTGCAAGCTCTCTACAGTACAGTACATGTGTGCACATATACAAATACATGTGTATGTAGGTGTATTTAAGCAGAAAGTTTGCTCCTACTGGTAATTGGTCCTGACAATGTGGTGCCCCCTCAGATGCCTGTGGAGAAAAGGCTTCGGGTCCACAGGACATGATGTCCTGGTGAGACACAAGCCTGCAATTAGACACCCATGAAGCGGAACTCTGTGTGTGTGTGTGTGTGTGTGTGTGTGTGTGTGTGTGTGTGTGTGTGTGAAGCCACTGTAACAGAATTAGCGCTTCCTCTGGTTTTGCAGTTGTAATGACCTGAACCACAGGAATTAGCTTGTGGAATGTGACAGCAACTATTTCAAACCAACTCATAGTATGGAACTGTGCGCGCGTGTGTGTGTGTGTGTGTGTGTGTGTGTGTGTGTGTGTGTGTGTGTGTGTGCGTGTGCGTGCGTGCATGTGTGTGTGTGTCCACAGTATCTTAGGTGTTTTCTGCGACAGTTATAAGCTGTCGGTGCAAGTAGTTAACAAGTTGTGAAATTTTTAAAAAGGTTGGACCATCTTTGCTTTCAATCACCTAGCAACAATGTTCTCACTTGAACTTCAACCATAATATGTACGCAACTTCCCACATTAAAATGCAACCTCACAAGTTCCATTAAGGCAGCATGAGTGTCTGTGGCACTAAGGTTAGCAGCACTCCACCACTTTCTACTGTTCAGTAGGCCTGTATTGATTGATTAACCTGGTTTAGCAACAAGCTTCAACTCCAAGCAGTAAAAACAGGCTCACTGACGGGCTTAAAATAGTTCCAGATTGTGGAGTAGCAGAGCTTTGAGTTGCGGCCTCAAATGTGTCGATGAAGTGACAATGGCTGTTGGTGTTGTTACGAGAGGCCCATGCAGTGAATATCAATGTTGGGAGGACATGTCCACATGAGCAGCAGTGACTGTTAATGTTGCCATTATTACGGTAAGCGTCTGTTGATATTATACTGGGGTCCGGGGTTAAAAATAGCTCACGTAGTTTTGACTGTTGGGGCCACGAAATAGTGGAACCTAATCCTTGTTACATAACTGAATGGAGGATGGGCTTCTGTATGGGACCCGTGTGGGCGTGCGTGGGTATGCATGTGAATGCACTTGGGCTATGCTAAAGACAAACAGAGACATGCAGTTGCGTGACATTGTGCTGGGAAGTGGGAACAGGCGTCGGAAAATAACACTTATAGTAAACAGCAGGTGATTTTGTCAAATTTTAGAAAAGGAACGTACTCCCAAAAATGTTTTACACGTTACTGCTGCTTTTGTGGTGCTGTTTTCTTGTCTGTCTACAGTATGTGGGCAAATAAAATATCTCTAACACGCAGTATCTCCAAATCAAATAATTGTCCGCCATGCTAGAGAATATGTGTGCAGAAGCTGGATTTGGGGATGAGCTTCCAATCTGTGTGTCTGCATGTTCACAGTATTTTCACAGTAGGGGTAGATGATTGACTCGCAGTAAAAGGCTACAAATGCTTCGTCTCTGACACAATTCTGACAAAACTCGGAGGGATGACCCATCTTGGAAGATTGCTGTGGCTTTCAATTTTGACAGAAGTTGGAAGGTTGATACATTTTGGCTCTTTGTTCTGAAGTTTAACAGTATTGACTGATCTGATGGGAGCATTGCACAGTAAGTGAAGGTCAAAACTTGCTCACCTGCACTTTGATAGGACACACATGATTTTGCTTTTGGGAAGGAACCTGAAACTGTATTGCAATGTACCTGTGACAATCCGAAAGTATTGACGTGCTTTCACAGTATATATTTTTATCTTCTGACCAATAATTTATCAAAGATTTCTCTCCATCTCCCTTTCTAACTTTTTTGTTTTTCTCAGTGTCTCTTCAGTCTTCCTCCAGAGGCCTGTACTACGGAGCGGGATTTGGGATTAGCGAGGTAACTTCAGGTTTAACTCTGGGTTTTCAGTACTACGATGGTGGTTCAGTTCTTACCGGGGTGAATCGCCATGGTAACTTGTGCTGCACGCCTAACCTGCTCCGGAGCAGGTTATGTTCGAGATAACAGATCAACGCGTACAAAAGCACTGCCTACTGACCAATCAATTCTCTTGGAAAATGGCATCACCAATAGAAAAGAAGTGGAGCTCAGTACGTGGATCATGAGAGGAACTCTTTTTTTATATGAGAGATAGTTTCTCGTTGGAGGTACCGACGAATCTGTGTCATCTTCTTGCCAGCAATGTCAAAGCCATTTCATTGTGCTTTTGTATCCTGATATCATCCTACAGCAGAGACTGATTGAAGCACTGAAGCTTTGTACTTATAAGAGATGAACGTAAGCCTATTTACCGCTAAATTATATTTTTATATTTATTTTTTATTTGTTCCCAAGTCCGTTTGACACCGCCTGGGTTGCAGCTGAAAGAATCAGGCTAAAATTGTCAAACACACCATAAGAACATCTAAGCAACACATACATTTAATGAAATACTACTGACGGGGCAGTGATATTATAAGCCTGTTAATTTGCGCTTCACACAGTCAGCGATATTTTTGCCAGCTGTCTTTTCTGTGTTTGGCAGTTGTGTTTCTTTTAGCCTGGATGATGTTTAAATTCTTCGTATTTCTCTAATATTACAGTTTGCTCTTCGTTCGTAAAGTATGCCGCTCTGCTGCCAGTACACCTGTCATGTTTGCGATTGGCCATATGCTAAAAACACAGCCCCTTTCATGTGAACGCACTCATTTCTAGATTGGGAAACCCTGGGTTGACTTATTGAGTTGATAACCAGCATCGTGTGACCGCTTAGTGGGATTGCAGTTGTTAGGTTTAGTGAATCCAGAAACCGAAAAGATATCCCGGGTATGTTGAATTTGCTTCGTAGTACAGGCCTCTGCTGTTATCGTTACAACTGTGTTTGTTTACCTCAGATATGGGTCACAACTCTCCCTTTGACCGTCATTTCCCCCTCCTTCCCTCTCCGTCTCTCCTTTAATATTCTGTCCTTTTTCTTCTCTCTCCTTCTCTTTTTCCTCTCACCTTCCTTTGCTCACTTTCTTCTCTCTCTGTCCTGGTTTCAGTGTCCATTCTCCCTCATTTTGGGGTCAGATGAGTTTGTAATTTGTACTGTTGTAAACAATAAAATGTGCCTCGCTGAGAAAAAAACGAATAAATTCAACTTGAGAGAGATGAGTACAGAGGAGGGCAGTCGGGTGTTATAGTAAAAAGGAGAGGGTCCAGGAAGAGGAGATGTGAGCAGGGAAGAGAGGAGAGTGAGGGGAACAGAAATAGGGTTAGAAAATGTAGCGTTGCCATCTGCACTGATAGGGACGATGATCAAAGTAAGACCCCACAAGAGAAAAAAAAAGTGTGTTAAAAATAGAGCAGCATGGTTAAAAAAAGCCACAGCATTCACCTTCATCCTGTGCGGACAACAGAAGAGGTCAGATACAACAACAGATTTGTTTGGAGGAGAGAGCAGAGGTAAGTATACACTGTATACTGTATATGTGGTGCAACATACAGACTGGTGACACACTCGTGGTTCACCCACACATTCATGTCACTGTTTCTGTGAGTCTTGCTCAGGTGGTGTTTAAATCTTTGTTATTATTCTTAGTACATAGAGATTGGTGCTATCAGCCTTTTTTTACAGCATAGGAGGAAAAGCAAATCACAGGTGTTACTAATAACATTAACAATGTCTCGGTGTCCCAGTAAGCCATGACCATGAGCCAGCATGCACAACACCGGGACCCTGAAGCTGAAGCAGCTAAATGGAATTCAGCCATCATTCATTTTATTTTTCACACCTGTGCTTTGTCCTACTGTGACATGTCAACATGTCTTCTGTGAAAAAGGCGGATGCCCAGTATAGCTCCACCCAACGTCACCCTGGGCAGTAATGGAAAACACCTGTATGGGAGTGCACAGACTTTACAGGAAAACCCTGAATAAATGAGTGGATAAATATAATAAATGCAGATGCTTCCCTACAGGTGTACTGCATGATACAATTAAGTAATTAACATCCTAGCATGCTCTGAGCTTAAACAGGTCAGTTTACCTTGATTTTTCAATCAAAATGACAAGAGGATAAGATGAAAGAGGGTTAATTATTGGGGCACAGTTGGCAGCTTCAGTCTTAAAGGCCGCTCCACGAGTGTTTCAATAGTTAGATCTGCATTTAAATCTATGGGAAAGACATCAGTAAGCTTGGAAAGTGCACAATTGGTGAGTGTGATGTTGACCAATGTTATCAAACACCAAATGAGGAAATATCTTTTGGAAGAATTTCTGCAGTAGAGATCCAGAGACTTGGATGCCAAGTAAAGTTTTCACATCTATCCTGTTAAATCCAAATTTAAAGACAAATCCTTCCAGACATCAAGTCAATTACAAACCAATTTTCAGTCACAAAACATACAAGTACACGTCTCACCATCATCAACAGACATGGTGGAGCTTTCCTTAGGTTCACTCAATAATATCTCACTCTGAAATGATGTTCGTTGAACCTCTGCATCCTGCTTCTCAGGCTCATTCCCTGCAGTAAATTATACTGGAGGGGGTAAAAACATCTCTGTGGAGTTAAAACTTTGTCAGGATTCTGCAGTGATGCAGTGACCCTGAATGTCATTTGCAAAGTGTGTAAAAAGTGTCACCTGTTGTAATTAACTGCTGAAATTGCAAAGACAAAAACCCACTTAAAAACAACTTGTGCATCAGCTGTTTTGGATCATAAGTACTGAATGCTTCATGGCCAACAAAAAGTAAACATGGACCAGCGTCTGTGACTGGAAGGCGCATCATCCCACAGCACCGTCAGCCTAATTATGCTTGTTCCTCTGGTGTTTCTGTTCAACTAAAGCGCACATACACACAGTCAGGGCAGAAGGAGTCTCGTGTTAACAATAACAGCACATTCTGTGTGGTGTGATCTGTAAGAACAACATCGCTGCCTGATGGTCCAATTTTCTGCATCATGTCTCCGTCTCTCTATCTGTTCGCCTGCTGTGCGTGAGAATGAAAAGTGGTTTCTAAATGAAATGCATTTCCATTACACACACACACACACACACACACACACACACACACACACACACACACACACACACACACACACACACAGAATACTAGGCAACAACTCATGTTAACAATTACAGAGTAATCTCCCTTCCTGTAAGTAAGTGTCAGTAGGATGTTTATGTACCAACCAGCTGTGAAATAATGAGCCACTACAGTGCTAAGCCACTCAGTGAATCACGCATGGAGATGTTTGAGTGCATTTGTGTGCTTATATGACTGTGACTAGTTCGCGTGTGGTTAGAAAGGTGTGACTGGTCTTTCCCACTCGCAGGTCTGGGTCTCAGAGTTTCCAGTGGAAGGCCGAACACTTCCCTCCTTAACCTTTATAAATGTGTGTGCAACTGTTTGTTTGAGGCTGGAGGTTGTTTGTTTCCATCTTCAGCGATTGCAGTTTTGACTGATTCTATGAATTTCTTATGTGTGTAAACTGCATGCGAACACACTTCAGAGGCTTAATGTTTCATCTCTATGCTCATGTGAGTTTGTCAGTGCTACAATCATGCTGACGGTCAGTGCTATTACTTCTGAAATGAATAACTTAATATATATATATATATTTAAAAAGAAATACTGTATAACAAGGTCCATCCGTCCATCCATTTTCTTTCGCTTATCCGAGGCCGGGTTGTGGTGGCAGCAGGCTCAGCAGGGTTGTCCAGACGTCCCTCTCCCCAGCAACGTTTTCCAGCTCCTCCTGGGGGACCCAAAGGCGCTCCCAGGCCAGATGAGATATATAATCCCTCCAGTGTGTTCTGGGTCTACCCCGGGGCCTCCTATGTATAACAAGGTCTGACTTGGAAAATACTGTAACATGGGAAACTATTATGGTGGCAACTAACAATTGCAATGCATCGGAAAGTATTTCTTACTTCAGCCCTTATAGATGCAGTATGGGAGTAAAATTCAACATAAAATAAAAATAAATAGCTTTAAAGCAATCCAGATGATAAACTGGCCAGAAAACCGTTATGAGGTCAACTGAAGTGTGCCAGTGAAGGTCTGAACCTCCACTGCTGAGGAGTCTTGCACAGTAAACACAGGGTGACCACCAAGGCTGTTAATTAAGACCACAGGATGACAGAACTTCCTCACTTTGTAATGAGTCAGAGCTAAAAATACTAAACACATTCACTTTTGTTGAAGCAAAAGACTAACTTGGTTTGTTGATATAACAAATCCTTCTTTAGATACTGATCATTCAAAATTCTAAATCTTTTTATTCTCCCCAAAGAATATAAGTTGGTATTTCAGTGTGGTCTTTGGACAGTGTTTCAGACAGACTTCACAGTCAGTGGAAACCCAAAATTAAAACACTGGCCACTAAACTGGCTGAGGTTTTACAGTAATGTGGACAGTGTGGAGGTGGGAAAGAGTGTTTGTTGTGTGTGTGTATGTATGTGTGTGTGTGTGTTTGTTCAGATGTGAGTTGTAGTTTTACTCAACCGGATGATTGGACCATTACCAATGGAACTGCACACACACACACACACACACACACACACACACACACACACACACACACACACACACACACACACACACACACACAAACACACACTGCATTGTGTTGTGAACAAATCAGTTCTTATTCCAAACTATTTCTTCTGCTGTCCTGCCTCAATCTCAATTTCACCTTTCTCCCTGTGCACCTCTCTTGTTTCCATCTCTCTGACTTGTGTTTATTATTATTGATATTATTATTTTTTTTACCCCATGCAGTTTCTCTACTCTCCCTCTCACCACTGCTTTTCATCCATACAATCCAAGACCTGCAGTGAGGCTGCAAACTTTAGTCCCGCTTTGTCCTGGCAGGGCACTGCATATGTGTGTGTGTGTGTGTGTGTGTGTGTGTGTTGGCATTTCAATAGAGTTTTTCTATTTTTAGCTATTTTAGGGTAAGGTCTGGCATTGCTTCAGAGGGTGGGAGAGACATAGCCAAAGGCAGATGGAAACAGATACAAAGAGACAACTGAGGAGAGTGAGGTGATGAGAGAAGGACGGAGGAATAAAACTGAATAAGTAAATAAGAGTCGGGGGGGTATCCTACTGTGGTTTAGCTCAAAATCCAACCATTCTACAGTAACAGATGTAGCCCGTCTTTCTCATTAAGACCTATGTCTCTAAACAGTGCCTCCTAGCCCACTGACAGGAACTAGGTCACAGAGTTGTGCAGCACATCAAACCAAGTTCTTCTTTATTTACATCCATTTTATATTTTATACCATTATTTAATAGCATAAAGTTCCACAAATATTGTATAACTAACTTACTATATGTATTTCCACTACAGTATGTATAAAGCTACTTTTTATTTAGATTTAGATTTTTTTTTTAATGTTTTAACAGTATGGATTCTTACAAATGTTGCTGTGTGAGTTAAAGACCTAAAAGAAAAGTGTTTACATCATGAGTTTTATTTTGAGGCGTGCAATCTTTCTCTCTCCCACTAAGCAAGCTGTTTTGTTTGTTTTTTGTTTTGTTTTTTTAGATGTTGAATTTTAAGTTCCCTAGTTTTCCCTTAAGATAACGTCCAGAGAACCAAGAATGTGATCTGTGCAGAAAAGATCGTCTTTGCAGTGACTTCATTGATGATACAAAGCCCAGCGAGTATGTGTGTTTGAGTTCTTACTAATGCACACTCAGACAATACTCTTAACTAAGATTTGAGTTTTGCCATAATCCATTACCAACATGACATTTGTAATGACATATTTTGCAGATACAGTTATGATATAATTACAACATTATTAGCCTGATCTTCTTACTTATAATGTTGTGCAGATGTGAGTATGATAGCTTCCTTTATGATACCTTATAAGAATCAAGTCAAATGAAGAGTTATGGGGACATCTTGTGGTCAAATCCAGGAGTGCATACACTGCCCTCTTCTTAACAAAATTACTTCTTAAATTGTTATGAATCATTAATTGAGTCCTTAGAATATTTGATCCAGTTCCAGAGATGAATAATTTATTTTCATCCTGGTGTGAACTCAGTCATGTCCATGTTGTTATTTCCAGTGTATCTGTTCTTTAGATTTTGAGACCTGCTGGGTTAAACTTTATGGCAGATTATCGTGTAGACTAATGCCTTGAGTTGGGAGCAGGATTTTACAGGCAGTGTGTGGTGTTGTTCTCTAAAGTGGCATAACTGGTGTACATTTAGTCACAAACTTGAATGGCAAAATACTGGTTTCAAACTAAGAACATATACTGTAGGCAAACCAAGTTCCAACTATAGAAAAAGACAGGGTATAGAAAGTGAGAAAACATCAGACAAAACACCCAACTGTAGGGGTGCATCAAAAACCTGAATGCAATGAGTAAACTGTATAGAGTCAGAAAAATAAACATATACACATACTTACACAGTACACAGGTGGGAAACTACATAGCTGTATGGGTGCTGTAGGCCCTGCATATGTTAATGTAAACAGAGGTGTGTTTGAGTGAGTGCTTGATGTTTGTAAAGTCTTCAGCAGCCTGACAGCCTGTCTGGATGTTGGACTTTATATTACTTCATCTCCTGAAATCATGAACCCTTAAAATGATAACCAACAATAAATCCGCCTCCAAATACTGAGGAAGTCCCCGCGTCTCCAAAAGCTATGCCTATAGGCTACCCGGTAGTGTTACAGACTTGGAGGCTGGAGCAAGGTGTGTTACAACCCTCCTCGCTGTCCCGCAGGCTACTACCGGGATGCGACTGTCGGTGAGGACGTGGCGTGGCGGAAACAGCGGAGAGAGGAGCGCAAAGAGCGGCTCCCTGCGCACACTCGCGGACACGGGAGCGGCTCTGTTCTTCCACGTGGACCCCGTCATTGACCAAAACACTCCGGTCTCCGTGGCAGCCGGGGAGCGCGCGTGCCGCCGCCGTTGCGCAGTGCAGACCGGGAGGCGCGAGCAGGGCGGTGCGGGGCAGATGTGGTTTCCAGATATGAACCTGTAAACGCAACCCGACTCGAGTTAAAGCTTCTTTTTTTTTTTAGCTCTCCACACATCAGCTATGCAGACAGGTAGGCTCATCCTCACTCTGAGTAGAGATGAAGAATATCACTGTGTTTATCCAGCTGTACGCCTCAATGGGGGTTTCACTGTGTTACTTCAGCTCACATACATATTTAAACGAGGCTACTGGTTTACGCTACACCTAGCCACCCTTTAACTTGCTTTTTGTTTTAAAGCAGGCCTGTAATGTCAAAGCAGGAAGACAACGTGAGTTTATCAGTGTTTAGGCTACAGTGCGTGTGTACGCAGGCTGTAATAATGCTGCAGTGAGTTGTTGGTGTCAGCCGAGGGTCACGTGTGGCTGCGAGTTAGCGTCGCTGCTGCTGCTGCACAGCTAGTTTGTTACTTCATGCAAATATAATGGGGATGAAGCGGCGCACTGTAAGTTACACATCCCAAACCAGCATTTTAATGCACGCAACATTTGCACTGGAGACACATGGACATATTCACTGACCACAGTGGACAGTGTGGATGGACTCTGCTATTAATAGATGTAGAGGTTTTAATTGATTTAGCCATAATGGACCATAAGGTCCATCTTCTGTGTAACTTGTAAAGGCTGCAGGATTGCAGCACTGCTATATTTATACGATGATGTAGGCAGGAGGTGTTACATGTAGACTGGCCACTTGACAGCTAATAACACAAATGACTACTTGGTTATGAGTATGTAGGCAGATACTCTGAAGCAGTAGCCCTGTGGAAATGTACAGCATCATGAAACAATCACCCCTGAAACTCTATTTGTATATTTTAGTGTTTTTTCTTTTCCAGCCATCAAAAGACAGGCTACATACTGGCCATCATTTGTTCAGATACAAATCTGTGTTGGAAAAGGCTTTTTTATTCAGGCCTATTCAGTTGCATTATCTGTCAGTGAATCTATGACATTTGGGCAGATAAATTCATGACGGCATCCTAACACTGAATTCTGTACAAATGTGATGTGAGGTTACAACATGGCTGTGTGCTTGTAGGTGTGTTCATGGAGTCTCACCTGGGCAGGTCGGTCCTGTTCCTGTTCCTGCTTATACACTTGTGCCTGGCTGCACCAGGTGTACCTGGGACACAAAGGTAACCCCACCTCCCAGCTCTCAAGTATAACACTGGATATTTGAAGCAGACCTTTTGCAAAACATGGCAAATTAAGTATGCCTCATGTAAGGAGGGTACGGTTCTGTTGTTGGCAAAAGAAACAAACTTTATTTCACCTGTTGAATTCGCTTATTAGAGAAAAGAAAAGAAATTAGGTCACTCATATTTTGTCTCTGCATTTTTGATTGCAACTTTTTATTTTATTTCCATCTTTATTTATTTATCTTTATTTATTTATCTCTCAGGGAGGATTCAGTAGATGCCGACCCCCCTTCAGTAGCGCTAGCCAATCCCTTTGGCTCTGGAGAGGAGAGCCGCAGGTGAGTGATACATGGACAGTGCGTTGATGTTGCACATCCAGCTCATTTTAAGCCATGAATTTGCTTTTAATTGCATTTTTGAAAAGAGAAGGATTGATACAGTCCATAAGTAGAAAGCCTATTCTGTAGTTTTTCCTACAGGATGCCTAAATGCTCAAAATGCAGCTTGAAATTCTGATATTTTTGTCAGAAGATGATCAAATATGAATTGCATAGAAAAAATGTATTTACTGTCTTGTATTGTTTTGTCAAACTACATATGATTTAATAGTTGGCACGAAAATTAGAGGCACAATATCCAAATTTGTTCAGTCTGCAGTCTGTTTTAGTGGACTAAGCAGCGGCTGTCTGGTCACTGTGGACTTTGGCTGCTTTGTGTGCTAATGATGTGGCCTGAATCATATCCTGATAAGATTATATGAGCAATTACACTGCTATATGTTGCAATTATGAGTTATGTTTCCTTTATGGAGGAAAATATAGAGTATACTCAGACATATTGCAAATGAAATGGCTTGCCCTTGGTTACTGTACAGTAGTATGAACTGACTTGAATGAATTACAGGTTTCATTTATTCAGGGAACAAAATGAGAGACACAATCACTTTGTGGTCATAAAGTATGTTGTTGGCGACAATGTGGCTGCAGCCTCTTTCCACTGGCTGATAAGAGTAATGGATTAGAACACTACTCTATCTTAGTGGTAGATTAAGTCTATTGAGTGTATGACCAGACAACTGTTTGTCAGCTGTGTAGAATAACAGCTGATAGGATCTGCATCTACCTAGAGGAACAACTGCACATTGATTCACAGGAGGCCTAAGTGCAGTCTGGATGGAAACAAAGGGCATTTTAGGGTACACATTTTTTTCAATTGTAAGATGAATGTTGCAGTATTTCCTGTCCACATGTCAAAGTGTCCTTGCATGGTAGCTCGCTGCCATCAGTGTGTGAGTGTGTGCGTGAATGAGAGGCAAAATTGTAAAGCGCTTTGGATAAAAGCTGAATGTAACCGTTTTACTTCATCTATGGCCTGTGCATGGGACTAAAAAATGTAAAATTTAAAGCAAATTATACCGTGGCATGCATCTCAAGATCAAGTGGGACAGACACAGGTAAAACTTTGGTCAACAAGTGTTTCCTCCTGAGCAGGATGTTGTGGTCTGAAACAGCACTGCTACTTTATACACTATTAACACAGAACAGCAGAGCAGCTCACTAAGTATCACTATTGCCCCAAAGGGTGTCTTCTTTTCATCTGCTTCATGTAAGATGTGAGAAGTTCCAGCTTTCCAAAACAAAGCAAACTGAGAAAATCAGCAAATAAATGAATAACCTTCCTTTGAACACAATGCTTTGTGATGATGTGGCACCTCCTCCTGCTATGTGGAGTCATGGGTTAAGACAAATTTTAACTAGCCCCAAGTCCTGTCCTTTTGTGGCTGAAAATCATACAGAGTCACTGCTGTACCTACAGGGAGAGTCAGCCTGCTTAGGAATCAAGGGTGAATAAAGAAAGGGAGATTTTACAAAATTAGATGTTTTGATCATAATTTTGCCTCTCAGAGCTTTTTCAGCCAGTCTGATTCTCTCTGCAGGCAATGGCTAAAACATGACTCAGTCCCTGCTGGGTGGAACAAATCTCACCCCTCAGTTGTAATTCTTGGCTCTAAATGTTTTGCTGATTTATTGAATTGTACTCTGTGCTGTGTGTGCCACAGGTTGCTGCAAAGTTACATTCAATCCAGTCTGAAGGAAGACCAAGGAGGACCAGAAATCAGCACCTGGGAGCAAGGTAGACATCTCCGCCTACTGGTGTTAACTCAAGTTCTGACCAAATATACATATTCTAATTACACAGATGTTTACTGAAATATTGAACAATGCCTCAGGCTATAATAAAGTCATTTTCTATGACTTTGGCATGTTGAATCTTTTTAAGCTGTGCAGAAAATCAAAATTCTTGACATCTGATGACCAGAGAAGCTGTTTTTCTGTGATTCTGGCAGAACGTTTGTGTCCCAAACCATCAGCTGTCAACATTACTGCAGTGTGTGTATTGTGTTTGTGTGTTTACAGCAGGGGCGTTTCATACAGTACATCCTCTGCAGTTATACTACAGCATTATATCAAATGTGTTTGATATTAAACATGTTAGTCTTCTCCTGCTTTGTGTCAGAGGTGTTCTTCCTGTTTCGTCTTTATGACTACGATCGCAGTGGACTCCTGGATGGCTTGGAGATGATGAAGCTACTTTCAGACTATAACTCCCATGATACACCTGGAGCACAGGCCAATGAGCTGGTGAGGAGGAGTGGCTGTAGGTGTGTGTGTGTGTTTGAACTGACATTGTATTTGTGTCTACTTGAATGTACCCAACACTTTCATACTGTTTGACCTGTTTATATGATATGTGTGTGTGTGTGTGTGTGTGTGTGTGTGTGTGTGTGTGTGTGTGCATGTGATGTTTTCTGAGTTCAGGTGGTCTCTATGGTAGATTTTTTACTCCAGACTCAGGATCTAAACCAGGACGGCCTGTTGGCTCCATCCGAGCTGCTGTCTCCTTCATTACCTCACACTCAGGTACAGTATACAGACCTGCATACTCACAAGAGACGAAAAAGGTGACATGTTTGTAAACTCAACCCCTGTAGGTGGGTCTGGGGGCATCCTCCCCAAGAAGATTTTTTGGGATTCATCTCACCAAAGAGGTTCTATTGAGAAGAAGATTGCGACGTCACAGCAGCTTTCTGAAACGTCTCTGTTCTCACTGCAGTCTATGGGAATTTGCGCTGGTCACTTTGTTTTTGTCATTAGATACGTTATATATACGTTATATTATATGTTATAATACCGAAAATCATTTAATTTTGACAGGATACACGATGATAGGATACGTTTTACCACCAATTAACATGTAGACTGAGGTAGTATGTACTTCATTTTGGTTTACCGATCTGTACCTACTTTTATTCTCGGCTTCATTTGTGGTTGACTGCAGTAACATTACCTTATTTTGTCCACCTCAGGACTCCAGCAACAACAATGCACCTCACCAGGCAGTGGAGGAGAAGCTGTCAAACCCCAGTACTGACGAGGAGAAGGCAGGAGCAGCAGGGCAGAGAGAGGAGGCTCATGAGGAGTTGCAACCTCAACAGGAATTAAAGACAGAAGAAGAGGAACTCATGAAGCAAATAAACGAAATCCCAAAATCCCCAGCAGCAGAACAGGGGCAGGAGCACAAAGTCCCTGTTCACCTGGGGCAACCAGAAATATGAATACACACACACACACACACACACACACAGACACACACACACACACGCTGGTTCAGTCCACACTATCATTCTGTGCTCTTGAGTCAAACCAGCAGAAGACTGATAATAGGGTTAAAATACAGCTCTCAACTCAGAGGACTTCTTCTTCTTCTTCTTCCTCATCCTCACAAATGGTCTTCCTCTTGATTTGAATTCTGAGATTCTACCGTCCGCTTCAATTGACTGTTAATCATTGATAAATTGTTGATAAATGAAAAGACAAATCTGTTGAAAGTATTTTTTGTCACTTTATTGGAAAAGTACCTATTGGTTTTAATTATGAATGCAAAGATTTCTAGAGCTGTAAAAGGGACAAAATTCAAAATGCATCATTATCCATATTAGTAAAACAGAAGCCATCATTAATAGAGATTAGTACTTTTGAGTATTTTTTCTTCTCCCAGCAAGTGAAACGGTTGATCATCTAATTTTAAATAAATTAAAAATTGTAAGATGTGCTTGATTTTTTATATTTTATTTGCTTGAATTGTATTTATTTACCCTTTTCTGTCATACCTGAAGATTTTTGCATATTTTTAATGTGTTTGTGTTTTTCTATGTAGATACAGTTGTTTCATATACACACTGATTGGCCTTATTGTGTCTGACCCGCTCTAGACTTTGGATTTGCACCTAGTGGTTATGCACCAGGAGTGCATCTGGACTGTTATTTAGTTAAACTGGTCTCATTTAGGCAGTGTGATAAGAGACAATGTGTGCCATGAAAAACAAATTTGGTCTTCCTTGAGAATGTCCTCAGCCTACACAATGACTTTCTTTTGACGCACTTGAGTACGATCCAGTAAGCATTATATTTTGATGAGGGTTTGAATGTGCCTAAATGAGTTGGGAACCATGCAATTACAGAACAGTACTGTGCTCTTAATGAGTATTTAATGAGTTACAGTCTCGGCTTAAAAACTTTCATCTTAACAATTAAGGTCAGGAAGGCCCAGCTGAAATAACATTAGATGTAATTTAATATTAAATTCAGCCTTTATCTTCTTGAAATGTGTTCACAGTATGAAAAGGTTTACTATTTGTTGCAGTTTTGCTGTTTTTCCTTTTTAACCATTTACAGCTGGAGAAAATAAAGCAACCATTTCTTTGTCCCTCTTTCATTCTGTCTCCTGTTTTTAAGATTTGTTGGATTTGTCAGAATTCAGTTTAAAAGGCACACATACAATACATACAAACACTATATTATTATACTGTAAATAAAATAGGCAAAGCTAAGAGAACAAAAGCTAATTCATGGTTTTCTTAATTCTGTGTATTGTGACAGTTTTTTTCTTCATAAAACTTATAATGCAAGAGACGTGTTGGTCATGACAGGTGGTTAACAGGATGGAACATTTTGGCATGAAAATATAAAAATTGATAATGTGGATAAAAGGCATTGTGTCTGCAGAATTCAATCTCTTACCTGAAGCTCGGTACATTTCAGTGAAAAAAGGTATATTGTATATTTTTAAGTACAAAGACAGGTAATGTCCTTCAGTGCAGTATTTTAAAATGTACTTGGCTTTATTAGATATAGCTTTGGTTGTTTTTAAAGTCCTTTTCTCTTCCTGTCAGGAGCTAGCTAGCTAACTAGCTGCTCCCTTGACGAAACCGGTCGGTTGCTAGGCAACAGACTAACAACCGGGCAAACATGGCGGAGAGCAAGCAAAGTGCAGGTTCGTACGAGCTAGTTTAGCTAGTTACACACCGCGTTTCTAGTTTAAATTATGGTCGGTAGTTGAAAGTTATTTACTTGAAAGATGTGAGTTTTTGCTTCAGTAAGTGGCTAGCTAACTGTCCCTGGTTGTCCCCTCGTCCGTCTGTCAGAGGCCACAGTGTCTGATGTCCACAAGAAGATCAGAGCAGCTTTCGAGGCGTTTGACTACGAGTCTAACAACACGGTGGATGTCCGGTGAGCTCCGGCTGTACAGAGTGAATGTAAAAACAAATTCACAGAAACACATTCCTCTGAAGCCTTTGGGTCGCAGCTCATAACGTCAAACAGTGAATATGAAGGGGGAATGGGACCTTTGTATGCAGGCTCTTACCTTAAGATATCTTCAAAATGTGAATTAAGTTCCACTTTTACACCTGATCCTGTCAAGTCTAAATATTTTTGGTTAAAGAATATACTCCACAGCATATTTCCCATGTGCTGGGTTTGATCCTCATAATGTCACACCATTAAGGACAGTTTATGTTGAAAGTAATATAATGGCAGTTAATTATATATATGGTAAATACAGTAAATGTGTAGTTTATGAGGAAAACACAAATCTGGTCCTGGAGTTTAAAAAAAAAAAAAATGAACTGAAACACCTCTGTTTGCCACTTAAATGAGGTGAGGGCCATGGCATATTGGCAGTAATGGCAGTAATTGGAGGTGAGCAGAAATGTGGTGGTTTGACACAAGTTTGACACAGTGGGCTCTGGTAGAGAACAAAACATGCCCTAACACATCTCTCAAGGAGATCAGCACGATCATACACAGTCTTTACATGCAGTTAAATAGTGTGGTCTGACATGATGTTTGTTTTCCAGGGAGATTGGCACCATCATCTATTCCCTGGGTTGCTTCCCCACTCAGGCAGACCTACATGACTTTATAGCCAAGGTCAGAAAAGTGTTTACTTATATTTTGCTCATATTTTGGATGAATAAAACAACCGGTCAAACAAATCATCTGACGCTTTCCTCAGATGTGCGATTATTAAAAAATGAGTCTAAAATTTGATATATTAGTCCGGTTACAGTATCTACCTTCTAGTGAAATATTGAAGTCTTGTAATGTCACCGTCATTTAAAATGTCATCTGATTTTCTTAAATATTGCATTTACAAGAATTACCTATATGCCTGAAAGATGTAATGTACAGAGAAAGGTGTTCTTGACTTTTACACCAGTTGGGGTGACATTATTAGCAAACATTATTAGCAGCACGTTGGACATTGTTCAGAGCTTGCAAAGAACCAAAACCCAGCTTGTTTGTCCTGTTCAACCAGGTGGAAGAGGACCACTCAGGATATATCCATTTGGACAGGTTCCTCCCAGCCATGTCCAACTTGCTGCTGGAGCACAAGTAAGACACTTCTATCATCCACCAGACCCACAAACATTGGGTGAATAACAAA
The DNA here is from genome assembly GCA_005408345.1 of Macquaria australasica. Lineage (NCBI taxonomy): Eukaryota > Metazoa > Chordata > Actinopteri > Centrarchiformes > Percichthyidae > Macquaria > Macquaria australasica. The sequence continues at coordinate 87,210 of SEMN01000903.1, read as the reverse complement.
AATACAAACATCACACTAGGGTTAAATAATCTATGTCACTTTCTTTAAAACGTAAGCTTTTCTGTGCTTAAAGGTGCTAAATAGGTTCTAAAGTGTATACTCCGTAATACACAGTTTTGTCCTTTTGTTGTCCACCTTTGACAATATTTCAGCTTCACTTAAAACCAGTGAAGGATCCTCCTAATAAAATGAGCTCAGTACAGTTCTGTCTGTAGTGTAAATTAACAGAGGATATGTTAATTCCATAATGTTCTGCCATGTAATTAGTATGTGTGTGTGTGTTTTAGGTTCCCTCCTATCCCTGAGGACCTTCTGCTTCAGGCCTTTGAGGTGAGACCATCTGCTGTTTCCTCATATTCTCCAGTGCTGTAGTTCAGGAGCTGTAAACAGGTTAGCTTGCAGTTAAGAGTCTCACAGTTTCATCTGGTAACAGCAGATTCCCTCTGCCTCCAACCAGCGACTGCACAGTATCTAAATTAAGTAGGAGTTTGAGCCTTTGAGAACATCATACTGTTACTGACATTTGTTAAAGCATAAAGGTAATAAGACTGTGTTTCCAGGTTCTGGACAAAGAAAAGAAAGGATACCTGGAGCCTGAGGAGCTGACCAAGTACATGACACAGGAAGGTAAAACAGAAGCTTTCAGTTTTTACTTTGTGAGGTAAAGAAAGATTAATTTGTGTGGTGAAAAGCAGATTATCTCATAGATATGTTTTGTGTCTAACACTCCTCTTACTTCCACAAACAACCTATAATGTAGGAACTGTTTTTAACCGAACCAGGTGAGCTCTTCACTCAGGAGGAGATGGATGAGATGCTGACAGCACTCGCTGACCATGAGAAGAACCTCATCTATTACAAAGACTTAATCAGCCAGCTGACAATTGACCCTAACATGTAGAAAGTTTTCACAGTGTGTGTGTGTGTGTGTGTCAGCATAACTGTTGAGAAATATTACAAACACACTAGTATGTGTGTGTGTTCGGTGTTAATGTTCATGTCTGCATGTTTTTAGGGTTTGATACTGTAAAATAAATGTACATAGCTCAATCCTGACTTTGTTTCCAGAGTTGTCTTTCAATTAGATCAGATACTATTTGGTCAAATTAGCAGATTTGGGAAAATGTATCAATGCAGAAGCAGCATGTCTGACATCATTTAAGAGTCCATTATTTTGGTATAACATTTAGTAGTTTTATGCTCCCATGTTGTTACATATTGTACCAAACCTCGCTTTCCTTATTTCCAAGTCTGACACGACATCACATTAAATTGGAAAGTACATGTACAGCATAAATCCATTGGAGTGGTGCAGTCTACTTTTTAAATAAATATGTAAATTAGGTCAGAAATCAGGATCAACACACACATCTGTGATTTACTCAGGTTTGTTAGCTAATGCAAAACATCATTTGGTCGTAATCTTGCACTTGGATGGAATTAATAAAGTAATTCAGACTGCTTCCACCTGAATTAAATTTATTTTCTTTCAATTAAACCACTCAACTACACCTTAGTCTGAAGAAAAAGAGAATAAATGCTTTCAAATGGAACCTACTGATTGCTTCTCTCTCTGTGCTCATATCAATGAGTCAAGTGCAATCCTGTCAGAACAGTGTTTGTGTATTTAAGAGAGAAAAGATATATTTAAGAAAGGGAACATGATGCTGTCCCTACCCCAGAACCAGAGGCTGAGACATAGTGCTGGGTCTTAAAATAGCACAAGCTCCTTGCAAGCTCTGCAGCAGTGGACTTATAGAACGTGGAATTTTATAGGCTTGTTTTACATGGAAAATGTTCATTTTTAATCTTGTGTACTCTGAGAGAGAACAGAGCAGATTAGACTCATGCTAGAGTGGCTGTAGGTTACATTTATGATCCCTGTCACCTTCTTATTACTTCGTCAATCTATTAATTCCTAATTACATTTAGTTTAGTTTGATGAACATATGAAAACATTAAAAACACTGCATAGTACTATTGTGCAATTGAAGCTAGACTTCACAAAGGGCTTATTTCATATCCAAATCTCTAAGAATAACTTAAGGTAGTAAGGGGCAGCGATACTCGGCACTCCTGCAAATACTGTACAGACGACATGCGGCAGTAATAAAATAAAGTCTTTATGTAATTCAAAAGTGTTAGTCCAGACCCTCTTTAAGCCAATATAAAATCTCAAAGTTAAAAGTAATCTGGTCATAATAGAAAGTCTCTGTCACAACTCTACTGAGAATATTCCTTGTTCACTGATTACATCTGGACCCGGTGATGGTATCAGAAGCAGGAGCTAATCTGGGGTTAGACAGTACGTGCAGCCAATGGACAAATAGGGAAAGCAGGAATCAGTAACACGATGAAGAGCAGGAACATTACCTAATATGTAGTGACATCACATGAAATTAAAAATGAAATGTGTTCAATGCTGGGAGTGGGAAGGAAGTAAACAACCGTAATCATGGTGACTTATGTTGTTCAAAGGAGCCATGATGTGACAATCCCATAGTACTCGTCACAAAGAAGCGTAGAAGAACTGAGTTCAGTGCAGCCATGATGGGCATGAACCTTATCAATAAATGATCCCAAGTATGAGAAAATAAAACAATGATTGCTTTATCAGCATAGCATTTTATCTTAGGTGATTCTGCATTCAATAGTTATACATGCATGAAACAGTTAAACACAGCTTTGGAACAGGGATGACATGCCTTATCTGGAGCGTAGATAAGTATGTGATATGATAGCAAACGCAAGCAGTTCTCTATCCGAGCATGAAGGCATGCCGAAGTTCTGCTTTAAACAGTTTCACAGTAAAAACAATGACCCGGTACTTTTGGTTTCCAATCACAAAGACAGGGACATCACATAATAAAACATACGCCTACTGTAATAGAAAAAGTCTGTATTAAACATTCCCTTTTCACTAAACACCAAAAGTCAAAACAGAGTAAGGCTTATTTACCTTCAGCATAATCAAGAAACAGAAAAGATTTAAAGGGATTTCTTTTTCTCTAAACCTCATACTTTGTTGCATTGTAACATGAATAAATGTGTTCCTCAGTGAAAAGGGGCTTTCACAAGCCGCTTTACTTAACTAATAAAGAAATTAAATTGAGAAAGCAAGGAAAAAATAAACTCCACTTGCATGTTGAGGTGTAGATGTCAAACATAATTCACTCTGAATGGAGAAAATAACTGAAGCTGGTCTGTGATGGAATGTTTGATTTTGTACATAGGGAGAAAAAATAGTTTAAGTCCAGTCGCTTTGATAAATAGTTAAAAATAAAAGTGATTTCAACCCTGAAAAGAGTGAAATGGGAGTTGATGGCCATTTAGAGGCAGGGCCCTATTTTCACTTTTATTATCTCAATATCTTTATAAGAAAAAAGATATTGTAGTATAAAGTAGTGGCTTTAACATAGTGTGGGTGTGAAAAGTTATAATCCTACAAGTAAAATGAAGCTATGAAACTAAAATATCTTCTGTGTGGTCCACTGCTCCACAGATTAAGGGGATTCATGGTGATTAACGCAATAGCTTCAAGTCAAGCATTCATGTTGCTAACCCCCTCTTTCTTAAAAAAAATCTAAAACTAGAGATGACATTGTGTTTCACTGTATGCAGTCATCATGAGAATATGCGAACTGGCTGCCTGCAATTTCTCCTTTGCAGCAATGTTATCAGCGGCAGTCCACACAGGTTATTTGGTCCTTATAGAGCCATAATTCACAAAAAGAGAAGAAGGAACAAGGAAGAAATGACATGATATGAAATTAAATGATAATAGAAAAGTTTGACAAAGCAACTAAGAGAAAAGACAATGAGAAGAGGGCAAAAAGGGAAGGTGAAAAGAATGGTGGAGGTAGAGAGGAAATCTTTGACATCATATCCAGCTACCAACAGTGGTCTCTTAACCTTGTTTTTGCATTATTGCACTGCAACTGACACACAGAGGAATGATCATCTTAAAACAAATCAAACACACCCAAACCAATATGCACATTTTTCACATATATTAGGAAGAACGGGAGGCAATAACCTCCCTAGCTTTCTACTTTAAATCTTTCTTTGCCTTTGAGAATGAGATAGCAGATGGAAGAGGCAGGACAGAGCGTTCTCATTAAAAAGGTTTTCAGGTGTCATCTTTTAAAACTCACTGGTTAACTTTTCAGCCTTAGGTTGGCTCTTCTGAAACTACATTTGCTGGCAGGGGAGGTCAAAGTAGGCAACACCACCTAATAAACATGCCTAAAAACAACCCCCAACAGATTCAGCTATTTCAGTCATTACACAACGTTTGTTGCATAGTGGAGCCACAGGTTAAAGTAACAAAGAATTTATCCTACTTTATCAGCTACTAACCTAAACAAATCTTGGTGTCCCTGCAACCAGAGTTATGATGCATTCAAAGCCTTGATACACAACTCAAAAACACAATGCCACAGGCTACCCAGTGGGGCTCTATAAAAACAACCTGGTGTCTTTATGACTTTATCCAAACCTCATCCCTCTTTATCTCATCCTGACTGAAGGGTAAGTCTTGTAAGGCCTTGGAGGAGTAGAGGAGGACGGGAGTCAGATGATGGGCTACAGTGACATGGCAAAGATGTTGGGTGTGTTGAATCAAAGGACAGAGCAGGATGTCTCTCCTTCAAAGTACTGGTTCTAAAAATTATGTTCTAAAATATTTTACACAGTGTAAAAATATATGCAGATGATGTTAATGATAGAGGGATGAAATCAGTGATGATGCCCTCCAATTTAACACACTCAATTTTACAAAACTAATGTTTAAGTTTGCCAGTTTTTCACTGCATCCACTGCAAAAATCAAAACTGAGCCCATATTTAAAATCTAGTGGTCTAACCTGATTAATAACCACTGCAATCCATCATCTGACTCCTACAAATAATAATCAATTTTCCTTATGGTCCACCTGGTCCGTGAGCTGCAAGGGTCACAGCATTAGTCTGATACACTTCACAATCAGTACCTGTGTTTGCCACAACGGCTACTTTGCATCTCACAGATCAAGTTCCCAGAGTCGTATTGTTTGCCAACATCTAGTCAGCACTACACACGGATAGACCATGTAGTGTCCCTCTCTAGATCTGCAGCACCAGGCCAGCGGCAGAGATGTTGTCCCCTCCACCTGCAGTTTGGTAAACCTCGGTGCACACCAGCACCGGAGCTACGCAGATCTCGTAGTCCTCCTCATCCCAGCAGCTGACGGGCCTGGTCTCCTGCAGAGGGATACGCTGGCTGCCCTCCTGCCGGCTAACAGAGAAGGAGTCGTCCATGATGAGCCTCGCCTTGCTGGGGTCAATGTCATTAGAGCCGCAGACATGGCGGTTAGCTGTGAGAGAGGCCTTGGCTGTGGCTGACATGGTGTTCTTCCACTGGGAGCCACGTGTCACAATCATGGCCTGAAAGGCCAGCGTGTGGACGTGGAGCCGAGTCAGCGGCTTACCCTTGGTACCGTTTGTGTCACTGTCTGCACTGGCATCCTTGTAGCGCTGGTTCAAAATGCGATAGACCTCCCTCATCTGGTCGAGGACGGTAGCTACACGAGGGTTTGGGTCTGACAACACTGTGATGTTGGAGCCTTTAAGTAGACTGAGCAGATTGGGAAGCTCCTGTTCATTCATCCCCAAAGAGTCCGCCTGGGAAAGCAGAATCAGGATGAGTGATTAAACTTAGGAACTGCTTTTGACTGAACTGTGCATGAAAGCCATACCGCCGCACTGAGGGACATATTCTTTAACTGCAGTCAAAATGGCAAGTGTAGTTTATTCTGAAAACTCTGACTGTGATTTTGATCTTTAAAAGTAGCACTGTGTCAGTTGGAGGTCAAATTCAGGTACGCACTTCTGTGTTGACTGACAGTGTTATTTTGCAGAGCTGATGGGAACATTCACTGCATGGCTGCAATAAAGGAAACTAATGCAACAGTGTGTCTTTATAAGTTTCTGGACAACAATGGAGTTCTACAGCAGCATATTAGCTATAACAAGCTGTGACTATGCAGACAAAATGGGCCAGAATGATTACTTTAATTAATTAAATTAAACTAAGTAAATTATTATTTAGCAGTAAATGTTATTGGACTGATCAGAACATAATGTATTTTGTTTACTACATGTGAGAACATTTTTTTTTAAAATACATCAAAACACTAGAGAGCAAGACATTAAACATACTCCAATATATCAACATGTAAATACAGAAAGGCAAATACAGTTTCTGTTGAGTCAAAGACTGTTTTGTTTACAAATGTATTCAACAAATTTAACTAAGCAAATACAGTTTCAAACTACCTGGTGTCATTTGTCAGACATCTTGTTCACTACACTACCTCACTCAATTTTTCCGGGATGAACATTCAGTTTATTCACCCCTGTGTTTGTGTAATCGTCATGCATGTGCATTATTGTGTTGATTAATTTAAATGGTCAGTCATACATACATGGGGGATGACATAGTTTAGTAGGTCTTCCATTATACTCTCTTCTACAAAACTGGCCATCTCAAAATGGACCCCAATCTGTGGAGTCGAGGAGGACAGGAGGTCGGCCAGGCGGGAGAGGAGAGCTTCCTGCTCACCTGGAATGATGAAAGGAGAAGATAAGAAATTCAGACAAAAGGCAGCCAGACAATAAGGAGTGAAGGAAACAAAGAGGACAGAAGAGACAATGAGGAAGTAAGTGAAGGGGCAGAGATTTGAAAAACAGGGCAGAGGAGGTAAGATGTCAGAGAGGGAGGAATGCCAGAGACCAGGAAAGGTGGACAAATGGAAGATAAAGAAAAGGGAGGAAAGGTTGAGAACGGAGATGAGGAGGAAAATCTGATCAAATGAGACAAATACAAACAGTCTGGTGGTGTGGAGTGGGATGTTAGTTATGATGACCTGCCTGCCGGTGTGATACTGACTCTCTACCTGCTTTTTTCTTCTTTTTTTTTTCCTTCTTTCAGCGTCTGTCGCTATCAACAACCATCACAAATATTTAAAACGTTTGAAAGTCCAGCCAAAATTCAACAGCTACCTATCACAGGCTTGGCTGATTGGCTGGTGGTGAACGTATGACACATCTACATTTCACAGCAGTTGAATGCTGCTAATGCAAAGTGTCAACATAACACGATTATCTATTAGCATGTTTTCACCTTAATAATTATCAAGATAATACAGAGTATAAGTATAATTATGGCCAAAATAAATATTCATATCAGCACAGACCTACTCTGCATATTAATCTAGAGGGAACAATCAATAATCTCACTCAAGCACTCTTGTCTCTGCTTGAAACTTACAATTTACAAATAACAAGTACAAGGGATTGTTCGGCCAAACTCAGAATAGACTAGTTCCTGTAACGTAAAGTGAAATTATCATTAATAACTGTATAATTGTATCAACAACCGACAAATGTTCAGCACTCTCCCATTTCAGCCGTGCGACACGAAGCAGCGAACACTATAGCTGGATGTTCCAAACCAGCAACAAATAAAAAGGTTGTCACCAGTTTTCTCCTACCTGACTGGAAGGGGAAGTTATCCATCATTTGCAGCCCGCCCACCACCAGCAGATCTGGTTCAAAGTCTTCAAGTTTCTCAGCAAACTCCTCCATGGAGGCCAAGTAGGGGTTATGGTCATCGCTGTGAATGATATACCTACAGAGCACAAACACAAGCAAGGCCAAACACAGTCAGCTTCAAATACTGTAGAGCCTTAAATGAATACATATGTACGTACACACACACACAGAGTGCTTAGCTCTATTACTCACAACATTCATTAAAGCCAGCCCACTGTGCATGTTGGCTTAAACACACTCACATACACAGTTCACCTTATATGATGCCTCAGGATTCTCAAAATATCTACCAAATGCTCAACCAACACATACCTGTTGGCTCTGCGTGAGGTATAGTGCCCCCAGCTAGCACCAGATGGATACTCCAGGATCAGATGAATGTCTGGCTCTTCTACTATGTTACCCGCCACTGGAAAGACAGAGGCAGGTGAGGAACAGAGGCACGGAAGTGACAAAAACAGGGGTGGGAAAATAGAAAGTAGAGAGGGCAGAGGATGATGAAAAAATAATGAAAACAATAGTAGGCTGTGCAAAAGGAAGGGTAGAGGGGAATTCAGGGATGCAGGAAAATGATTGTGTGAAGGAAAACTGACGAGATGGATAGATCCTGGGAGGTAATAAGGGTGAACAAGTGTGTGTTTCTACCTGTAATGTGCTGAGACAAGACATCGGTAAAATCGGGGCTGAAACTTCCCCCTAGCAACACATCACATCCCTCGGTTGCCATGCGACCGGCCATTACCGGGGCATTGCCGCCAACTGCCCATCTGTTTCCAGGTAGATCACGGGACGCTTCAACCAGCTCGCTGAATAGGGTATCATTTAGCATAAAACGCCTGCAAGACAAAGGAAAGCAAAACAAATAGTGAAAAAATGTTCAAACTGAACAACTTGAAAGTACCAACATCATTTCCTCTAAACACCTCTTCTTTTTGTCTTATGTTTGAGTTCTTTCATGCAGTTTGTAAAGCTTTTTGAAACGCCTCGGTGTATGAAATGCACTGTATAAACAAGTCTGCCTGACCTCCATTGACCGATGTAAGAGACTTGTTTAACCAGTCTGTCCAGACAGACAGGTTTTATGCCATGAAGCTCCATGGAAAGCTACCGACACGTCATAGCTTGTTGAAAAACACACGTCAAGTATATTTCAGTACGTTTCAGGGAAAAGAAAGAGGAGGCAAGAACAAAAAATAAAAAGTGAGAGAAAAAAAGAAAGTGTACATAAGTAAAGGAGCTAGAAAAAAAAAAGACCCATTGGCCAAGACCACCCTTGTTGCTATGAGACAACTGAAAAACCATTTCAGCAGTGGCCCCCTTGTGATAAAAGCTGAAATATTTGTGACTTCACAGTTTTGTCGATCTGAGTGCAGCCATCAGATAGAGAATAAAAATAGAAAGTGCACGAAGGCTCCCAGTAAACATGTGGCCTTCAACAGACTCAATGCACCAGAATGTTCCAGAAACAGCATGTATGCCGTTTTATGAGATTAGCCTGGTTGTGGTTCATCCTGTAGATTAAGGTTATTTCTAGCTCATCTCTTCACACTCATCTGTATCTCACACAGTTTCTCGCTCTTACTCCCTTTCTGAAGCTGCAGATAAACAATGAAGAAAAATACTGTGGCACAAGTTAACTGGCAGGGACTGAAGTGAAACAGAAGTAAAAGCAAAGCACACTGAGCAAAACTCATTTTATTTTATGAAAATAAACCTATTACACATGCGGTTTCACCTGGTCTGCACTTGGCAGACAAACCTAATCATCTCTTCTGTTCTTTGCACATATCACTTAGCTGTTAAGTTCTCTTTTTTTTTTTTTGGCTTAAGTGCTTCAAAATTACGGTCTCAGACTTTGCCTGCACAAGTTTGGTTATCATTTGATGGACAATCCCAAATTCCACAAGAAACCAGGCAAAATAACTCTAAATGCTGAGCTGAAAAAAGACCTGGTTTCTGTGTCTAATTGAGATTCTTAAACAAAATTCGTCATTCTTTTCTTTCACACACATTCCCGCATCCTTTCTGTCCATGATGAAGGTCTGTTGCCTATAGCTGTTATTTCCAGACAATGAACAAAGGCTCACAGGCGCCGCAGCCAGAACAGGAGCCATCACCAATGAATGAGAAGAGAGGGGAGACGAGTTCAACAGCACAAATACTTTTAATATTTTACGATGGCTGTCCAGCATCTATCTGATAGAAATCAACTGCAACAAAGACAGATAAATACAGACAAGCACTGACCAAAACTCATAGCTTCTACTTGGTTAGTCTATTTTGTGTGAAAAGTAGATGGCCAGAGGAAAGAAGACAGAGTGTGTGGTTGTATTTATTTGTATGTATCTATGTACATTACAAATAAACCCCTACACATTCATGGTCGAATGTGAGTGTGTTTGTGAAAGAGCATGTGAGGGAGAGAGAGTGAGTCAGGAGCACAGTAGCCTGAGGGGTGCAACAAAGAAATGGTTTTAAATTAGCCCTTGACTAACTCGTCTCAAGCCACACAAACTGCCCATGCCACACACACACACACAATTAGACACACCTTGAACATAAACAGGAAAGCCCAGCTAACCAGTCACAGCACAGAAAAGACTAAAGTATTCAAATATTTGTAAGAGCACTTGCTCAGCGTATTTTTATTACCATGCTGTGAATTTAGGATCAACTCCCTGATGTAGACCACAACTATTTAATGGCCAGCTCTTATTCACACAAACCCACACACTTATAACACTCACTCTGCAGCAGCTCCCGGTGCGAAGAAGTAGGCAAAGCTCTCAGCCAGCTGAGCTTCATTTTCTATGTAGTTATGATGTAGGGGCTGGTCCGTGGGAGGGAGGCCAACCTTATTAAGCAACGATACCCCGTCGACTATCAGGTCAACACAACCTCCAAAACCTGTGGATGAGGGAGAGACAAAGAGAGACAAAAATGTGATGAAAACGATGGACAGAAGCAGGTATATGACTTTAAATCTGGGGCCAATGAGAAGGAGAAGATAGAGATGGACTACGGGGAAAGGGGCACAGCAAGAACATTGTGTATCACGCATTTTCTTTTTGACATTGCAGTCAAATAGTACACACAGAGCAAAGAGAAAGGTAATGCCAGCGTGCAGCTTCAGTAAACTGAGCAGAGAGAAATCCACACACTGTGCAGCTGCTGTGACATTTGTCTGCCACCGTGGCAGGTCAAATGATCCGACACGTGAAAACAGTTTCAGCTGCTGCTGCATCAAACATCAACGAATAGTTTTCATCTAACATTTTCTGTCAAGTCTGAACATAGGCCAGCATACTGTGCAACAGCCCCAGATAGCCCACCTGTGTAGGCAACCTGAGAAGCCAAAAGGCAAAATGTTTGTTGTAGATCTCACATTTGAATTAGTTTTGAATATTTAACTTAGTCTGACAGCCTTAGTCTTGAAGTCAAGCTGCTTTGTTTGCAATTGCTTTTCACTGATCTTCACTTGTCTATGATTTTTTTCTGACAATTTGCCGTAAATAAAAGAAAAAATGACCTGCATACGTTTGTCCATATTTATTGTGCTTTTGATTGAAAGTCAACAGGCCAGTATTTGTCGCAGTGTTAAAGTATTTAACTCCAATTCACCACCTGAAACACCTAATAACAATCCATAAGGATCAGATTAAACTATCTGTGAAATTGTGTGACTAGGTTATATAAGCTCTAATTCTGAATAATTACAAGTAACAGGTCTGACTGCGTGGCTGGGTCTCTTGTTGGACTGGGTAAAGGTTGGACGGATATGGTGATCACTTCTGTTGCGTGTCTGTACCTAGGTTCAAAGGACCAGATTTTAGGATTAGATCATGACAGTCAAGACACAGACCACACAATGAGACCATGGGGCTGCTGGACGGCTGTCATTGTAGGAAAGCCACAACCAGGGCCTGAAACCATCATGTTTTTTGTTTTTAACTACAGCACTGCTGGTTAATGCTTCCCTAAATTCACCATCTGCCACTATTTAACTGGTGTAGTCCTTTATAGCAGACATGTAACACTAGCTGGTCAGACACAATGCTGATGTGGACTGAGATCTTGTGCCTGTGCAGATCATTGACTGTCACCCCTCTTTAGCCCTTCATCAACCTACACTCCATGGTGTTGGGTCTGGCTTCAACACACAACATTAGCTTAGATCTCCTTGTTTTCATTTGCTGACAAACCTGATACTTTGTGCACTCACTGAAAAAACTAACTTAAGTACGTTACTGTATTTAAACCTGCCCACTCAGGCGTGTTTTGGGTTAACGTTACAACATCAATATTAGCCAGTTCCAGTTATAGTACAACTTACAGGGTTAGTAATCAACTTTCTTTCTGTTTTGTTAGCAATTAATTTACCGTCAGTTCACCTGGAGCATCTATCACGGGTGCCGTTAAATTCGGACCTAATCAATTATTAACCCAGAAAGCCCTGATAATTGAGGCCAGCGACGCTCCGGCGGCGGCTAGCTCACAACGCTTGTACTTACCAACGGCCACTTTCGGTCTGGCGACGTTGTTAATCCCGACTTTGCGTTCAGCCCGGAGCAGAGAGGACAGGACGTTGTCCAGCCGGTCGTCCAGTTCTGCATTCTGGGGTGAGCGGAACCACAACGCCACAAGGACCACAAACAGGGACAAAACAGGCCCATATTTCATCCACGAAACCCTGCCTCCCCCCTCCATTGTCGGCTGGTGAGCGAGCTCCGGCGGGGATGAACGAGCGCTTTCCGCCCGCTCGGCCAGTAGCGAGCCGGGCGTTGGGTTGTCCGTCTGTTTTGAGAGCCGGAGTGTCCCGGATGCGCCTTAACTCGACAAATACTGAGCAGAATCCAGGATTTCAGCTGTTGATTCAAAACACCACAGCTCAGCTGTGTTTCAACCTTTGTATATCTTCTTGTAAAGGAGGCTTGTTCTGCGTGTTGTTTTCATCTTGGCACTCTTCTCCAGGTTGGATAATGGGCGGACGCCCGTGTTCAAAACGAACATCTTTTGTTCTACTACGAAGGGGGAGTGTTTGTTTTGCTGACAAGGCGGAAGTGGCGAAGCTTAAAGCACTTTTTCTGATCTTTTCAAACATTTTAACTTTTAAGAGTGTTTTTGCATCTTAGCTTTGTTTTCCTTTATCAGTACGGTTTGTCCGGATAGTAGAAGCAATGTTTCTAGCTAGTCTTGCTCACATAAAATTTACTCACAAAAATACTTCCCATTTGCTGTCTTAGTTTGGATTAAAATTTAAAATTTTAGATGCAGCAGAAAGCTACCACAATGTTTATTAACTACCATCAGAATAGTTTTGACTCACATCTACTTTTCTATACTTCTCACAGCCTGACCCACCTTTTCTCAGTCAATCCCATCAGGCTGTGAGACTTCAAATCAGTCAGATAAAATGTTTATCGATGTTTAATCGATTTAAAGTGTCAGCGTGCATATTCATGAGAAACAACACCATGTTGGGAACCACATATTGTTTTATTTCATTCAGAACCCAACAGTTATGTGCCAATATTTTGATCAATACAGGCAGACAATAAAAACCATTCCATTTCCAACCATATTAAACAAAACAAAAAAATCTTTCGTCTGATACTCCAAGTTTAAAAACACAAACAGGCACTAATTACATGAGTACATCATGACATTATGGAGTGGCATTTGTGGCACTGAGAAATAATGTTGGATAAAAATATCAATATGAAAGCTGTGATCATTAAAAATTAGACACACTCAAACTAATCAGACACAAACAAACTGACCTCCTCTGCTGCGTTAGGCAGAGTCTTGTAATTTCTTTCAATCATGGGCTGTACTGCCCTAAAATGGCCCACACATTTTCCACCAGGGCGACGACAGGGGGACAAATTAAAAATTCCACAACAGAGACGGTCTGCTTCAAATCACCAGAGATAAAATAAAATGCACATACACGTCTTAAAAACATTTTCCTCCTGTGCAACATTTTGATCGACTTTGCTTTAACACACTTTCAATTCAACAATAGTGATTTGTGCTCAGGCACATATTGATGTCACACTCCATCTGCTGATCCACCTAATGAAGATAGTTTTTTCTGTCTGCTGTCAAAAGAAAACCACATGCAGCGTGTCCAAGGTGCTCAGTGGGCTTTAACTATAAAAAGGACTAAAAGCAGTTGAATGTGGTCAGAGTTCCAGAGCAGGCAAGCGGAGTGTGTCGCCCTCTAGTGATTGTGTTATGGACACTGCAGCTCAAAACCTGCAAGAGAAAAAAAAAAAAATACAATTAGTAAGGCTTAGACTTCAAGCCGCCGCAGCCAAACTCTTAAAGTTTTATTGAGGATTTCACAAAGACTTGAAATGGGAGTTACTGTGGTGTTACAGGGTCAACAGTCAATTTAGATCTACGAGGCTTATACACAAGTAAAGTCCGTGCATTCCAGTCTGGTTTGAGTTGTACTGTATAGGCACACAGTAAACACAGGTTCGTTTGAGGCCAGTACATGTTGTTTTGTTGTCTTACCTTAGATTTTATTTGGGAATCCCCGCCACAACCTCAGACTCGATACCACAGTGATCCGATCCACGCAGGAATTTAAAGAATCCTGAAGACCAGAAACAGACCAGAGGACAGTTTATACACAAAATAGTTCAATTTTAACAAAATTGAAAAAAAGAATAGCTTTGGGGATATTCAGAAAGGCTGCTAGTTACATACAGTTCAAGGAGTTTTACATAGCAATGTATGATAGTATTGTTGATTTACTGGTATTTAACCTGCTGCAGAAAAGTATTCATATCATTTAATTAAAAGTAGGAATACCACAATGCAAAAGTAGCATCGGCTAAAATGTACTTGGGTATCAAAAGTAAAAGAACTCATTTTGAAAAATATTCCCATTTAGATCATGAATTTATTAATGTGGCAACCTGTATGCATTATTTCTTATGTTGTAGGTGGTGCAAAGTCTAACTAATCCATACAGCACTAGGTAGTTTAAATGATAGAAATGCATCATATCCTGTGAGCCATCAGATGAATTTAGAGAAGTATGACGTGCACCAAGTTTAAATAGTTTATTATTATTATTAATATTATTTACACCTGTACTATGTAATACAGTCTAATACAACATCCCTGCAAAAAAAATCTGTCTTTATGGAGGTTTAATGTTTGACACACTCAGAGAAACGTTGATTCAACAATGTGATTATTTGAGGCTGTAGTTGGTGCATCAGACTGCATTATACTGACGTGTTTCTAATATTCCATTTCCCACATGCATGTAAATAGGAGGGCTACTGTTTATTATAAAGAGGGCTGTGTGAATGTTGGTAAAATATGTGTCTCTGCTCACCGTTATCACCCCAGTCAGTATTCCAGGAGTTGGCACAGAGCCAGTAGGGAATACCATTCTCCTCCCCCCAGCCCAGGATCTTGATGGCATGGCCGCCCACAGCAGACCCAGACACATGCTGATACACACCTGAGACGAGAGAAAAAAAACAAAAAAAAAACAACACAAGGCAAGGAACACAACAGAGGAGATGGTCAGCAAGAGTTTGAGTTCAAGTGCGCAAGAGAACGTCAGAAACAACATTTTACAGAATCACCGAGCAACATCAGCAATGAGTGTTTACCCTGTGCTCAACAGGTTGAGTGTTCAAGTATTCAGTCTTGCATGCGTTTATACTACATGTGTCTGTTAATGGTGCACGTGTTCTTACCAGACTTGTACAGTACAAAGTCTTCAAAGACTGTAAAGGCTCCCTCTACTGGGCCGTTCTTGTATATCTCAGACTGAATCTGCTGCTCATCCGACAGCACGCTGTAAGACGTTTGACCTGCAACACACTTTGAGTTAAGATCCTGGGCTGCATGCGTGCGTACACAGGACTACGACATGACTGGATACATAAATAAACCGTTTCTCTTTATCAGAGATCTAATAAAGACTATGTATGTGTAAGCCAGTGAGGGTAAATATATGCCTGTTAGTGACAGATAAATAACATTTTGACTACTGATTCCAGATTTAATAATAACTCTTATTACACTGGGTGAGTAACCCGAATTTATAATAAAATTAAACTTCACAAAAACATTTATGTATGCATGCACTATGGTCTCTTACATATTTCAAGATAATAAAGTCATGCTTCAACCGAGTCTGTTATTATTCAAATAACTGCCAGTTTGTTTTGATATTCAGAGCAACATTGAGTCACATCATAACATTACAACACAACATTTGAAACAGTTTAAACGTTAGATTTCATTTCTCCTTTTATATAGTAAATACTGCTGAGTATGCAAAGACAGCAAATTGTTAGCATGCTTAACCCTAATCCCTCCCTTATTTATGGAAAACAAATCTTTTTTTCTTCTGCCTTTCTTACCAAAGTGCTTGTCCTCATTGTAGCTGGGTGTGTATCCAGCTTCACACTTGTGGATGCACTGGGGTGTGTCTCCACGCTCCCCAGTGCAGGAGGGCCTGCTGCCATTCACATGGTGCTCGCAGGGCTCGATGGTGTAAGGCCGACAACCTGTAGACACAGGGAGTGTCAAGAATTGTAGACACCACACATGCGGCGTGCCAGTGTAGGACTCGCACACAACACTCACCAACGTGGGAGTTGAAGAGGCCTCCAGAGACCAGTCCCTCTTTGGTCCAGAAGTCCCAGGCGGCTGAAGGGTAGCCACCATTACATCTAAAAAGCGAGGGGAAAAGATTTTTTTTTCAGAATGTTTCCAACTTTACAGTTTGCAATCCCTGCCTCCAACTCCAAATGTTCACACTGTGAATATCAGGGAGGCACAGATCCAACATTTTCTCTCCCAATACCGATTCTGAATCCTACTTCTTACCAAGAACTGATTTATTAACGGTGATCGCTTTTCCCAAATGTAAAATATGTACACCTCATTGTGTGGAACTCACTGGAATAAGTTTTATGTAAGGTTACATTGAGGCCAGGGATTGCTGTGGCATCAACAGCCCACCATGAATGAATGAAACCGATAGCGGAAACTGAATTTTATAATTACATTGAGAAAGAACTGTATTTCATGTGGATCACTTATGTCATGGCTGATACTCAATCCGCTCAATAAGCTCAGTTTTGCAGCACATACTAATTCTGCGTATTGGATCGGTGCTCTCTTACACAATATCGGACTTCTATCTTCATATCAGATCATTCACTGGTGAGCTTGTATTGAGTTCATTCATTATCTCCTCCAATTAAATACACAATAATGCAAATTTCAAGCAGTATGGTTTGTTACTGAGCTCTGGATTATGGTCCACATGCAGTAGGTCACTGTGATTATCTGTTGGGGACATTTGAACACAACAAAGTGCCCTCACCCCATGCCACAGCTGTCGCAGCAGGTCAGCAGATCCTCTGAGGAGACCTCCACGCTGACCTTGGCATTGCTGTGGATACACACACGGTCGGAGATGGCCTCTGCAGCACCAAACGCCTGCGGGCAGGAGAACCAAGGCGTGTCACAGACAGAAATACAGTTTGGGGTTTATCTGAATTGAGGGTCTAAGGATAAAGGTGTGGTTTGCTGTTCAGATTGCAAAGCCCTTCGAAGCAAATGTGTGATTTGGGGCTGTATACTAAAACTGACTCGACTATCAGTTGTAAAGGTTTTTATCTCACCCAGCAGGATCCACAGGAGCCCTGGTCTCTGATCTCCTTCAGAGTGGGACAGTTGGGCCACTGCTCTCTGGAGTCAAAATTTTTAGGCAGCTTCAGGTCTCCAGTATACTGAACCCTGCAGAGGTAAACAGTGAACACATGCATGTTTAATTAGGGGATGTACAACACAGCAAATAATCATTCATTCCACCAATAGACAAAGCATGAGTGAGACTCACATGACTGGCAGTTTAGGTCCCTTCAGCATCGTACCGCAGAGTCTCTGGACATAACTGTAGTCGACGTTATGGAAGTTGTGTCCAGCCTGCAGGAGAGGAGGGAGATTTAGTCAAATAGAACTGCTTACACCCAATGACACAACAGTCCAAAGGAAAAAGGTAAAACTCACCTTCCAGGTAGTGTTGACCTTATTGATGTAGTTGACCATCTCACTGGACAGTGGTTTGAGATGAGGTCTGGCCAGGCTCACCGACAAGCTGGCAGCCAATAAAAGGAAGGCTGCATGCCACATTTTGCCTGAAAAATACAAAATGAAGGAGGACAAGTTCATTCATCATTTACTTTACAAATTACACTTGATCTATGGTAATTTCATTGCATAAATTGGGATTCAATCACTAAACCTTACCATGATTACATAAACCCTAAATCTAACAAACAATGACTTGTGTTTCAATTCCAGATGAAACATGCATTTAGATTTCTCAACTTTCAGTGGTGAAGGTTGAAGGGGAAACAATGTCTCACAAAGAAAGCTACAAGAACAAACGTGCGGTACTTCACCCCCAGTGACTGCACATACAACAGTCTAGGTTGGAAAACTTACTGAAAGCACAGGGGGAAAATGGAGAGGTTATATATCAGTAGGACGTGGAGCAGTTTATGAAAACTCTATTGTGAGGAAAGACATTTGTACATCAATACTAGCTTGAGACAAAGCAATGCTATGCTTAAACACAAGTTATTCCCCACTTACATACACTCCTGATTTTAAAAGAAATGTTCACAGCGGACTAGACGTCACTGTGGTTGCATCTACAAGTGGAACATGCACACACAGTGTACACAGAGAGCAGAGAAAACCTCTTATCCTCAGTCATGCTAGTCAGACCTTTCCAGTGGTTAAACACACTGCATCAGCAGGCACACGTACAATCAACAGTCGAGTGATTTCAACTAATTCCTTAGATTTAAATCTACATGCACACACAAGAAAAGGACTTTGGACTTTCAATACACAGTGCATTTGTTTTAGCAGACGATTTCAGTATTGTTTACTCAACTAACAATGGGTCTCAGTTCCAACTTAAAAAGCACAAAGATTAATATGTCCTCAAAGTTCCTCGTGCTGCAGAAGATGCCACCCACAGTGCAAATGTATGCACTCTTAGTTTTTACATAAAATGTATGTTCCAAGTTCCCTCTCAAACGGTAAACATGAGACCACGTTATCAGAGGTGAAATGCACTGGTGAGAGTTGATATCAGCTCCAGACAAGGATCCATTAGAGATCATAATGTAGCCTATTAAATAGAGCCATGGAGTGTGCTCAGGATAAGCAGGATGCTCCAAGTCCAGCAAAATCAATACCAGTGCAGACACTGTGCTCCTTTATAAATACGGTGGGATGAACTGACATGATGCAGCTTCAAACCCTGACAACCCTGATAAAAAGAACAGATGATGATAGCCAATCTTGAGGCCTGGACAGCAGGAGAGGAGAGCAAAAGCCTTGTGTCAGAAAGAGACACGTAGAAATATTGACTTTTTAAAAGATTCAGAAAAATACTAAAAATTGTGCTCCAAGCCAAGGTTAGCAAATATTAAATTTTAATCGGCCTGTTGCCAAGCACAATCTTACATGGACTTGGGAACTTAATACACTTATAGACCTTTAGTGCTTATGTTGGCACAACGCCACACATATTTTCTCTCGAGAACAAGAGCCGGTCTTGTTAGGCACCTGTAACATCAGCATACCCGTTTAGGCATGTGGCGTTTCTTTTACGGAAAAAAGCAGAAGAGAATATAATGAAAAACACCTCAAGTCTGTCAGAGAGACAGAGAAAAAATGTGAAACTGGTTTGATATCACATGACTGAGGCCAATGAATCATGAGCAAAAAGTACACAGAGGGAAGTAAGAATACAAATGTCCCCTTTACAGAAGGACATTTTGACATCTGCTCCCTGAAATTACAGAAGAAACACTCGACGTACTCCAATAACTCATCTTCCTTTCTCTAAAATCTAAACTAGGTTCTTGTAAGTGCTCAACTTTCTTTAATGCCACAAGCAATTATTGCAGCATATCTATCATATTCTGTGCAATATTAGAAAAATGGACAGTAGTGACTTCCTTGGCAAGTGTATTTCCAACCGCTTGGTTATGTTCACAGGTTGGTTGTAGAGAGATTTCAGTGGGTGAATTAATGAATTAACTGTGTGCAAAATATATAAAGCTAAAACATTTTTTTACTGTGGTCAAACCCAGACAAATTCACATTTGGACCACAAGAAAGAAAATGACAAGACACATTTATTTGTTCGTTTTTTTAGAGAAGTGGTTGCACCACACACACACACACACACACACACAAAAGAACAGCTGAAGCAATGATTTGGATGTGATTTGGAGAAGTGAAACCATCAGACCTGCACCATTATCAGTCTCATGTCAATTACCTTCGACACAGTTTGTCAAAACAAAAACTCGACAAGGCTACATTAACTTGCTGAGTCATAGTGGAGGGCTGTGAGGCCTTTCTTTGGCAGAACTCAAAATTCATCAAATTCTCAAAAAGCTTGATGATGGTTTCTTTCCGATACCAACCAACAGATTTTTAAAGAGCGTCTAAAGGCTAAAGGGGTTATGAAATTTCCTACGTGGGAGGTTTAAGATCAAGACAGAAATGGGTGAGTCAGCGCTAAAGCCAGGGGGAAGACATTTAAGTTTCTCACCAACTCTTTTTGTAAGTGGAACCAATGATCTTCACATGATAACTCCTACAACACTGGGTTGAGTTCAGCTGGAGGAGACCTTTGTCGTGTTCAGCTACTCCGTCTTCTCTTTACATTCTTATCTTATTGTTTTCTACCTACGCTAAACAGGACAATGCTGATCAGTATTGGATTTCAAAACTACAGAAATCAGGTTGTTTTTTTAAAATACTGTACTATAAGTGGGACAAACAGCCTGTAATGTTCCTTCTCACGTTATAAAATTCCTCTCTTTGCCTCCAGCACAGAGACCTGGAAGAAGTGTGGAGATACTGTACAGAATTTCCCATCTGTAAATCCTTAAACGTGAACACACACACACACACGTGATCTTGTCTGCGAGATCAACAGAGCCACATACAGTCTGTTAAGGTGTATACTACACTATAAATGTGGTTGTTCTTGTTTATCTTCTGACAGATGAAACTGTTTCCTTGTCACAATGAACAGGAGGGGGCCCGAGGCCTGATTTACTCGAGTTTCGCTTATGGTTACAAATGTACAAACTTAGCCTTTTCATGTTTTTTCCCCTTCTTTCTTTCTTTTGCACTGATGGGAGCGGTTCTGGAAAACAGTCTGAACTGGAAATTGTGTTGTTAAGTATATGATCATTTTATACAAAGACCAATCAGCTTTACCCCCTCTGTAACACGGACATGTTTATAACTCAGCCCTCTCTTTTGTCGGAATGGCTGCCTCGAAACACAGTTTCACTTTCCATTTCCCCGCTGTTCACCCTCATGTTTCATATTCATTTTAACAAGTTCTTTCCTCCCTTTAATCGAGATGCTGCCTACATCAGGTTCCGCAGATCATTTTCGATGTGTCCCAATCATTAATAAAATAATCTGAACATTAATAAAGTGTGTTTGGCCCAGTTCGTCTCATCAGCTCTGACCATGAAGCCTAAAATGGGTCAGGCAGACATTTGAGCTGTGAAAACCAATAACTGCTTACAGCGAGGACTTAAACTGCTTTTGTAGCAAATCAATCGCTGTCGGTCCAAAATAACATACCGTTCAACGTGTTATTTACTAGTTTCTGTGTAATGTAACAGATTTAGCTAGCTTAACTGCTAACTCGGCGTGTAAACAAGCTGTAACTAACGTCTAATAACCGGCAAAGACACAAAAATAAACCACTTACCTGCAGCTCGTAGGTCAGCTGTTGGTGTGAACTTGATTAAGGCTTCAGCTCCAGGGTTTCCCTCCTCTCGCAATCCCGCACTGGTCAATAAAACGCGTGATCGTGAAACGGTCCTCCTCCGTTATTTATTCCTGGGAGCCACGTGAACCGGTCACATGAACGCAACTCATGTGACCTCGGCAGCGCCAGCAAAGGTAACCACCGCTCTTCCTTTTGTTGTTGTTGTTGCGGTCCGTGGGCGCCTTGGTTTGTAAGATCGGCGATGTCTTCTTACAGACAAACATTAATCTGCAGTATACCTGCACCACTTACACCTGACCGCTAGGTGGCGCTGAAACTCACCCTCTCAAATACAATCCATGAAATCTATTGAAAATCTATCTATTTTTACAGTTTCTTATTACTATTATCATTCTTAACCTATATATTTATTATTATAATTGAAATGGACCTTTGACACAATGGTGTATTTAATTTATATCAAAGTCTGTTGTTGCTGTTTTGTCTTTCTGTATTGTTCTGTATTGTAAAATACCCTCACTCTCATCATAATCGGGAAAGGTAGCACTGCCACTGTGCCACGACAATAATTCTCAAGTAACATTGCTGCAATCAGAATTGTAAAAAACAAAAGAAATATAGTTGTACAAGTAGGGAATCAAAATTTGAGTGCAACTGTCATGGATGGATTATGAGACAAACAAACCCCAGATACAGACGCATAAAAGGCACATCAATCACACACTGTTGTTCTACTAAAGATCACTGATACCTTTAAATTAGCCAGAAAAGGACAACATCACATCCTAGTTATGAATAATTTGCTATTGTCAGTCTAAAGTGCTTCATACTTGTTTCTGGGCTATAATGTCTCTCAAATACCTCGACACAACTCAAGCCCAAAGGTCAACTGTTATTTATCAGTCAAATATACAGTGGCCTGGTGTAACTAGACAGATGTAGTAGGACCTTTTTTTAATAATGCATGACAGCAATGCATGTGTATGGTGATATCTGACCATTTTTAGTTTATCTGTGACTTTTATTTTCTAATTTTATTCTCTTGAGAAGTAACTTGTGCTTTGTGACTGATGATGACGACAGTGTTTTTTTTTTTTCTTTCATGCTGCATCATGCTGTGGATGACTGACCACAGAGAACATGGTGATCGTCTAGCTGCTTTCTCTTCCTTTTATTAGTCTGTCATCTGACTTTCAAAATGATGAGATAGGAAAAATACTGTAAGCACAGCACCCCACCTTTAATCATTGTTTTACCAAGCAAGTTGCGCAAGAGCAGATCCTCATTTTAAAGTAAAGTGTAAGTGACAAAGAAACACTTCCTTATTTAACCAGGCAGACAAACCGAAATCATTCTTCTTTCAATTCAATTAAACTATTATTTGTTATTATTTATTGACCTGGGTGGTGAGCTGCTGCATACAATGTCCCTTGCAGGGATACATGAAGTTGTATTCAACTGAATTAATCAAAGCACAATATAAACAAAATAACAAGAGCCTTTAGGTGATTTCTGCTCTTACCTGGTTTTGAGGCCCTCTCTTAAAGACACACCCTCTGTCAAAATCAAGATAAAGACCTTCATTATTTCAGCTAATGTTATGCTGACATGGTCGCCAAGCTGCCATTGACTCTGTGATTATTCATTTCCACCTATGTGTCTAAAGCTCATAAAACGTCACTGATGGTAAATAAAATCATGGATGATGAATAAAACACAGCACTCTGAGCTTTGATCATGGTTAATGACTTTATTTTGTCACATCAATAGCACAGTTAATGATTCACTACCACCAATCACAGTTGCTCTGTGAATCCTTGCAGAGGTGAGGTGACGCATGTCGATACATGGAGGGCGTCCGGTGAATAAGTGATGCTGCACTCAATCAGCAAACTAATTCCAGTCTGTCAATGAAAACTACACTCTTCACATGTGAAACTTCAGCACAAAACCTCGACACACTGCACCGTGGCTGTCCACACATTTCATGACAGTAAATGTGACCAAATATAAAAGAAGAACATTTAAAAAATACAAAATGAGTCAAATTAGAAGCACAAGCGAAGGTTATCATACACATCAGGTACACAGAGCAAAGCATATTGTTCTAATACAAAGCAACACACAGGCACACACGAGACAAGCATGGCAGCTGAAGCTGTCTCTCTACAAGGCAAAGCGCTGGTTCATGATGATCAAGCCAAGGCATCGTCTAAAGCGTGTGCGTAAATATTTTTTCATCAGTGCTCTAAGATACATTTCATTAGCTTATTGCTGTTGCGTACACATACAACCTAGCATGTGTGTTAACTAGTGTAACGTGTGTATGTAGTAACAGTAAGTGCTGTCTTTCTCTAAAGGAATAGATACAATTCTCTGGATGCCTGAACGAACGAGTAACATGCAGTGACTCCTTTATCTATCAGCAGGCCGCGGTACATGGATAACAGTTTGATAAAAAGCATGTTGTTCCATAAACCCCAGTTTATATTCTCAAAGTGCTGCTCATGTTTTGTGAGCAGCACAACCATTTAGCTCATTACAGATATAGACCTTACTTTAGTTATTATATTTGTTTAGAAAGAAAGAAAGAAAGTAAAAGCAGTAAAAGTAAAAAGAAGTAAAATAATATAGCATTGTTGAAGAAAAACAGAAAAATTGAAGACAAACAAATACATGGAAGACTGATATTACCATATTTACCATATTCTATGATTGCAATCAGATTTCACACATTGAAATAAATAACATTCATAACATAGTACTGGCATTGACCAAACTTGAAACTCATAGCAGCACATTATTTACAGGATAAAACAAAAGTGTTCTCAGTCATACAGTGAGCAATTACATTTTCTCACTGTGACAAAAAAAAACATGATAAAATCAGTTTTGACAGAAGGAAATTCAGTTTCACTGATGCAGGAGGGTCAACTAATGGACCGGCTGAAGGACGACACATATGTGTGAGTAGTGGGCTTTACAGGAGAATACTGAAGTCATTTAGCGTTATAGATGTTCATTTAAGACTATGTCAAGATTAGATTAGATGACATTGTTGAATATATGCTGTCATTAGCTTGCAAACTAGTTTTAGTTCTGTACTGTATGTCATTTTTAAACTCACAACTTTAAAGTAAGTGGTGTCCCGACTAACAGGGTTCGTGAAGCATTATTCTCTACTGGACGTGTACGTTTATTTCAGTTTGGTGGATTGTCTACATCTGAGGAAGTTGTTTCTTATTTGACACAAAACTGCATGGCCACAGTTTCCTCTACTGGAAGGAAAGGAAAGGCCTTGATATTTCCAATTTTAAAAAAAGCAGCTGGTTCCAGGCATAACGTTTGCATAAGTACATGTTTAACTTTCTTCACAAGGCAGGCACATAGTTTCTACATATGCCTTTAAGCTTCACTGACAACAGCTCGCTCGCTTTGTGCTCCTCAATAAAACCAAAGCAATGCTAATAATTAGGGTAGCAGTAAAACCTTTTACCAATCAATAAGTAGAATGCCAAATTAAAAATCAAAAATGTAAAGCACTTCGGGACCACAAGAATTTGGGGCACTAGCTTAGTGAGAAAAAAACACCACAGTAGTGAGCTTGCTTAACTTCCATCCAAGCACATACAGGTTTGTTGCCGTAGCAACTCACATTAGCAGTACACTGAACTGCTGCTACTGCAGATCAATCATTACATCTTATCATCATTCATACACTTCCCTTCTTTCATCAATTAAAAAAGAAACAACATGATTGTCAGAGGTGAGCTCCTCTTTTCTCTGTTAGAAACAAGAACAAACACTCATTAATTATGTCCTACAGAAAGAAAAAAAGTCTGTTTTGTCCCTTGTTTGTAATTGTTTTGAAAAGGCCAAACGTTTTTTTAATGTCAATAAAGTATGACATTTAAGAAAGGTCATACTATGGGGAAACTGTTTGTTTATTTATGTATTAATAAAGAGATGTAAAGCATTTCTGCAGGTCATAAAGAAAGTCATAACAAACATATAAATAATACGTTTTGATATCTAATATCTGATCACTAAAAAAGACAAAAACAAGCCATCAACAAATTAAAAAAATATTAGACAAATAAAATGAAATGCATGTAATAATAGAAACATCGGCTGATACTCCTTTAATATTATGTACTGCTTAATTTCCCCTTGATAAATTCACATGTTATAATCGTAGTGTAGTCTACAGAATATCATGCTGCAGCCTCTCTGGTGGTTAACAATAAACTTTAGCTGTACCGTTTCTTTGGTAAAGTGACTGATATTATTGCAGTTACAATTAGCAAAGGAAAGCATGGCATATCATTTATAAAATATTTTTCCCTCCAACCTTTGCTTTTTGTCATTTGCTTATCTGATAGTTTCATGAAAATAAAGACATCAATGAACAGATTTGACTATTTTACAGAAAAATAGGAATTCTGTTACTTTGATTATGTCAGTAATGTGTGTAAACACGAACCACATACTGAACTGTACACACAGTGAGTAAATGACTGACCGGACGAATGAGAGGCTTCCTGAAAACTGGACGGGATGTTCAACATCATCTAAAGGTTTTGTAAAAAAAAAATAATAATGAGCATTTGCAAGAATAATAACATCAATGACTTTGAAAGCATGCTGGGATCTGCATTATGTACGCATTATTTCCTAACATTGCATCAGACTAATCTCACCAATTAAAAAAAAAAAAAAGAGACTGGCATTGGGGGGTGGCGTTACAGGAGATCCTGCTCAGCAGCCGGGCAGACAGCATGTTTGGTTATTGTAAACTACTGTAGTTACCTGGTTCATTTAGAAAATTCTTCCAACTACCATTTAAATAACTTTGCCTTGATTCACATGATTGCTTATGCTTTGTGATTTCAAATGCCATCCTAATAATTGTGATTATTTTAAAAATTAATTTGCTCCTAAATTTCACCAGAGGTAACCTCAGCTGATTGAATCAGGTTTTCTGTGGTTAGTTTCTAATGATTAAGTGTGATGGTTTATCTAAATGAATGAACGTGATGCCCCACATTCATTAGCACCTGTGAACTGTTTTCTGTGTTTTCTTTTGATGAGTAACCCAGATCTAATCTTCTGTAAATACTGACCTGTAGTGTATAGCGTATTCTTGTCATCAAATGGTTTACACACACAAAAAAAACACAAAAAAAAAACACAATCCCACCCCCATATTTGGAATGGCCGATTCCCTTGTACAGCGGTGTTTGTCACTGCTAACTCCTCTGGTGGCCTCGGGACGAAGCAGACAGCCACATGCTTCACCTGATACACATAAATTTGCCAGATGCTTCCCTTTCACCTGCCAACAGGAGCATCACAGTAACATGCAGGGAGGTTCATACTATCACACCCTTCTCCCTGCAGGCACTCCAACCAACCAGGAGTTGCTAGTGCAACAGCAAGGACCTGGTCCATCACTGACTTCCCGCCCAGAAACACTGCTACATGTGTTAGTTGGAACGTACAGCCAGGCCAGAGGTACCACTATTAAGAAGTGCAGTGGTTGGCAAGTGTTTTGCCACTGTGCTACCCATCCATCCCACTTTTCTGCTAATGTAACCCTTGTATCTGCACGTCAGGGGAAAAACATAAATAATAATTTATACTGTATATTCTTCCACGACTGATTCGAATGAACTGAGCTGAAAAGTCCCTGTAACTCCTCACCAAGCCTTCCCCAAGTTAGTTAATGTATGAATTCATGTTTATCCTTACCTGATGAACTGAAAAAGACATCATTCCCCAGCCAGTTCCCTTCCCCTTTACCCCCATCCTCCTTACACCGCCCTCTCTCTACTGTCCACAAACTGGACCATCTGTTTGCGAGCGTGGGAGATGACTGGAGTGAGTGGAATGATTGCAGTACCGGGGGTAGTAGCGCCAGGAGTCGAAGCACCAGGAGTCGAAGCACCAGGAGTCGAAGCACCAGGCGTTGAAGCAGCGGGCGTTGAAGCAGCAGGGGTCGACGCACCAGGGGTTCCACCTGGGGTGGTGCCTGGTGTTGTACCAGGAGTGGCAGGGATGACAACAACAGGGGCGAGGCCTGGACTTTCAGCCCCAGCTCGAGGCTCCAGTCGTGGGGTGGATGTGACAAAACGAGCTTCCCTGATCCGGTAGGGACTTCTGTAGGTGGAGATGGGCGACAGCTCGGAGCCCCAGCCAAGATAGCTCCCACTGGAGGGAGACTGTGCATCCGCGCTGAAGTACAGTGTAGTGCTGGACTCTCCAGGGATCGCTGTTTTTTTCTCCGGGGAACCAATCAGGAGAGGGGAACGTCGCTCAGGTGACCAGCCGGGAGTCTTGATGTCCAGAGAACCTGGGGAGGACGAGGCTTCGGTCAGGGTCGCAGCGTTGCTGTCAATGTGGCGGAGGCTTCCTGGTTGCCGTGGAGATGAAATAGTTGGCGAGCCGTAAGCAGCACTCTGAAACTCCTCATCACCTTTGAAAGTCACATTGAATTAAAAGGTAAAGTGTGTTTAAAACAGTGCATATCTCCTACAGGAATTACCATACTTGAGGTGGGACTACTGAGGCACTTTGACAATGACTCCAAAGGATCTGTATTATAATATTCAAAAATAAAAATGTCAGGACATACATTTCATTTGTTTGAATGCTTATCAGTCTATACTCAGTTTCCTTTAACTAAGACTGAATAAATCTATGCCAGTCTCAAGTATTAACATGTCATAGTTCAGATTGAAAGATTAGATAAACTAGCAATGGTATGTTCAGTGTGTGTATGTACTTATGTATACTCGGTGAAAGAAATGTGAATAAATACCTCAAATTACCAAACTTAAAGCAGCTATAAACATTATTTTTATATTAACAATGGATCACATGACTACTTGTATTGAATGGGCTCGCTCATAATGAACCCAAAGAAAATTAACATGTGACTCTGCAGAGCTTTACAGTTCTTCCAGCTCATTGTTTTGGTCAGGCAGCTGTTTTCATTGAAAAAGCTCCTTCTTAAAACCCACTGTACACTACCTGCACCAAACAGCAGACAGGTGTTGCTGTTGCTCTGTAACCGCTGGATGTGTAAACAGGCAACTGTTTTCTAACAACACCATATCAACTTTAGAAAGTGATGCTATGTCAATGTTGTGTTGTGTTTCTGCTGCCCCAAAGTGGCCAAAAAAATTATTTACTTCAGGTTTAAAGTGTAATCTTACAGACAGTATGATCATAGATACCAGGAAAGCAGGTCTGAGCACTGCAGACTGTTGTGCTGTCTGGGTATTCAAACAAAGCCATGTCAAAGGTGTACAGTGAATGAAGCAGAACACATGGCACCTCATCAAATAGATTGTTAATAGATAAAAGTGGGAGATGTTGGGTGGCTCAGGTCATAATAAATATACTGTTTGCTGGTCTGCAATACAACTGTCAGCATTTGAGGACAAACCAGGTGAATCCAGTCATGTCATCCTGTACGCCCAGTGCGATGGATACCTTGAGCATGATCATTTTCACTATGATAGGTCAAGAATCATTCAAGAATGATTTAAGGAGCCTTCTGCTGGGATTAAAGGTGATCCAGTGCAGTACTAAACAGCATTTTATATTTCTGTGGTCACTGAGTGTATGTTTTTGATTTCAGTGTTTATCCAACCTTTATCCTCTGATGGAGGAGCGCTGGACTCGTCTTCTGCGGTCTCCTCAGGAATGACCTCCTGGAACGGGACGATTTCTGGAAACCTTCTCATATCGTGGATCGTTGTGGGAGGAGCTTTTCTCACTGGTCTGGCTACTGCACTGGTGGGAGCCGGCTTTGGTGGCTGGACCACCTCTCTCACCTGGGGACAGACAGACAGCTGAGCCTCAGACCGCAGACACACAAACTGGAAGTATTCTGTACAGATACAACTTTTTAGTACCCAGCCTGGTGGCTAAACCTACTGACATTTGTTGTCATGACCACGTGGGTTGCAACATGCTGTCCTACTGAATCTCTTTACGTCACTACATTCATTTTACACATGAACAAGAATCTTAAAGCCACTGTGTAGATTTTTTAAGTGATTATGATAGCAGCTTTTTAAAAACAGTCTAATGACATAAGTTTTTGTTTGTAGAAAAATGTGCCAAACAAAACATAGTGGCTTTAAGTACAAATGTACTGTATTCTTAGTTGAAATTATTGGTTAAGTGTGGGCTAAATTAAACAAAGATCTTGCCTGTGGAGCCTGGGTCACCTGTGTTGGAGCTGGTTCAGGAGCCGGTTGTGAGATCTGAGGAACCTGCGGCTGAACAGATGGAACCTGACAAATCACAGCACAAATAAGAATAAGAAACCCTTTTACGTAATCTTAAAAGACATCACACTTAGGCTGCATGCTAAGGATGACAGACATTCAAAAATCTCTGCTGAAACTAATAGTAACAAAATTCATACTTTTTTTTAAATTAGATCAAGTTGCAGGAAGTCTCACTAGTAAAACCAATAGCTCTTCTAAGCAGGACATTAAACAACAGCAACGCAACAAACCCGGGGGACAAGTTCATCAGGGGAGTGAACTTCCTCGGACAGACCCATCAGTCCGGCCAGTCCCCCCTCGCCATACATCGACCAGATCTTAGTTACATCCCCCGTCTTC
Source organism: Macquaria australasica (assembly GCA_005408345.1). Classification (NCBI taxonomy): domain Eukaryota; kingdom Metazoa; phylum Chordata; class Actinopteri; order Centrarchiformes; family Percichthyidae; genus Macquaria; species Macquaria australasica. The sequence goes on along the minus strand of SEMN01000903.1, from coordinate 57,139 downwards.
AGGGCCAAGCGAATCAGCAGCCAGTGGTGATGTTTCCAGCCCTCCCATTGGATAGGCAGATCCATGAGGGTCCCACCTCCTGATTAGAGTAACAACCACAGTCATTAAGATTAAGATAGACAGACAGACAGACAGATAAATAGATAGATAGATAGATAGATAGATAGATAGATAGATAGATAGATAGATAGATAGATAGATAGATGATAGATAGATCTTTAACAGACCAGACAGTGTTGCATGATGATGGAAAGTGGGTGTGACTTTCTCCTCCAATGAGAGTGTAGATCCGCGCTCCATGCAGGCTCCACCTATCCCCCTGTGGCGAATACTCTGGAAAATCTCAAAGGACTTTGGGTGGAGGAAACGATAGTACAGCACCAATGCTATCACTCCTGGAGAGAGAGGGGTGAGCAGGTAAATAGAAAAGAAACTGGGAGGACTTGAAATGGAGGTGCGCAAGTGTGTGTAAAAGTTTATAGATCTTAAGAGAAAAGGAAGAAATGACTCTAATGCTAATTAGCAATTGCTAGCTTGATTAACTAAGACGGTGAACTAAGATCAGGGTTCGTACACCTTTTTAAGAGTAAAATTCAAGTACTTTTCAAGCACTTTCAAGGTAACTAAACTAAAAATTGCCAGATTCTTGACACCTTTATCATCACATCTAAATTGTTACTATAAATGCCAGGAGACGACAAACAAATATGACAATGGGATCATTTCATTTCAAATATTAAAAGACTTTTTGGTTTACATGAGTGATTGTGGAGATGAAACACCAGATTATGTTGAAAATCAAGCATTTTTCAAGGAGTATTCGAACTGAAGTATATCCCTAATCATTTTCCAAACTTTCAAGACTTACTTTGTACGAACCCTGTAAGATGTTAGCATTGTCACTGTGAGCATGTCAGCATGCCCGCATTAGCATTTAGCTCACTGCTAAGCTAAGTGCAGCCTCACAGAGCCGCTAGCATGGCTGTAGACTCAGTCTTGTTATACTGCGTGTGGCTGTGTGTCTCACCAATGAGGAAGCTACAGAACACTGCAGCTGGGATTCCCACAGTATCCCAGGACACCATGCTAAACAACCACGTGGAGGCCAGAAGAAGAAAAGCGTTCTCTAAGAACATGGCCTGAAGACGAACGAACAGAAACAGAGGAAGATGGTTACCTTTTCCCACATTTGAAATCAATATTTGTCTCACAGTCTAGTTTTTGATTGAGCTTACTGTATATCTGACTCAACTATTGTCGCACATTACAATATCACAGGTGTACATTTTTGGCATGAGGTAAGACCCTCTAAACCTGGAATTATCAATAGACTGTATAACTTTTACCTCATAACTTTCTCTTTTTAGTGTCTCAAATGTTGTGTGTCTGTGTTTATGTTGCTGTCAATGGCCCTGCCCAAAAAGTCTGGCACACAGTTATGAACTGACCACAGACAACACACACATACCAGGTAGAACACAGCCATGCGGCATCTGGATTGACCGTACTTCACATTGAGGAAAAGGAAGATGTGAATGGCTCCCAGGACGAGGTTGAAGAGTCTCCATCGACTAGTTGAACGTATGATGTCAGTCTGCTGAGACACCATCCAGAAGGTTGCACCCAGCCAGTGCACACCTGACACACACACACACACACACACACACAAACACACACCCAATGAAATACTGAACCTTTAATACATACATAAACCTGACAGCAGAGGACAGGGTGTCCTCTCTAAGACTCACCCAACAACAGTTAAATGCGTTTGAGGTGAAGCATCCAGACTTACCAATGACTCCCAGGATCCATTGTTTGAAGATACGTGTGAACAGCATGAGAACGGCAAATCGAGATCCCAACATACTGACCTGCAGACACAGAAAATATACCTGTCACACAAACAAAGCCAGAAGACCCACTCGTGACGTTTCAAACACAGGCACGTAAATATGCCGCTCATTATATTGATACTGTTATATCGAGGGTGTATGTTGTATGTAAATATTAGCTGTTGAAAGCTTGTTTAAATATGCCCACCCTCCACAGCAGTCGACAGAGAATGGCAGCGGGGGTCATTTGCAGGTGTCCCGGTCTGACGAGTGAACAGGCTCTGGCGTAGAGGACCAAGGCCCAGGCGAGAGATAACAAACACACCGCAAAACACACTGAGGCTGGAGGGGAGAGAGAGGAGGAAGGAGGCAGAGAGAAAAAGAGAAGTGAATACCTTGATACATCGTAATGCTGTATACATAATGTACATCAGATACAAGGCGGCTGCAGATGCACACTGGACATAGATGGTAGAGAAATTGGTTAGATGTTGTTTTCTTGGCCACTTGGGGGCAGCAGAACAAGCTGAAAACAAAACATCTGACATATTATCACCTTATAAGGTTGTTACGGCAAACATGTTAGCAAACAGCTGCTCACATCAAGCAGGCACAGAGCAACATTATCATTAATTTGGAGTCGTGTTTCTGGCCACCTGACAAATCTAAGTCCAGTATTCACTCTCTTTCAGCTCCGTTTTGGTCTCCAGCAACTCCTGAGGAAAATATCTGGCACTGCGTTCATCAGCCAGTTAACTATGTCTGCTGTTTGGTGCTGGGCAGTCAGCGTACAGTGGGTTTATGCTAAAAACAGCTGCCTGATCTGGAAATAACGCTAATGAGAGAAGTGAGACTGAACCAAAACAGAAAAGCTGTGGGTCGTAAAATTAAAACAATGAACTGAAAGATGCTAAAATGTTCCGTAGAGCTGAGGGGAACTGTGGCCTCGTCACTACGAGCGACACCTTTCACTTTAAACTGTTATTTGATCCTCATTGTTTGAGTGACACTATACGTTTGATCTGCCACAACTCACACCTGCCCAAACATCACAGACATGGAAATTATTTTTGCACAGTTGAACTGATGTCTGCAGTGAGACAGTACTGACCATTAGAGGAGCCGGCTCTCCCATTATTACACTGTCCAACAACACACTAATGTATAATAAATCCTGTGTGGTGTAGATGTTATGCAGGAAGTGATGAAGTGGATAACCACTCCAATTCCACTCCCTGTAACTTTAATCATCATGATGGGAAAATCTGAGCTCTTTGCCATATTTTACCCTTTCAGATGTCCACACAGTACCAGTTATAAATAAATAAAGAAACTGAATATGAGTATAATTCAACAGATATCACTTAAAACAAATAGTAGATCCTCATCTGGGTTGAAAGGACCACCAGGGGTCCCTCGTAAGGTTCCCGAAGAATCCCACCTAAACCACAAATAATTAAACCTGCAATAACTGATTGTATTGGCCACTTGGGTGCAGCGGAAACAAGTGGAGCTAAATGCTCCACTATGTTGGGCCATAGTTTATTGCAGATCAGTTTGAGAGTCCTTGACATGAAAATGTTTGGTAACTTCCTCTCTTGAAAGTTTTTGGTTCATGGACTGCTGATTATTCAGACAGAGCACATACTGTACATACATTCACTACCACACACACAACATTATACGTGCTATTTCAGACCTTATCACCCTTGCACCCATACTTTCTACATTTCCTATTCACCTGGAGACTTGACTCCTATATCAGTGCAGATGAGCACATAGGTCTGCAGCAGCGTCTGAGGGAGGGTGACCACCAAGGCCTCAAACAGACGTAAGGCAGATGCATCAGCCTGCTGCATGATCTCACCATACACATCCTCATCTGGCAGGCACATGCACTCCAACAGCCTGTGGAGGCCGGAGATGGATGAAGGGGAGGCAAAGTGGGAGGTAGATTGATAAAGAGAGAAACAGGAAATGTCACCATGTACATCATTACATATATATATCATGGCCGTCATCACCAAACATAAAACAAATGTCCTTGTTGTTAGCACTGGCAGTATTGTTCAGTCACACACACATTAACACACACATAAAGTCGGCTCACCTTTTGAAGATACCCAGGTGCAGTATGTGTGTCCAGGTGAGAGACTTCCTGCGGATACGTCCATCTGACAGGTACCACAGATAACTGAGCCACTGAGGACCCCAACCTGGGACACATAGAATGAAACAAATATAAATAAAATATCTATCTATCTATCTATCTATCTATCTATCTATCTATCTATCTATCTATCTATCTAACTCCAACCTTCCATGATCCTGCAACGCTGTCTGGTCAGTTCCTTCTACTGTGATTTGTCCTCATCAATGACACTAACAGCAGAATCTAACATTTCTATATTGGTATTCTATCTGTCTCTGTAATTGGGGACCCCAATTAAATATTTATGTTGTAAATAGATTGATATCTTGTTGTTGTTGTTGTTATCTCACCTGGCAGCAGGAAGAGTGCAGTGAAGCCAGCAAGATGGGCATAGCAGTAATTGTGACCCACCCACAGATAGTACACAAAGCAGTAGATCACTGGGGAAAGGAAACATGTGCATCATCAGTTCATAAACACAAAGAAATGCTTAAATCTACTGACCAGACTGGATTGCTACAATACAATATCCTACATGCACTCACATCAAAGGTTAAAATCAATCATAATAGGTCAGACAAACTGCGTGGTTCTTTTATTTCTGAGTCTGATGCTATAGAAAATTGTAATAAGGGCTGAATCATAAAAACACACAAATTAGCAGGTTAATCACATTGTGCATATTTGGACAAACCTCACCTGCAGACACAACTGCAGGACCATAAAACAGATTCATAACAATATCACTGTAATACAGCTTTTCTAAGATCAGATTATAGTTGTCTCTTAATATATGACATATTATTATTTACATTTAGACCCAGGAGTGTAAATAACAGGCGGCAGCATTTTGTATGAGACTGCTTATGTTGTTGTGCTTACAGTAGAAGTGTTTACATCAGGGCAACAGCATTTGATCAGTGAGTAAATGCCAGAACATAGAGCATTTTAGTTTTTTTGTATTTTGTGCCCACACTTAGTCATATGACCTCTGTTCCGCATCCCATCTGAGGTTTATTGAGTGCTGCCTCCCTCACTTACAGACAGACTCCTCTCCACACCGCACTCTGCAGCTCTGCCTCCCTCCCTCCACACACGTAATCTGAACCGTTTTAGCTGCCAAACAGGCGGGCTGTCCGGGCAGACTAGGCCCCATCCTGGGGTACGCCCATCCCCTCGACCATTCATGCACCTCCAAAAAAAAGGGCGCTGAAATATGACAATATGGCTCCGCTTTGTTTTTATCCAGAAAACATCCCACAGAGGCTGAAATGCTGCAGCTGTTTAAAATATGAAAACTCTGGCATGAGTCTGCAAAACAGGAAAGAGGCGCACTAGTGGTGACTGCAGACTCCGGTCTGACTCTATAATTTATGACAACGCAGAAAGAGACAGCGGCTGGAGTGAAAACAACTTTGTATGTTGGATTATTGTACATGTTTAGGCAAAACGCATGACATCGAAACCCCCTCTGTCTCATCTAGAATATGCGAGTATCTCTCCTCCAGCCGCTGCAGCCCTCACCCACCGCACATCCATACACTGGCCAAAACGGCACGCACTCATGCAAGCGCACGCCAATAAAGTCAAATAACACACAACAGAAATGCGCACGAGCACACGCCACCAAATTACAACCAACCGACACACCGTTAATGACTCAACACTCGGGTTTTATTATTTGTGCTTGTGCGTGCGTGCGTGCGTCCCAGGTAGGACTCACGTGCCGTCCTCTCCGCGACGAGGAGAAATGCGGTAAAGGCGAAGACGCAAACTTGGCAGCACGGCATGCAGGCGCCTCCATTGCTCGGAGTGGCCGAGTAGTCTCTCATAGCGGATTGAAAACCTGAACTCTCAGATTCACAGTGATGACAGCGTGTCAGTCCGTAGGCCGGTGTTGTTCTGGTCCCGGTCGGGAGTCGGTCCAGCTGCTGCAGCCTGCTCTCTCTGCTCCGGGTCCCCGTCCCAACGTCACCGCCCGTCCCGTTAAAGCGATAGCACTGGCAGAGCACCTGAGACATACCAGGTCTAATTTGATGAAATTCAAGTTTTAATTCAACATTATCAGCATTAATTGGTCAAGCTTGGTCATACTTACACATACTTATGACTCACATCGCAATGTTTGTATTTTACATTTTCTCCTTTTCCCTTTCTTCTCCTCTGTGTTTTATATAAATCATGAGTATTCAGTGAGAGAAGCTGAATCAGAACAGAATAGGCCAGACTAATGCTTTACTCACTTAATTAAAGTTACAGAAAATATCTTGTACTAGTCACAAAGATGAAATGGGACCATTGCATCATTTTTCACGAGTCTTTCTGAATTTGTCTACAATCCCAACGAACCTTGCAGTCATTTTATTTGCTTTCAGTGGACACGTGACATGACACCTTGTGAACATCTAAGTAAAACCCTGAGGATTAAAGTGACCAAAATTGTTTTTTTGGGGGGAAATATGGGAGTTCACAGAGCAAACATTAAAGCAACAGCACTGAGCTTTTGACGCTTATGATGATTAAGTTATTGATTACAACATGGATAATGGTGGTGCATATGATGATTCATTGGAGGTTTAATTCATGAGTCAGAAAAGCCATATTTTTATTGTATTATATATATATTACTATAAACTGCTTGTGAGTCTCCACAAATAATGTGACTACATGATTGCTTTTATTTGGGCTACTACACTTTTCTATTTATTTTAATTTCAGTTATCTGAATGAAAGTTTTCCTGTTGTTTTTATTTTATTTTCTTCTCTCCCTATTGCCTTTGCTCTTTACCATTTGGTTTTGCAAGCTGTATGTGAATTGTGAGGGCTGGTCTGGGGAGCAGTGGCACCTTATGAACACCAAGGGGAGTCTGACTCCAATAACTGATCATTCTCAGAATATAAATGACAGAGTGCACGGTTAACACAGGTGTTTGTCCACTACTGCAGAGACCTGGCTTGCTTTGTTCCAGCAAATACAAACGGTCAAGTTCAGGTGTGCATTTGTTGGGAGGGGCACCTGCATAGTTGTGACACTGGGGGCTAAACGTTCGGCACAATTCCTCAGTGTAATTCTGAGATGCTTGAAGAAAATGATGTATTGTATATGTTTATGTCTGTAATGCTTTGTGTTACTTACTGTGGGTCACTAGTGGGGCTGCTGCTGCTGCTGGGACTCCTCCTTACGTTACATTATTCCCATGTGGTGTTTTGTGCTTCCTGCAGGGTCACTGTGACTCAGGGGCGAGGGTTGTAGCTGCGTATGGCTATATATTATATGGATGCTAAATGAGGGCAAGTGAGAATAGAATAACTAACTTGTGACAGACTTCAGCTGTTTGTGCCCTCTGACACGGTGCCTAGTCCACTGTGGGCTGTGCTATGGCTCTCTGAACCCCAGTGTCCTGTCCACCACAGAGCCTCATGGGACTCTCCTCCCTTGTCCTCACGGTCCGCAGTGTTTTTGGTGCTGACTTGGCGCTCTGTTTTGCCCTATTTACCATGAGCCTTGCCCTGGAGCTCTCTGGCCCCTACTTGTACTTGACACCCAGTGCTGGTCCTCTCTTTGGCCACCATAGACCTTTCCTTGGGTTCAGGGTGAATTTTTGCCTCAACCTCTGAAAGGGCCTGTGTACACCACTGACATGGACCACAGATACCTTGTTTGGTTATATTTGATAAAATTCATTGTTAATTCTGTCTGCCATCAAGATCATTCTCTGGATGGTCTGATCTGGGCTTCTACCACAGCCCATAATCTCTCCTCACTGCGGATGAGATACACGTACAACTTACCCAAAGACACTCAAAAACTGTTGAAGAAATGTGAGCCACTATGTTTCATTTTAATACGGGACTTTACTCAAAAATATTTACAGAAAACAACTTTCAGAAATTCCTGGAATAAAAGTTTATTTATTTTTTTAGCTCATTACCACGTGAGCCAAATAAAGAAAGGCAGCAAGATCCTGTCAAACATGATGACCTGCTGTCCTAATGTACAACGACACCTACAGCTGATAGGACCGCAACCAACAGGCTAATCAGGTTGTACTATACATATTTTATCAACCACCACAGACAGTTTGTGTCCTTCCTATAAGTGTGTATTCACTTTATCTGGAGTTGCAGACTTACAGCAGTAAAAGCACCAGTATGTGTAAATCCACCTTGGCAAAGAGCGAACGTCTCTCCCCATTTCATATTTCTGATTTCTGTTGCCTTTAATTTAGGTTCCAGTTGTCACCCTTTGATTGCACCAGCTTTACAAACAAAGAACAGGTGAGCTGATAAAAGTGCAACAACACAGTATCACCAATTTGCCTCCTGTTCCTCCTCTGTAAGAGCTCCATGCTTCTCAAAAGCACCTGTTAAAAATGTGAAAAGTTATAAAAGCCCTTGTACAGTTTTCACCAGCGGTTACATATCGCAGTGTGGGCTCTGTAGGTCCGTTGTGTCTTGACTTGTTGGACATCCGTCTTCCAAACACTTCAGCGCCATCCTGTATTGGAGGACTGAGGCATCACAACTCGTATGTTTTCCTCGTTGTTTACTCAGTGGAGGGGACTGCTCCAGGCAGCACTGTCAGTTTGATGTGCAAGAGTCTCTTTGGTGCAGTGCAGACAGCGCTCCCAAGCTGTTGTTTTGTGTTCATTTCATCCAGTGTGTTTTTCATTTGTTTACCGTTTGTCTTCACGTCCGTCTGACTGTCTGCCTGTTTGATTATGTGTCAGTAATATCTGTTGAGGCTTTGAGTGACCGTACTGATGTCGGGTTGTCCGTTCATCCAGATCTCTCGGAGAATCCTTTCCCGCTCTTCTAGCCGCTGGGCGCGGTCCAGCTCTGATCACACACACACACACACACACACAAGTACAAAAAAGGGGTTAAAGCACGCCCACACACTGTCCATTCACATAACCATCAAATTTCACATCACTATTGAGAAGACTTTCTATTTTAAAGTATGAGCGTGTGTGTGTGTGTGTGTGTGTCTGACAGTAGTGCTCACAGAGATAAACAGTCTGTATTAATGTGTGCTGACACATTATTAGGCAAAATTCAAATGTGCCCCTCCCAATGAGTCTTTTTCAGCTTTTAAATACCTGTATAAAATACATTTAATAAGGTTTATAATACAATATAAGCACAATTTATGCAAATATTTCAAACTAAAATGTTTTATTTCACTCACATATCGTACATTTAACTGGTCTGCAGTGTTCGGCTCGGGTTCACTACCTGAAGATATCAATCAACTATCTCTAAAATATATGCAGCCCAAACAGGAGATTTGTAATTGGCCAGTGGTGGAAGAAGTAATAAGATATTTTATTTATGTAAAAGTAGCAATGCCACACTATAAAAATACTCCATTACAAGTAAACATCATTAGGCAGCCAAATGGCCCCTTTCAGTGTGTTGTATTATTAGATTATTATTACTGATGCATTCCTGTGTTAGCATCATTTTCATGTTAAGTCATCCTACTTTATACTGTTGGGTAGTTAATAAACAGTTAGCCGCTGTGCTGCCTGTGTGCTCCATGAGATAAACTGATGGCTGCTTTAATGTTTGGACTTTATCTCCTGCTGATATGGATCATGGTCTTGATATGAGTCATGAGTCTTCATATGTATGTCACATATATGTGTGTGTGTGTGTGTGTGTGTGTGTGTGTGTGTCTGTGAGAGAGATACCCTCAGCTGATGTGAACATGGTGGTGTGCAGCAGAGCTCTCTCAAAGCGTCTGCGTCTCCGTGCCGACAGGTCAGACGTGTCATCCCAGTCCTCTGATTCGCTGTCCCCAGCAGGCCCAGGCCCTCCGGAGCTCACAACAGCGGTGTTGTCTGGATTACTGTCAATGGGCTGATGGTGGGGACAGCTGTGATGGCGACGGTGATGATGCCTGTTCCTGTGGCGATGGTGAGGGTGTTTGTTGTTGCCATAGTGACAGTCTGCTCGACAGTGTATCTGGAAGACGATGGCGCAGAGTGTGACAAGAAGGCCGACGCAGACACCGCCCAGAAACACCAGGGCTGTCCTCTCGGGTTGGTCTGAGAAAAAGAGAGAATAAAGAAAAAAAAAGAAACAGTGTTAGCTACAATGAGAAATGCATTTAACAGGGGTCCATATGAGAGTCATTGTTCATAAACTGTGGTCCAGGGCCCCAAATGGGTCCTTTAGGAAATCCATGGGGTCCCCAGAATGGCAAACAGTGCCATTCCTTTACCTCCTTGATCTTATAGAGTATAATAATGACTACAGTGTGATCAAACACAGTCACACAGGACAACTTTTCTGATTGGACCTACCTGCAATGAAGGTGTAAGCTGCCAGTATGTTGCTTAGCAATGCCATCTCCTGGGAAACCACCTTCCCCTCCATATTTGGGTTTCCCGTCACTGGAGCGCTCATGATTTTACAGAGAGTTGAACTGTATTCTCCTGCAGAGGTCAGTGGAGGTCATGCTTCATGATTGTAGGTTTGAGGAGTGAAGGAGAGAGAGGACAGAGGTAAGAAGTGATAGATGGTTACAAACAAGTTGAAAGGGAGAGGAATGTGAACGGGAAGGTGCATGAAGAATAGGAGAGGGGTAAATCATCCTTCACCTTAAGTGAAATTAATAATTTAGAGAATCTAAAAGCACGTCAGCATGAATCTCACTCCTCTTCTACCTGTAGATTCCCACCCAAAACATAAAAATGAACACCCTGTTAACAGTGAGTTATGGCAACTTACCCAGTTATTATAATCAGCATCTGTGTAACGTCAGGTTTGTACCCATGACCCTGCCACAGTAACTGTTCATTTCTAGATTCTTTGACTAAAAACAAACAAGTTATCACCTAGTATGATATAAAAATGTGCCTTTTTTAGTCTAGAGGTTTTTGAAGGCCTGTGATTCAGGACTCGCAGTCAGCGTGATTCATGGGAATTAAGATGATACAGACTCTATGTTGCAACACTGAAGTGTGCTTTAAGAAATATGTTCTTGTAGAAAATGTAGCACTAATCATTTTTATTTATCCATAACTGAAACATGCCTTGTATGGAGACAAGATGAGTTAATTATAGAGTACTCTGGAAACTTTGACACCTCACCCCTTAATCTTTACATCACTTCTCACTTTCCCCCTCGTTATAAACATGCGTGAGCTGTTCGCCTGCAGGGTTTAGAAGACAAGGCAATGAGCCATTCATACCTCAGAGAAACTAAGTTGCCTCAGTTTACCCCTAAGTCACAAATTTAAGATCACACACATACACAAAGTAATAAAACAAAGTATTCACATTCAAACACACATACTTAATGAGCTCATGTATGATACGCTTAAAGGTTTTGCAGTATCGGTACAATAAACACACACAGCTACATTCAGTGCAGAGGAAAATTACAGCTAGAAGATCAACTTGAGGAGGATGTCTGGAAATAGAGGGAAATGAAAATGGAGGGGACGAAACAAGATTGCAAAATGAGCTGTAAATTACTTTTCACACAGAACAGAAAAAAAACAGAAAGAATTCAGATAAAGACAGACACAAGAGGAGAGCAGAAGACTTCTTCTTTGGCAGCTAAACACAACAACTCATTGGCGTGTCTAACATCCCTCGATACCTTGTCTGGACTGTGCACACACACACACACACACACACACACACACACACACACACACACACACACACACACTGTGCATTTAAGAGAAATATACACACAATACTATTCTTGGACAATTTAAATAAGATTTGAAAACTTTATAGCCTTACACCCAGTCGTAGAGTTTTTTCCTCCGGCGACACACACTCGTTAAACACTTTGTAGTTCTTGCACTGTGCAATGTTAATGCAACATTTAGTCTCAAAACATATTGTGCTATAGGGACATACAGGTATGGGTGGTACTATATCACTATTTGTCTTGTACAATATGAAGGATTTATAAGAAGGCCAGACTCCACATTATAAGTAGGCCTACCAAACAGTGAAACACAGAAAAAGAAGAGCACTTCATCCTGCAGAATGTAACCGATCTTCTTCTCTTTTTGATTAGTAGAAATGACTGTGGATGAAAAAAATGTGAACAAGTTGGTCACCAGTCTGACTCTGGAGATTCAAACTGAACCACTAGGTGGCAACAAACAGCCAACATACTCTCTGTAGGTTGTAAAAAGAATCACTCAGATCAAGATATAGCTGACCTTGCTGGTGGACACAAACACACACACACACACACACACACACACACACACAGAGGCTCATTACAGTTGTGATGTTGTTGGACCTCGAGTGGACTGAGCAAATGTCTTACTGGAGATTTTGACAGAACAACACTGCTGTTTAAGGGTTTTAGAGTGTTGCTTTGTTGCTTTTACCAACTTTCAAAAGTTTTAATGCTCAGTAACTGTAAATGTCTCACTTAAAGCACTGACTATGATTTGTATTTCATTGTTTTGGGTAACTCCAGCACTCTGATTTCAAATGAAATAGCCAAAGAGGTGGAAGATTTTCAGCTTTAACTGCAGTGTTCACATCAAAACTGGATGAATAGTGTACGACTTGCAGGCCTTTTGCTCCAGGGCAACATATATGGAAAGGGCCACAATCTGTACAGGGTTCATTAGATGTGGATGTAAACACCCTCAAATTATGGTATCAAGAGGGTGTTTACATCCATTATTATTCAATTTATAAAGTCATGACCAATGATTAAAACAGCAAGATATATATTTTTAGCCATCTTGTCCAGCTCTCATTTAGCCGTATTGAGCTGAAAATGAAACATGGACGTAATATGCAAACATCTGCTGTGGGCCTGGACGTGTTATGTGCTTCTTTCAGGGACATTAATTCAGTATCAGCCAGTGTCACATACCACACCATCTATGGCCTACACTAGTGTACAACACCCAGGTTAAATGTAGAGTAGAGATAGAGACTAATCGTTCTATACAGTGTTGTGTCTAGACATGTAGACCCACACCCAGACTGGAACTCCCCCATACACACTCAGGATTATACCTTCAGTGTGAGTGTTTATATGTTCCTTATTGATGGCTCTGATGCTAAACGTACAGTATCTTTAATAAAGAGATTAATAAAGAGCCTAACAGAGATGAAGAGGAAGAGATCCTTCATCCTCTGAAAGGAGAGGAGGACCGGGAGGGAAACAAGATGAGCAAGGAAAGACAGAAGACTCCACTGTGTCTGTTTTTCTATCTTAACATCTTTCTAACCTGATCTGCTCAGAATAAGGGCGCCACAGTCTAATGGAAATGGCCTGATCGTGTTTTTAATTATATGGACAGATCCACACGATAAACCTGAGGGGTCACAAGATAATTAACAAGTTAGGAAAAAAGAAAAAACACATTTCTGCAACATAAAACTATGACATTTCTCTTATTTTTGCTTTTTACTTGTTAAATACTGGATAGTTTCACCTCTATATCTTTAATAAATATTCTAATTAAACATTCAGCAAACAGTCTTTGCTTAGAAATATACAAACTTGTGTCAAAAGTTGACTTTGCTTTGTTTTAAAGGGTCTCAAGCCAAAGACCTTGCTCTCAGGTTTACACACACGCAAAAGTGAGAAAACATAAACTAAACATATAAAAATAATTACATAAAGTGTTGTAATATGTTGAACCACTGAGGCTTTGCGTGCATGTGGATGCATAATGTGGCTTGACTGACTGCTCCAGAAATAAATCCACCAGTTAAAAGCTCCGTCCTCTTACAGTGGATGGTTCAAATGAGCAACTATCACTCATTGTGTTACAGTCTTGTGTAACAGTGTAAGATAAGAGCTGGCAGAGCAAGAGTGTTTATTTTTTCATCACTTATTGGGTTCACCAACACTCAAATCCTGCAAACATTTACAATCCCTGTTATGCATTTTCAAAGATAAATGAAAATCTGTGTCCTGAATTACTTTTATTCTCTTTATCTGTAAAATGGTAACACTTGAGTTAAGCAATATCCGCACACATGAGTGACATTTTAAATCTGTGAGCTGTGCTTGAAGCGTGACTCTATAATTACGCAGAAAATTTGTGAAGCCCCTCGGCAATACTTGTATTACTGACATTCTTCACTAATGTTTCGTTTCTCGTCCAAAACTTTTGAATCTCTTCTTCCAAATAAAATGAAGCTCTGAAGATGTGAGTGTTAATGCTGTACAAACACAGAGTGCAGCAGGGTTAAAAGGACACAGACACTGATTTTCTCTTTTTGTACAACGTTTTTAATTTCATGAACAAGTTATGATTTCCCCAGCTGACAACTGCAAACACATCTCATTTCATGTAAACGTGTTCTCACTGACTGCTTATGAGCTTTTTCCCCATTAAACCTTTTATTAGAGATTGCAAATAGGCCTAATTACTTCATAAAGACGGATCAGACTTCACGATAAACAACTGTATTGTACCATGAAAACATGATCTTTAAAACAGTCTTCAAGCCTTTGAGTCTAAAACTGTGCAGAAACCTGCATGTTGTACTCTCTGCATGTTGCGGAGCTGTAAAGCCATGACAGAAGTTTCAACTTGAGCAGATAAAAAATGGATGATGCTCTCAGAGAGGATCGAACTGGCCTAATTTTTGAGGATGCTTTCTGTTGTAAAAACTCAGAAACAGAAGGCGCAGCACTCTTGTCCTGATAGTAAAAACTGAGATCACACTGAAGAACAAATCTGCATTTCGCCCGTCACATTTCATGTGCCCAGTAAAATGCTCATTAGCATAAAAACACACCTCGGGCCTGTATTTATGTTACAAAATTAACAAAACAGTCGAAAAGCAATGCATCAACATGGCGAGTGCAAGAGGAAACAACACGACAACAGATCGCATGACACTACAGTGCAACATAACACAACCAAACACAACACAACCTCCGAGCGATTCTAAATCCACTGTCTGTCAGGGTCACTTTGTTTTGTCGTGTGTAAATGCTGCAGGACGTGACTGCCCTTCTCTCTCCCTTCCTCCCGCTTACTCACTCTTTCTGTCTTTCGGATTTGACAATTTGGGTTACTGTGTGTTACAGCAAAAAGCATGTCATCGTGCCATCACAAATAATTCAGAGTTTAACGTGCATTAATAACATGCTTTTTCATTTTGCATTTCATGAATCGCGCTTTGCTTTTTAAAATAAAAACTGCTCTGATCCTGTTGTGTCATGAAGTGACTGCATCTATACAACATCTACGAACAAGTGCGAGCAGAGAACACATGAAAAAGCAAAAACACAGAGACAGATTTCCATCAGCGTGACAACAGGTAAATGTAGTGAAAAATCCTACCATAATTTACTATCAGCTGATTACAGCCAGTCACACTGTCCAAACGTCTAGACAACAGGAGCTGTTTACACTGATGACATGACTGTCTATCTATCTATCTATCTATCTATCTATCTATCTATCTATCTATCTATCTATCTATCTATCTATCTATCTATCTATCTATCTATGTCTATCAAGAAATATTTGCAAAAGAAATCTTTAAAGGAATATTTTGACAATTTGTTTATTAGATGAGAGAGAAAGTTAGATGAGAAGATGGATACGACTTTCATGTCTGCTTGCTACAGTTAGCTCAGCTTAGCACAAAGACTGGAAACGGGGAAACAGCTAGCCTGGCTCTGTCCAAAAGGTAACAAATACCACGTTATATTTCGCTTGTTTAATCTGCACGAGAACTAAAGTGTAAAAAAGCACAGTTTGCCGGGTTATCTCTTGGCTAGGAGCAGTAACGTCCTGGAGTCTCTGCTGGTAACCTAGCAACTGGTCATGGCCAATATATAGTCCCGCCCATACAGATTAAACGAACAAGAGGCATTCAGTAGACAGTTTATTAGGTACACAAAGCTAAAACTAATGCAGTCTAAATCCTCCCTTCATGAAGGTTGTAATTTTAGAGAGGTGTTTAATCAACTTTATGGTCATTTTGGAGGATGTAGTTTGTGGTTTGTAGACTTTTGTATTAGACTGCATTTGTTTTAGCCAGCTGTACCTAATAAACTGGCAACTGACTGTATAGCATGTGAGCGTACAGGTACATGAAGCACTGAAGGCATCAGGGCAATTCAGACAGTTAAAACATTGTTTTCAGCCACATAAAAGAATGTTAAATTGACATGCAAGCAGATTTCTCGGTGCGTGTTATATCATCCACTGTGGCACAATACAATCTTGGTTTTGTGTTCCTGCTACATGACCAAAGTCCAGATCCAGCAGGCCAACAGTAAGTGTAAGTCTTTAAGTAGTCACTGACCTTCCTCTCACTTTTCCTCTCTGTGTCTGTGCAGTCTGGCAAAATTCGTATGTGGCACAATAGCTCTTTGTTTTTCTCCATGTGGTTAAGAGGACTACATGGTTCCTACGCCTGTTTCAGCTTAGCTCATGCTGTACACCAGCACACACACACACACACACACACACACAGGAGATACACAGGCACTCTTCACACGCATCGTCAACATGCGCTCATCACACTTTAAGCGTATTTCTCCCTCTGCGTGTAATGCTAATGCAATGTGACACTGGCCTTTCCCTCCGCTGCTGCAGCGTTACTATCTAACATGACCTGCAGAGAGAGTAGAGAGAGAGGGAGACAGAGAAACACAGTGTGAAAGACTGAAACAAGAGAGAATTAGAGCAAGAGAGAGTAAAGATAGTCGAGGGGGGAGAAACAGTGGTGTGTGGAGGAACAGAAAGTAAGCCAGCAAAGAGGAAGATGAAGTGAAGAAGCCCTACAACATACTACACTTCACATCATCAGCATCATCCACAAAGACTAAGACATCAACAGCAGCAACATCATGTGCATTTCTCACCACATGCATTGTTTATACTTACATTTCTTTAATGACAAGATCCCATCAGGAGTGTGTTTACTCCTCTCTTCTCCTCTTCTCTTCTTCTCTCCTCTTCTTCTCCTCACCTTTCCCCTCCTGCCTCCTCTTCTTGCCCTCTCCTTCCTCCTCCTCTCTGCTCTGGTCCTCTCCTCTCTCCGCTCTGCACTCCTCTACTCTCTGCTGTCTACTCTCTCCTCCCCTTTTCCTCTCCTCTCCTCTCCTATTATCTCCTCTCTGCTCTTTGCCTTTCCCTCAAAGAAAAAAAAAAAAAAAGAAAACACTAACAGCATAATTATATGTATAAATCTTCGGTGTCCTCTCCCAGTTGTCAGATAGGCCCACGTATACAAGCTTTCCTCTCCTCTTCACTCTCCTCTTAGATACAGATTAAAATTTTCAGTCATTCTTCCCTTCAGTCCTCCTTCTTTCTTTCACGCAGAAGGGATGCAGCAGGGATGTTGCTCCGTCTGTTTTACAGAGTGGAGTTTTCCGATATTCCATTTTAGTTTTTCCGGGTAATTTTCCAGACAGAGAGACAGAGGTCAGGTCCTCAGGGCAGAAATGTGACATAAAAGACTCCGACAAGTTGGCCAAATCCCTCTCTTCTCTCTCTGCCAAACGTCTGCATCCCTTTCTCTCTCTCTCTCTCTCTCTCTCTCTCTCTCTCACACACACACACACAGTCACACACATGCACGTACAGTAGTTGTAAATGCAGATTCGCTGCCTCTGCCTTCCTGGTTTCTCTTTCTCAACAGCGGGAGGAGAGAGGAAAGAGGAAAGAAAGGAGAGATGGAGGAAAATCACACGTGCCTATGCCATGTGAATTTATCACATATGAAATTGTGTTCAACATGTGATAAACATATAGTAATAATGATACATTTTATTTGTATAGCATATTTTAAAACCAGTGTTACAAAGTGCTTTACACACAACAAATAAATAAAAACAAAGATAGGGAGAATAAAATCAACAATACAGAAACCAGTGAAACAGACATAAGATAAAGAGCTACAATGTGCAGCGTATACATCTTTTTGTGTGCACAGACAGAGGTGACAGTGAATGCAATGAATCAGAGAAAAAGATAGAGTTTTGCTAAGAGAATGGGTTTCATTCAGCTGTGTTCAGACGGATGATTACACGCCTGCTGCTGCTGTTGTTTGTGCTTATAAGTGAGTGTGTTTGCGTGTCTGTCCGTGTGTGCTTGACTGAATTTTACGGAAGCTCGGGAACGATGCTTTAGAGCTAAATCAACAATTTTCTAAAAATAACTTTATATCAGATAACGTTTATGAAAATTTGATTAGCCAACCTGTCATCTTGGCAGGTTATTTTTGTGCAGATGTTACGCAAGAGGAAAAGCCTGAAAAACCCCTCCTGCCTCTGGTCGGGGGCTGACAGAGTTATGCAGGGCAGCAGCTCCCAACAGGTGTATGAAAAACAAAACGCCATGCAAAGGTGTCCTTAAAACTGCCCGATAAAAGCTTTGCTTGTAGGTAAAACATGTATTACTGCTTTTAGCCCTGTTAGCGTTGAATATAATGAAAGCAGCTGGGTGAACTAACGGGCTCAGACTGTAAAGGAGTTATTACATCTAACTAGCAGCAACACAACACTTGAAAGACCAAACGATAAAATTCTGACACCTGTCCTTCAGATGAACAAGTCTAAGAGTCTATAGCCCCTGTGAGATTGTACTTAATACTCTTAGTTTGGTGTGTTAGCATGCTAACATTAGCCCTAAACACAAACTAATGCTGAGGACGATGGGAATGTCATACGTTTTTTCAGGTATTTATTCATAACCCAAAGTTTTGGACTAATTAAAGTTATTGCAATTCATCCTGAGGGGAACATGAATGTCTGAACCAAATTTCATGGCAATCCATCCAACAGCTGTCGAGACATTTCATCCAAAACCCCAAAATATTAACCTCATGGTGGTGCTAGAGGAAAAGCCAGGGGATTGCTTAAGTCATTAGGATGCATCGTCTGGGGACCATGAACGTCTGTACAACATTTTATGCTAATCCATCCAATAGTTGTTGAGATATTTCAGTCTGGACCAAAGTGGTGGACCGACAGACTGACCCCTCTTAAAATATCTAACAACTAAAATAAGTTTTAGTCCCTCTGGTCTGTTTCACGTCCCTCCATTTTTCACCTTTCATGTTTGTTCTCGTTTTACTTCACCAGGTGTATACACCTATACAGTCTCAGCGGTCCCCCTTCACCCTTTTATATCCATTCAAACTCTTGTACAAATCACTGAATCAACAACTAAACACATGCCTTTGTAGAGGTTATTAGTGGGTAATGAACTGTTTGTACAATATTTAATTATACTCAAAAGAATTCATGGTGTGCTTTAGTCAGTCTGAAATCTCAGCACATTTGAGCTCCCTTCTCTCAACAAATTGCATAATTACTGGAGAGAGAACATTACAAGAAATTGCAATAATTCCTTCATGGTTGTTACGGTCTTTATTATGCCCCGGGCAGAAGACAAAGGTAGAATCTTTCTTTTCTGGCCTCTACACAGCGAGAGGGTTACTGTATCACAGATTAATAAGACTCAGGTCATCTGCAAATAGTCTTCAGAATCCCCCTCAGTTTTTTCCTTCTTCGTCCTCAGCCCTCTCTTCCTCCTACTCACTGCCGTCAGAGCAACCTCACCTCCCCTTGCTCTCTTCACCTTCATCACCCACACATTGTAGGTCTTTTTGATATTTTGTCCACCCCCATTTACATACACGAGGGATCAGAATCAGTTGTCAATATGATCAAATCCAATACAAGACCGCCACTAAACTATGCACCTGACCTTGGAGCTCGGTAAGCAGGTGGGTGGGACTCAAACTGGAGGGAAGGAGTTATTTACAGCCTGAACAAGAGGCTACAGTCACACTAGCGGCTCTATGAGGCTGTACTTTTGCACAGTGATGCATTGAGATAAATGCTGACGTCAGCATGCTAACATCCCCACAATGACAATGCTAACATGCAGATGTTTAGCAGATTTAATGTTTACCATATTCACCATTCTAGTTTAGCATGCTGACATATCTAATTAGCACTAAATACAAAGTACAACTGAACGGTGGGAATGTCATTAGTTTAAGTACTGATCAAAGTAAGATTTTGACCTGATGGTGGCGCTAGAGGAAAAGTAAGGGATCACCAAAGTCATTAGGATTCATCCTCTGGGAACCATGAATGTCTGTAGGAAATTTCATGGCAATCCATCCAATAGTTGTTGGGATATTGTAGTCTGGACTGAAGTGGTGGGCCGACAAACTGACCAACAAGGATGAAGAGATTATAATATAGATGACAGTGAACATGATAAAGCAACTTGTTAAGAAAAAACCCCATTTAAAAGTCAAAATATCCTCAATCATTGACACCGTCCCACCAATATCAACTCATCATCTTTACTGGTAAATAGAGATAAACACAGGTCTAAACCTTGTTCGACATACAGAGTATACAACACATGCACCACTTACCATCCATAATGCATCCATTTCTGCACCTCCTGCTCAGTGTGATGAAATATTAACACTGTTAACTCTGTGCACTGTGTTCTGCTATGTTTTCAATATTGTCAGTCATCTCCAAAATAGCAAGGGACAGGAGTTGTGAGCTTCAGATGCTGGGTGGCAACGCTGGGCCTGCATAACAGAACAGTCTTTGCTCCACTAGCTTTTCATTTCATTATTCATGACCGAGGGGTGAACCTTCAGTGTGGGCGGTCAGGTCCATCAGCAAAATAAAACGGGGTCAGCTTCATTATGATGAAATGAATTCATATTTACTGATCAATTTAAACATGCATCAGTGTTTTTTTTTTATTTGTTTTTTTTTATCACAATCTAATAATATAATCCTGTGATACTTTAAGTACATTTTGCTGATAATACTTCCATACTTTTACTTGAATATAATTTGGACTTTTGCTTAAAGTGAAGGAGTATTTTCTAAATGCAGTATTGCTACTTTTACTAACTTAAAGGTACCCTGTGGAGTTTTTGACCACTAGTAGCACTATGGAGCAATGTTTTTACAAGCAGGTCCCCATTTTGTTTGTACATTATGTGTGCACAAGGTCGCGATGTGATGCACAGTCCTGCTGCAGGTTGTGCCAACAAAAGCAGTGAAGAAGAAGACTTCAAGCTAGTGAACATGGATGTAAACAATGCGGGATTTTAAATGTTTTTAAAAAATTGGAGGAATTAGGAGGAAGAAAATGCATACAACACATTTTTAGACCTAAAGGATGCACACAATGCTTTTTGGTGAGAAACACTTACTCCACAAACTCCACAGAGCACCTTTAAGTAAATGATCTGAATACTTCTCAAATGATAATTCAGTGCCAATGAGAACCATTTTATTTTTTCTATCCTGAATATCAGTTGTTCCAACTGCTGAATGAGGAAACCCAGGAGCATTTTCATGTTTTTTATTTGACAATAGGGAGAGACCTGGCTGACCCTGTCTGTGAGTTTTCTTTGATATGGACTCTCTCTATTACTCTCTGTTGCTACAGGCCACCTCTGCTCAGTGTAGGTTTTTGGCCAGAACACAGACCCCTCATTATTTTTGAGTTTTCTCTCTCTCTCTCTGTGTGTGTGTGTGTGTGTGTGTTACATAAGACAGCTGTTCATGTGGTGATAATCAAATCATTCCCATGACTGAGTCAAGTGGAACTGAGGGCCTCTCAGACTCATCCTCCATGCACATCTCTCTCTCTCTCTCTGTTTATTCTCCTTCTGCCTCTAACCTACTCTCTTCTGCTTTACTGCACCTTTCTTTTATACTTTATCTCACTCACTAGCTCTCTCCGCCTGTCCACCCCCCCTCCCTTTGCCTTATCTTTTTCTATTTCTGTCATCTGTCTGCCTCTACACTTACTGTACTGTATATGAAAGCTATAAAAATATGAATACACTAATAAAATATTAAGAGTCTCGTGATGACTGACCTTTTGACTTAGCTGTTGACATATTAGGTGTATAAGAATTAAAACTTGGAATAATTATTATAACAATAATGGACACTTGGCAGCAGCAAAAACAAGATGTGAACACAACAGCAAACAATTCCTTGTTTACACATTCAGTAGTTACAGAGCAACATTAATATTCATGTGGAGTCGTGTTTCTTAGTAAGTCCAATATTTACTCTCTTTTAGCTCTGATTTTGGTCTCCACCAGCTCCTGAGGGAAATATCCATCTCTTTAGCTGCTAAATGTTTCACTTTCTTCACCGGCTAGCTGCCAACTGTGCCTGTCTGCTGTTCAGTGCTGGGCAGTTAGTGTACAGGGGGTTTATTGGAGCTTTTTAGCTGAAAACAGCTGTCTGATGTGCCCCGAGTCTCTGTGGGTTTGTCGCTATCAGCAACCCCTTTCAAAAACAAGTAGTCATGTGATCCATTGTTTATATGAAAATATTGATCATAGCAGCTTAAGATCACTGAAGAGACAAAGACGCGGTTTGAAAACCAATCAACACTTCCACTGTGCTGCGGGGTTGTTTTTGGATGTGAAGTCAGTTTTACAGTATTGATTAACGACAACAGCCTGAACTTGGTTTACAAACCTTGACAGGATTTACTTCATATACCCAGATCATGATCAATATATGACTTCTCAAATCAGTCATATCTGAAATAGCAATATTTGTTGCTCCTTTTCATGGATTGCAATTATTTCAAAATATTTGGTCATGAGAGCTTTTACATGTTAAAAGCTTTTCAGTATTTTAATTAGAAATGAAGTCCACTTGACTAAAGACAAACGTTTGAAGGTTGATGCTCATGTTAGTTTCTTGCTCTCCAAACCTGTTAATTGTCTCCTTTACACCGACTACACACAGATAACACAGACAATGAGATTTTATTTATTTATTTTTAAAACTGTCCGATTTCAGCTTTCCATGTACTGGACAAAACACACAAACACACGGTCTCTTATACTTTCTACTGATTCAAACTTTCTCTCTTTTACTCCTGTGTGACAATATAACATATTTGTATAATTTGGAATTTGTTGGCATCTAAAATTGAAAAAAAAAAAAAATCTGTGATTTTAGTATCATTGAAGATTATAATTTGGAGTCATAATTTCAAATTGTGTAAAAATTAAAACTTTGAAGTCATTTTTTGGGTTGAGTGGTTCATCTACATCTGTGACACACTTGATTTTAATGGAGTGTAAAAGAATTAATTACCATCAGTTACCACCATTTATATCACTGCAGCCCCACTGCATTAAGTCCATTACTACCACTGTGGCACTCTGCTACAGAAGGTTGAGTTCAGCTGACTTTGTCGACTCAGTTTCGCAGCAGTGTGTGTTCCTGTCAGCCGCTCGTAGAGCCACTCAGTGTGGTTACATAATGACTGTTGCTCCTGTGGTCCCAGAGCCAGCGGAGGGTGAAGAAGGACTTAATGTCTATTGGTGCGCACTGACAACTCCACACTGAACTTCACTGACTCTGGACACCAACAGAAACCAGTGAAAAATAAAATCAAATCCTTACGATAGAACATTTTTCTTGTTTGAAATTTTAATTTCCTTGAATGTCCTTGAAATTGGGTCTGATTTTATGATATATTTAATAAAAAATACTGACTACATTTTACTAAATAATAAGAATATTGTCAAATATTCAATGCACCGGACAAGACACAGTTTATGCTTCTAACGTAATGAAATAAAACCCTTTGTTCTCCTTAAACTGAACATTAGCTCTCAAACATGTAATTTCTCCTCATTGTAGGCAGCTTTTAAAAATGATTGCATCGTGATTACTGTGTATTCACTCCACACAAAATATCATACTTGAAAATAGCAGCAAAGGCCTGTCTTGTGTTGTAACTGATTAAACGTGGGATGGCGGTGCAATTATGTACAAAGGCTGAAGTAGTTTTCAACATCTGATTATCAGCTGTCACATAAAATCCAGACGAGCCTGAGCCTCACTTGTTAACATACTACAGACTTAATAAAGCTTTATTAAATAGTTCAGGGGGCGTTCACCCCTCATGTGCGGCTGCAGGAGGTTGTGCGCTGAAAGTTTACAGTGTTAAGAGTCACTTATTACTTAGCCAGTGATTTGACAGTTGTTTACTTTTAATGTCTTTAATTTGACTTCAGAAACCCTGATTCACAGAGTGCCACAAAGAGGCCAAAGTGAGTACAAACAGCAGGTTACAGACTCCAGGCTGATCAGACAATCTGGGTTAGAGAGGCCATAAACTCAGTTAGCACAGCAGCAGTCAATGTAGAAGGCTGCGAAAAATAAGAAGTAAAACAAAACAAAAGACAAACTTTAACACCCCTACACAGGCGAGGAAGGTAGTCCAGTCTATTTGCTCATTTTCCACAAATTCAAAAAAAACCATCAAAGTTAAAAACAGAGTTTTGTGGATTGAATAAGACAAATTAATAGAATACAAGAGCCCAACACAGCAGGCCTAACAAAATAACTAGTGACCTGGTCTACTTACAGTAAAACTCAATTGCAGAGAATCATCTCAGATGTTACGTCGCCTTTCAAAACAGTATCAACGTGTGTCCGATGAACACATCTTTAACATCTGACATCAGACAAAACAAACCCAGTGGATACCAGCTGATTATCCAAGATGACACAGCAAGCAAAGCCGCTCCAAACGTTTGGATAGTCACACACGCATAAATAAAAAAATAAATACACTTATTTTGTTAATATCCGCTCAGAGTTAGAAAAGAAACTGGATGCAAAGGACAAAGTTTTCATGGCGGATGTTTGTAAAGGGCAACTTTTTGAGGCAACAGAGATGGACAATGTTGCTGTCAGTGAGGATGACACTTAAAAATCTCTCTGGCAGGGTGAAAGTGTAAAGAACGAAAATACAAGTGAGTAAATACTATTTATTATTGCTGACAAACTGCCAACCTGTGTTTGACATCCTCAAAATCTTCTACACCGAAAAAGAAGGAAGGAACAGCTGACTGGAGAAGGAGATGAAGGGGTGGAAGGAAACATTCATCAATACAGCTTTTCATACCTGTCACCTACGTTATTTTGCACTCAAACTACTTGGCCTTTGATTTTGCACGCGAAAGAAAAAAGCTAATAAATCCATCCTAAGACCCTCATCAAGACCAAACAATCGACAGATTTTAAAAGACTAAAAAGATGACTTGCATTAAGGCCAGAAGTTAATGAGTTAACTCCAAAAGTTGCAGCATCAAGAGCCCTCAGCTGAAGGTATTAGCATATTACTATATCTTAACTAAATGTTAAGTATGTTTACGATTCTACTCTCCAAAGACATGCACACACACACACAACATTGTTACAGTGACATAGACTCAACCCAGAACAACGTATCCTGAGCTCCTCTATCTACAGCAGTAAACTGACTCTAGACCAGAGCTGCCAACTAAAACTCCGGGTCATCCGACAGAGTCCGTGCTACTGTCCGTCATCTGTCGTCTACTGTTAAAGATGCGCTTAATGTCACTGTGAGAAGATGACATGCTACAGATCAGACAGCCATGAAGCAGAGTTTCTTGAAAGCCATCATTCACGACCTCCTCAAAAGAAAAATATCTTCAACATATACATATCTTGGAAGTTAAGAGAAAACACTTGTTAGCTCAGCTTCAACTCATTCAAAACCTTGGTTGACCAGACTTGGAAAAGTGTGTCTCAACATACTTAAAAAACCAACAGAGCTGTGAGAGTCTAGACAGCAGCGTAGATAAGAACCTTTATATTTATAGTTTTACTGCTTTATTAAAAGTATTATTTGCTTCTAAACAGTCTTTGTCCAGTTCTACCTCCCTCTGAAGGTTATATATTATTACAGCAGAGGACCCAGTCGGCTTCATGACACACTGTGTCTCCGCTGTTTAAGAAGTCAGGCTGTAGTCCTTCCTCCCAACTCCTTCAGAGTGTACAGTACATATTGTGCAGGTGCAAACAGCTGCACCAATCATGCTACGCTTTTCTATTTGAGGTTATGAACCAGAAAAAAAAGGGGAGATCTGACTCCTGTTGGTGGGTTCAGATGATGTCACTCAGACTCCCTACTGGAAGAGTCAGATGACATCAGAAGAGGTATCATTAGTGCTGGTTAATATTCAAATATTAAGGCATGATGTGTGAAACACAGTTCAGGGGTGTCCAGTTTGATATATGTATCTTCTTGGAGTCCATGTTTGTTAAGGTGACAAAAAGCAGCTTTTATTATTTGGTTACTCTGCAGGAGGAAAATATCCTTATCTGGATGTCTTGGTAGAAGAATCCAATCTTACTTCAGTTCATCCTATACGTCTATTTGTTGCCATAGAGCTGCAGGTCGAGGCGGACCCACACTTCCCCTGTAGGAACCTCGTGTAGCAGAAGACGACGTGTTACTGGTCCCTTGTTTTCCAACTCTTTCTTTATGGTTGCCACGGGAACCTCTGTCCGACCCAGAAAGTCTGATATAAGAGAAGAAATAGAAAGGAACATTATAATTGGGTTTTTAAAGAGCTAACTATAAAAACAGGCAAATATTGGGGAAAAAATGATCCCATCCTCCGTGTGATAGAAACACAAAGGTGACTCATTATATTTAGACAACATGTTTATGGTGTGTTTTTCACAATTTACAATTTAGTTTAAGAACTAGAATACCATGTTTATAAGGTAATTTAAGCAGCCACACAAAATAATTGCAGCCTTGTGCAAAGCTGGAAATCTGAGTGGGTCATTTCAAACTTCATTTGGCAGTTTCATTGTTCTCACTTCATCTTGCAGCTTTATAGAGAAATCAGTGGGAGTTAATGGAGGAGTAAATGAGGAGGAGACATGAAAAGGAGAGAATTAATTTGCAGGTAACTGACCATCAGGGGAAAACTGGTCTCTTTCAAAGACGGTGATGCAGAGGACGTCCTGGTAAAGGTCTTTGATGTGAAACTGACAGTTGAAGTTCCACTTGGGGTTCAGAGTGTCGTTGAGCGTTCTGGACGTGAAGATCTGAGCTCCCATGGTCACTTCACAGTAGGGGTTACTTTTACCTGCAGGACGACATGAAGACAGGCGAGCAGAGGGATGGGTGAGGGGGAAGGGAAGAGGATGTAAGAGCAGGTAGAGGAAAAGAGGGGGAAGCCAAGAAGAGATGAAGAAAAAGGAACAGAAGAGCAACAGAACAGAGGAGTAAGGGGAAGAGGAGAGCCAAGAAGAGAGAAGAAAAAAGGGATGACAGAGCACCATAATTGAATGGCTTCAGAGATGGATTGTACCACAACATTTTAAAATTCATGGTGTGTTTCTTAGTCCACTGAACTGTAAGGGCATCCCGTTACATGAGTGTATCCATGCTCACCACTGGGTTTGCCTGCCTTCAGCTCAGTGGCCTCCAAGATGGTGACCAGGAGTCTGCCGATTCCACTAGCCTTCACAGATCGTGCTGCAAACACACACACACACACACACACACACACACACACAGACACAGATCAATTAAACCAGAGATCATGTCATTGGTTGCCATCGGTGCGGGCGTGTGAGTGTAGAGATGAACCTTGATAGGCCTTTTCCCTTTTCTTCTTTTCTGTCTCAATAAATTCTTCAGACGCAGCCTTGATCTTCTGAACCCACGCTGTCCTGAAAACACAAACACACACACACACATACAGTAATCGTAAAGGCCACCAACCTACCACACCAAATCTGTCTGTCAGTGTGTATACGTGTGTGTGTGCAGCTACCGTTCATTGATGTTGTCAGTCCTCAGTATATAGACTCTGTCGATGTGCGAGATGTGGAAGATGGGCTCGTCGCTGGAAGGATCCGGCAGCTTCACCAGAACTTCATTTAGCAGCACAGGCTACAGGAAGGAAAAGATGATACACTGTCAAACACGACGTTAAAAGTGACTAATGACAAGATAAATGCACATTTTATAAGAAAATAGTGTCATGCTGCCTCAAAAGAAGACATTAAAACTTAAAACAAGTGTGTGTGTGTGTGTGTGTGTGTGTGTGTGTGTGTGTGTGTGTGTGTGTGTGTGTGTGTGTGTGTGTGTGTGTCTTACCGGCTTGTACATCTTGAGCTGTACATTGTTCTTGTTGCTGAACAGTTTATCAGGCCCAGACGAGGTGAACTGTTTAGCCGCATGAGTCAGAAGCAGAAAGTCATTAAAGAGGAAAGCCCAGAGTTCCTTGTTGCTCTTTGCCTTGTACATCTGGAAAGAAACAAGTGTATCATTTAAAATCACTTCAATGAAATTAAACAGCATTTACAATGATTACAAAAATATATTTACTTGACATTTTCACTTCTGTAAATCGTTTCCCCTCCACTCTCAGCTGCTCAGTGATGATGGTGGTACTACAGTCGACTGTTCAGCATCAGAAGACATCTAACCCTCAAGCCGAAAAGCAAACGTCTAAGTTTATATAAAAGCATTATTCATGTATCATCACCGCCTGAGATCCTTCTGTTGGGTTCCTGCTCAGACGAACCAGCTCACTGATCTCTACTGTGAAAGTTTCCCTCTGAGGTCTGAGGCTTGTAACCACGACATCCCGGGATCTGACCCGCTAATGTTTCACATTTCATCTCCCTGTACTCCCCAGTCTGTCTGGTCTCTTTAACATTTTTAGATTTTAAAATATTCATTCAGTGAGATTAAAAAATGTTTCTAGAATAAGAAGACCCACCAGTTCACCGACTCGGGTTTCCACAGTTTCAGACACGTTGCGGTTTTACTCACCTTGCCGCTGTGGAGCAGTTTCCTGGGGCCCAAACAGTTGGTAAGAGAGTTAAAGACCATGTTCTGTTGAAAAAGAGTCACTTGAGAAAGATCTTTCACATGTTCATTAGAATGAGAAAGTATGAAATTTGTTGTCTATATGAGTAATACAGACTCTTTTGATACTTACTTATAAGGTAATCTAGCTAATACTAATTGTATTCATTGAATCTATAAATAATCAACTTGATTCATACTAAATTGCGAGTTAATTAGTAAGCTTAATACCTCTGCAGCGCCATCACACTGTACATGGTTCTGAATCCATTCCAGTCTGTCAGAGTTCTCCTTTTCCCTCACGCCCTCATTTACCTGTTTAAGACAGTTATTCAGTAGAGGAACAGCATTCAGATCGAAAGATGAGATCTTTTCTACACAGAATAAAGAAAAGAAGAACTGAAGTAAAACTTGAACTTGAATTGAAGTAAAGTAACGAGTGAGCTCATGAATCAGAGAATCAGTGAAGAAACAAACCTGTTGACAAAGTTCTTCTGCCTTCTCCAGAGCCTCTTTCAGAGGACCTCGGTCAGCATGGCCCTCTGCGGTGCACTCCAGGATCTAAAACACACACACACACACACAAGTAAATACACAGACAGGTTAATTACACCCACAAAGGCAAAATATTCTTTTATTCCTAATTACACACAGTAAGGTCAGTGTTTGAACCACTTAATGAGGAGTTCAAACACAGACACGCTCATGAACACGTTGGCCTACGTTTTTGATGTGCAGCGGGTAGCGTGTGATCCTCTGCATGGGTTTCAGCAGGAAGCTGGACAGCGGCATGCCTTTACACCTGTAGTCTGTGGCAATTTTCTGATGGGAATAAAAGACAGAGTCGATAAACACTTTGGGAATCCTGTTTCCACCTTTATGTGTGTGACTGCAGAGTATCTGGTTTCTAAAATACTACATGAGAAAGATTTCAGGACAATTTAAACAGAGGTGGAGAGGAGGAATATGAGGAAAAGGACCACAGAAAACAACTGATGGAGGACATGGGGCAAAACTGGGACAAGTAACCCTGGTTTATCACAAAGGCCTTAAAATAAGAATTTACATATTTTTCCATCTTTGCAAAGACCTATGGACATTCACATTAAATAAATAAATAAATAAATAAAATAAAAAAATCACACCCACTCCCTTTGTATCTCTACCTCTTCCTGTCCTCCTTCTGTCACTCTGTGTTTATTACATACACCTTTACTTCCTTTCCCTGCTCACTCCCTCCTCACTCTCCTACCTTGAGGAAGTTCTTGAAGTCCGGCTCGTTGTCAATGCGAGTCTGGAGCAGTGTGGCTCCGTTGATCTGGCAGGAGCAGAAGCGGATGTAGGGCTGCATGTGGGACAGCTCCGCGGCCAGGATATCTCCGATCATCTGCACCGGCATGTTCTCCCCGCCCATCTTCTTACGAACACGTAGTGCCCTGCACACACATACATGCACATAATATGTAAACATAAGCAGCTATGTGTTTTTGTACAGACAGAATCCACATAGACAACATTAAAATAGCTGCACCTAAATAACAGTATCGCTCTATCAGACTGACTGTCTCTAGATCTAGATCTCATTCACTATTTACTTGAGGAGTTTAGTGTTGCAGGCCAGAAGTTCTTTCCAGTTGACAAAGATCATGACCATCTCTGCATCCTTCACCCGGCCCGACTCTGACATAGGCTTATGGAAAACCTACACACACACACACACACACACACACACACACACACACACACACACACACACACACACACACACACACACACACACACACACACACACACACACACACACACACACAGGTATAAAGACATTAGACAGAAAGAAAAAGATTTACACATACTGTCAGGTTTGTGATCAGAAGATCACGCAGACACCCTGACACACCTCATTCTCATAAAATAATAACTATTTTGCGGCGGCATGTAATTGTACTTGGTTGATTTACTGTATATATTTATTCGTGAGTTATTCAGCACGACATGTGTCTGTTACCTCCAGCACTATCTGCAAGTCTTCCACGTATCTTTCCTCAGTCTGTATCAGCTCATGGATGTAACCCTGTCTCTTCTTCTCCTGGGGGCTCAGTGAGTCCAGGCTGTTCAGGTCTGCACACCCTGCAGGAGAGGAGGAACACACAAGAGGGGCTTTGTATTACTCCTACAAAAAAAAAAAAAAAAAAATTCAACCAGTGCGGATGCATCAACAAAACCAAGCAACCACAGCAACTCTTTAACACTGAATTTACTGCCTCCTGCTGGAGGTTTGGGCAAAAAAAAAAAAACTGCTGTTGACTCTTCCTAAAGTCAATGTACTCATTACTGAAGCTTTCAGAAAGGAGACGACAAAGAGGAAGTAGAGGGATAGGAAGGGAAACATGAAAGACTCTAGTCTAGATCAGCATACATAAACACACACACACACTTACCTGATACAGGGTGCCCATAAGCCCACTCTGAGGGTCCCATACTAGCTGACTGTTGCTCCCTCACTGACCCTTCTCTTCTTTCACCCTCATCGTCTGTCTCATCCCACAGGTTTAGAAAGTGAAAACTGCTCTGTAAGGTCATCGCTACAACTCTGATTCAGTCTCTCTAAGTATTTTAGTTAGTTGTCTAGTCTTCTGCTGTGTTTGCTCAAAGTCCGACTTGTCTCTCCTGTCTTGTTCGTCTCTTTCTCCTTCTGTGCTGTTATCTCGTCATTGCTGGTATCAGACTAAAACTTCTCTAAGACCAAATCTGTTTGTACCAAAACAGGAAGGGGGATTCTTTCTTTCTTTCTTTCTCACCCTTTGACGCATGTTCAGAGTGGAAAAAGTTTAGTTTTCAGTGACTTCTGCCACTCAAACAAGCCCGAAGAATTAGGAACATTTTCTTAGACAATGTCCAGATCAGATACCTGATATTATCACAGTTGAGGATTTAGAGGACGACACATGGATGTTTGACTCTGCATCAAGCTGAGTGCAGGCTACTAAAACAGTTGAAAAGGTTGTTCACATGCTGTATATCTGTCCATCTTAATCATGTGTATTGTGTTGACAATATAAACACTGCATACAACACACACATACACACACACAGTAGAGGTGAAGACTGATATTTCATTTAACAATAATAAAACACTTTACTGTCATCTCAAACCAATCTTTATTTTTTTTATTTCAGAATCAGAAAATATATTAAGACACATCTTCAAAATAGTTACACCATCTTGTACCACAAAAGTCCTAAATATATATATTGTCAAATCAGTTGTGCTAACAGCCCCTGCAGCTATGCAGCTTTCTGTCAGTGTGGTTCACCCTATTTTACTGAACCCTTTCACACATCTGAGGGAGGTTTGTGGTAAACTGAGTCACCTCTGAATGAAATGAAAGAAAAAAGTGGCTAGCGCTTTAGCAGCAGTTTGCTTTCCTTGCATCATTACAGTGGATTTGATGGTGGTGCACTAAACACATGCGAACTGTATTGTAGCATATTTCACTGAACTCCTCAATGTTGGTGTACCTCAGTATTCATCAGACTGGGCACAAGAGTCACAGTACCTCATGTGAAGTTGCATAGATTAGTTTTTTTCCACAAACCGTACAATAATGATTACTATGTTATTTTTTCAAACACTATGAGCAGATGTGCATTCACTTTTTGCACAAACAAAAACATTCAGAGCAGCAGCAAAACAGCCTTCAGTTACTATAAGGTGCAGCAGCAGTTTGTAGTATCACCCCTGGAGGCAAAGTTTATGTCTGTCAATGGCTTTCAAACAGTTAGCCATATGGTAAAGAGTCACTTCATCTCACTTCAAGACTACTTATGTTCCTTCTGTCAGTGGTAACAGCTGACCCAATTATGGCTTTTAAAGGTAGAAGACAAACTGTACGCTTCTGCTTGTGCCATTTTGGGTCCAAAGTAAGTTAAACCGAAGGTTTTCAAAGGCATAAAACCAGAAGGCCCACTGCAAAATGGCTATAGTTAACAGAGTTCACATAAGGTGAAAGCAAAGGGTGGGAATTTTAATGTTACATCTCCAAACCTCTGTTTTGTAGAGATCAACTGCAATTTCTATTTTTAGCTTATTCTCCACTCAGGTTTCCAACTCAATCCTGAACATATCTATTTATTCCTTCCTGAACATATTTCTTTGATGAATTTAAATAGTCAAACTGCCATGCAATTTTTAACACAAGTGCAGGAGTGCGGAGTCCATTATTTCTTCCACAAGCTTGAAGGTTAGTATGATATTTATTGTTAGTAAGAAGAACAAGGCTTAGAAAGTGACAGTAGAACTTGCACATCTGAGGAGAGACAGAAACAAATAGTGGGCTCTGTGCGAGCTGAACTCTCAAAATCGAAGAGTAAGAATGGAAAAAAGAATGTATAAGAAAAAGGGAAAAAGAAAGAAAAGGAAAAAAGGGTAATGCGGCATGAATAAAGGGGAAAAACAAGTGTCTTGTGAAGAGAAACAAAAGGAAAGAAGAGGGTCAGGCCACAGAGAGACCCATTATCCCTCTGCTTCAGGTGCATTTTCTTATCAATCACATGATGATTTAGTATCATCAGTTCAAATTCAAAACAAGGACCAGAAATCACAAAAGGCCCAGAGGCTTTAACAAGTCACAGAATCAGCATTGAGAGCCCTAAGAAAGTTGTTTCAGGTCCTGATTCATTCACAAAGGAAACAATAAAAACAGGTCCTGTGTTGCCCATCACACACACACACACACACACACACAGTAACATTAGCTCAGTGGGAGAAGTTAGTAGATAGGGAGTCCAGACACTCCGCCCCTTCAGAGCAGTGTGTAATAGTGGGTCTCTCTGAAGTCAGGAGTAGGAGAGGAAGAGGAGGTGGAGGAGGAAGAGGAAGAGGACTTTCTACCACCCTAGAAGGAGAAAGAGACAGAAGCCAAAGAGTGGAGAGAAAGAGGGAGGGCAACATACAGATCGGGGAGGGAGGGAGGAAGTGGGAAAAACAGGGAAAAAGATGAAATAGTCAGTGAGAAGAGAGGATATACAGATGAAGAGATGGGTGGACGAAAAGATATCAGTCATGGTAGATGGGGGTTGCATAGATGAACAAAGGATAAGTATTAGTTTGTCACAGTGGTGTGAAGAAACATGCAAGAAGAGCGTCACTGTGTTTTAAACATGCATATATCCTGTCATGATATGATGCTTTAGGGATTTACTTACACTGCTGGCTGGGGTCACAATCCGCTGTGGTCAACGTAACGTAATTGATGGGGATGAGACCAGTGGTCCCGTTGAGCTCTCCTTTCCACCAATCAGGATTGTTCTTGTCCAAAACATTGATCAGCTGACCTTTGGAGAAGCTCATCTCGTCCCCATTGGCGGCTACGTAGTCGTACATGGCTATCACCTGACAGACTGAGAGAGACAAGGACAGAGTGTGTATGTGTGAGTGGGAGTTACTATTTACACTATTATTGTATTTATGTAGTGTAATTTGTCTCCTCACCTCTGATCTTCACCTGACGGCAGAAGTAAGTGTGTGTGTGTGTGTGTGTGTGTGCGAGTGTTACCTGGTTGGGGTGCTGGTGTGGACTTGCCGCTGTTGGATCCCAATATTTTGACATGAGAAGCAGGGAACCAGCCCTTCTGACGCTTTTTACCACGAGCCTGGAGTCAGAAAACACAAACAAACACGGATAATGAGGCTTTAATCATCAGGGATGCTGGCCAACAATTATCTCCAAATCCTTGAACACGCAGTCCTCCACCAGTGCGGTGGTTTCCAACCTGTGGGTCGGAACCCCCACAAGGGGTCATAAGATAAATCTGATGGGTCGCAAGATGATTAACAGACTTGCCTCTAATTGTTCTTTTTTCCTGTGAGTGAATAGCTGGATTATTTGACCTCAAAAGGCCACTAAAAATTATTCAAATAAAGCAAGTGGGAAAAAAATTATTACGGGGGGGGGGGGGGGGTCACAAGACAAACCACTGTTCCAGTGAACAACGTAAAGAGCTACTGAGATTTTTGGCTGCTACAATGATGTGAAGCCACAGCTGCTAAAGGGCAACAGAGCTGAGTTGAGTGGAGATGAGCTGAACCGCAGACCCTCTCTGGTATCTGCTGTACAGTGCTAAGGACCCACCACAAACAGGTGTGAATGGCAGGTGAACACTGACCTGCAGTTCTCCAAGCCACCAGCCAGAGGCGTTCTTGCTGAGGATGAGGATGAGCTGGCCATTTTCCAGATTCAGCTGTTCGGGTCTGGTAGAGGAGTGGGCCCTCATCACCTGGGCGATCTCTGTGCACGCAAAAGACACACATAGCAAAATGCAAAACCAGCAATTGTGATCTTACGTGAGAGAAAAAAAAGACAAGACGATGAGCTTACCTGGCTTCTTCTTTCCAGACAGGCTTGATGTCTGAAAAAATACAATTATATCATCATTACAAACCTTTAAAAGGGCTACACAAAAAATACAGGGAGTGAATAACAAAATAACAGAACCTTCCTATATAATGCAACCCAACACCACCACAAACACCAATACAGTGTAATACAGTAATAGACTGGTTAAAGTTTTTCCTCTGTATGTCAGTATGCGTTGAGCGTTCTTACATCCGTCTCTTTAGGTTTGACGTAGTTGCTGGGGAAGAGGCCTGTGCAGTCACCTATAGAGCCGTTCCACCACTCTCCCTCTCTCTTGCTCACCAAGATCACATCTCCCTCTCTAAACGTCAGATCACCAGGCTCCGGAGACTCGTAGGTGTACAGCGCCACGTATTCTGGAAAGGAAAAATAATATATGATCATAAATAAACAGCATTGTAGCTAACGCTTTAGCCTGCACAAGGTCTGTTGCTGAGTTAAGCTGAAATTTCACTGTAAAGGTGAAGCATGGCACGTAATTTAAGGCCAAGATAAAACTAATAGGAAATGCCATGTCTGTCCCTTAACCCACCTGAAAATGAACATAAAATGTTAAAATATGAACCAGACAAACAGCAACATATGACTGTATGTAATGTATGAAGATCAACTATTAACTGAACCTCATTAGGCTGATATTTCAGAGGAAATTTTACTGTACCTTCAGGCTGCAGGCTGTCGCTAGACTCTGAAGCATCGGGAGGGGAGCTCTTCATGCTGTAACACAGAAAGAGTACATTACCACTTATTCATCTACTCCAGAAAACTACATAAGCAAAGTAGTACCATAACGTTTTCCCCCAGCCATGTCCTCCAGCTCCTCCTGGTGGATGCAAGGCATTCTTAGGCCAGATGGGGGTATCAATCCCTGCTGCATGGTCTGGGTCTGCCCAGGGCTCTATGAGTTGAATGTGCTTGGAATACCAAGAGTCATACTATTAAAACACTTTAAGTGGCTCCTTTCAATACAAAGGATCAGGGGTTCTACTCTGGGCTCCACGTCAGCCAAACCACATGATCAGAGGTGAAGGTTGGAACGTTCACTCGATTGATAAACTGGTAAATCAAGAGCTTCACCTTCAGGCTCAGTGTCCTCTTCACCACAACAGTCTGGTACAACGCCAGCTGGAATCAAACTGTATATATAATTCTATGCTGCAGTGGGACTTGTAAGTGTGTGTTCTTCATCACAGAAATGTCTGTAGCCTAAATACCTTACATACTGGAACAGTTACCACACCTTAAGACTCAGGCTCACATGCATCACTAATTTACCGTGAGATTAAAAGCAGCCCAACGGCCACAAAATATGTTGGTATGCAGAGTGTACAGGTATGTGCTCCAGGCTACTCAGTTTGTGTGCATGTTTACAAATGAAATATGACATCTGACGGCTCTTGACCTCTGAGATTGTTGCAAACACAAGTGGTACTCAGTTTGTGTGCTAGTGTGTGTTTGGTTGATTTCATGAGTGAGGTGCAACGTTGATTTACTTCAGGGGTTTTCACAGTCTGACACTGTGGGTCCCCCCTCAGACCAAACTGAGACAACTGCGCCCTGCCCAACCCCTTACCCCCTCCTTATCAACAGGAAGTATGATGTTGCCATGGAGTCAGTGGGTTAGCTGTTGGCTACAACTTGAGCCCCGTAATTTTAGCTTATATTTGTTTACATTTTGGCATTAAAAGTATGCCGAATTAGCTATTATCAGCTCCTGTTTGCAACATACCCATGGATGTAGAGACAGCTATCACTGAATTACTGTGATACTGAAGACAACTTAAAAACATGATGATTGTCAGGCAAGTTCTGGAGTTATAAGGAGCATATTTTTTTTCTATGATTTCTAAGCGGATACACGGATGTTTATTCCCGATGGATATCCGAATTATGATTCAGAGAAGTAGTGCCAAATCAGTGAGAGAAGCTACAATAACTAACTTCCAGAATATACCTATCCCTTTCACTTCAAGCAGTATCTTTGCCTCATGTCTCTCCCTCCAACTCTCCAGTGCCCCCCTGGGGTGGCATGCCTCACATTTTAAAAACCTCTGCTCTACTTTAACAAAATGTGTATTAGCTTAATGATTCAGCCATCACCTTGCGACCTCATCAGCCTATTCAAAACAAACACGTGCAAATTGAGGTTTGAAATAAAGCTGGGGCATTAATGTAAGTGAAATACACGACAAGTCAGTGCAGGTACTTTGCCAGCTAAATCAATAATTTGCCTTCATGGCTTGTATGACTTTGACATTGCTAGTGAGGTCCCCAGAAAGGACTCCGAGAGGAATTTAAAATTTTAAAATGTTGATACTTTTACAAAGAGACAAAGCCGCTGTCCTCCCACTAGTTTAGTTATGGGTAACTAATATGTGTACATGAAGACTTACTCTGAACTCTCTTCTTCTCCCAGCAGTGTAACATATGTCTTGGGGAACCAGCCCCGTTCACCGTTCAGCTCTCCGAGCCACCAGTTCTCCTGCTGCTCTAACACCTGAATGACATCGTCCTTATTGAAGTTCAGATGGTTGTCTGTCTTTGCTGTCCACGAACACAGGGCCTGGGCCAACAGGTTACCCACCACCTGCTGACAAAAGGCACAGGGAGAAAGACAGAGTACAGTGAGTCAGTACAATCAGTGTGTACTGTGGTAATCAAACGGGTGTAATTAAACATTAAGTTTAAAGTAAAAAGGACCTGATGTGTAAGGTGTTACACTCTGTAAACGTCTCACCTGTCCTTGTGTCTCAGAGGGTGCAGGGTTTGGAGAGTGTGTTGGCGTGAAGGCAGATTTCGTCCCTGCTGCCTTGACAGCTTCAAGGGCACTGGAAAGCTGTGACTGGAGCGGCACTTTAGGAGGAGGAGCAGCAGCAGCAGCGTTATTAGCTGTGTCCGATGGGGCCAGTCTCTCAACGTAGCTCTCTGGGAACCAGCCCATCTTCCCCTGTTTGCTGCCATACAGCCAACCCTCCTCCCGCTCTGTCGTCTCATCAACCTGAGAGAAGGAGGCAGGAAAAGTTTGAGAAAGACAAAGAGGAACAAAAGTAAAAGAGGGAGGAAGAGAAGAAGAAAGAACAAGAATAAGAGGTCTGTTAACATAAAAAACAGTTTGTTCTTTTCTGTCGCAGCTGTATCTTTTGTCAAGCCCGTATGGAGACATGATTTTCAATCTTACCTCGATGACATCATCTGCACTGAAGTTGAGCTCTTCGTTGTTTCGTGCAGTGAACGGGTAGAGCGCTTTGAAGGACGTGAGAGCCGCTGACTTCCTGTGTTGTGTGGTCCTGGGTTGCCCGCCTAAAGCACATCGTGGATCATAATGTGAATTGAGCTTCAAAAGTGATTTTAATACACACTGAAAACAGGAAGAGACTACAGAGAAGTATAAAAAAGTATAACGTGTGTGTGTGTATGTGTGTGTGTGTCTTACCCTTCCTCTCCTCCAGTCCTCTCAGCAGAGCCGTCAGTTTCTCCTGAATATCCAGCTTCCCTCCTCCACTCGCCTGCTGCTGCTGCTGCTGCTGACGAGCTGCCTCCTCCTTCCTCTTTCTCTCCTCCTCGGCTTTCCTCCTCTCCTCTTCCTCCTCCTCCTTTCTCTTTCTGTCCTCTTCTGCCCTCTTTCTTTCCTCCTCACATCTCCTCCTCTCCTCTTCCTGCTGCTGAAGCTTCCTCCTGTCTTCATCCCTCTTTCTCCTCTCCTCCTCCTCTCTCTTCTTTCTCTCCTCCTCCTCTTGCCTTTTCCTCTCCTCCACATCTCGGATGGCGGCCAAGGCCGCCCTCTGTCTCCTCCTGTCCTCCTCCTCCCTCTCTCGTCTGCGCTCCTCCTCTCTCCGCTCCTCCTCTAACCTTTTCCTCTCTTCCTCCCTCCTGCGTCGCTCCTCGTCTTCTTTCCGTCTCTTCTCCTCCTCTCTCCTCTCTTCCTCCAGTTTCCTCCTCTCTTCCTCTAGCAGCCTCCTCTCCTCCTCCAGCTTTCTCCTCTCCTCCTCCTGCCTTCGTCTCTCTGTTAGCTTCTGCCGCTCCTCCTCTTCTCTTTTCTTCCTCTCTTCTGCTTCTCTCCTCTTCCGCTCGGCCTCCGCCTTTGCTCTGAGCTCTCGTTCGGCCTCCTCCTTGGCAGCCTGGATCAGAGCTTGTCTCTCTTTCTCCTCCTCCTCCCTCTTTTTGGCCTCTCTCTCCTCCTGAAGTCTCCTTTGATGCTCCTCTTCTTCCCTCCTCAGCTTCTCCTGCCACTGACGCTCTTTTTCCATCTTAATACGCCTGCGAGTGGGAAGCAAACATTGACCTTATCAATTAAGTTATCAAGCCGAAAAGGTACTTTTTAAATTTTAGTTTGAATGGACATATTAGAGTAGGTCGAGAAATAATATTTTTACTTTAATATGACACTGAAAAATAAATCTGTGTGAAAGCAAAATACCTCTGAGCTTCCTCCTCCTCCCTCCGTCTCCTCTCCTCCTCCTGTCGTTTCCTCTCCTCATCCCTCCTCCTCTTGTCCTCTTCCTGCTCCTTCCTTCGAATCACCTCACGCCGTTTGTCCTCTTTGATGCTCCGTAGTTTCTCCAGTGCTGCCTGCTGTTTTCTCTGGGTCTCTCTCAGTTCCTGATGCACACACAAAAACACACCCTATTGTGACTGAAGAATGAGCTGACTAAACAGACATAATGAGCGGATAAACGACTGAACACACACAGCATGCACATAAACACTGAGCAATTTGTAAGAGAGTGTGAGAGACAGAGAGACGAAGGAATAAAGTGAGATATGTCAAAAGACAAGAATAAAGCTAAAACAGCAGACACAAGATGTCAGAATGATGGAGAAATATGAGCAGAGCAACGACCACTAGAAAAGAGCAGAGGAGAGATAAAAAGACGAGAACAACAAAGAGACCTAAAGTGAAAACCTTTAGTAGGTAGAAGAGGTTACGGAGGCAGGCCAGCAGACAGAAGACAGCCTGAAGCATAGAGTCCTCTGCACCCACATACTGTAAAGTTGGGGACAAGGGATAAGAGATGGATGAGAGGGAAGGGAGAGGAAGGAGGAAAGGAATCCAGCATGGGAAAAAAGAAAAGAAGAAAGAGAAGGTAATTTAAGTGAAGAAGGGAACAGAAGAGATGCACAGAAGAGAGGAATACAAGTTAAGGAGAACAAAGGGATGAAAACAGTATCAGAAGGCGAGAAAGAAGGTTATGATGGAAAGGAATGATTGGAAGAGGAGAGTAAAGAGGCATCAAGGGCCTAGCTGCAGTAGTAAGTATGTAATATTTGTGGAACTTAAAAACAGGCATTGCACACTCCAAAATGTAGTTTGTAGTTACTGATACTTATCAAACACAGTCTGACTGCTAGAGGTGGCGATGATTTAGCAAACAAGCTAAAAGTTGAATGAGGACCTGCTAATGAGAGGTGTGAGGCAGCAGAAACCAGCAGAGATGTGGATTTGTGAATCTCCAAACTGTCTGGAACAATCAGGCAAAGTAAATGACTAATGGTCCATCTTCCCTTACTGACACTGCCCTTCTGCAAGCCAATCAAGCCAATACTGATGTGGACAAGTAACTCAGTGGCCACCAGTGGAAAATAGTGGTTTTACTGGGCAGCTCCCGATGTGAATGTCTAAAGCTGTGACAATGTAAGGCAAGGTGTTGCTGAAAGAATACACTCTGGTTTCTGCATGTTTCACTGAGTCAAAATGAAGTCTTTATAGATCATTTAATGCTGGACAGAATGACATAAGACCATTCTGACATATGAATATGACAATGAACGGCTGACTGATCAGACTACAGGTCTTTCTCATGGTGAACATTTTGACAAACAATAACAAGTAACTAATAATATTAGCAATGGCAGCATTAAATAAAGGTGTGTGCCAGAGACAGAGCCCCATTTCTTACTGACACAATTAAATTGAAAGGAGCCATCATCAGTGTCAACTGTTAACTGCCTGCTGTGGCACTTCATATTATCTGCCGTGAGAAAGATTTAGACGTCTGCCCAACTTGGTCAAACCCTCACTAGATCCAGCAAAGGAGTGTTAAAAGATAAAATGCACTGTACGAGTTTCTGATGAAGCATTTTGCATACCAAAAAGACTCTAAAACTGAAGTGCTCTATTTATCTATTCTTAAGGCCTTAAGTTTAACATGATTAAGATATAAATTAAGACATTTTAAAGGACCGCTAAACCTGTTCACATGCTCCATGTTATTCCTGGATAAAAACAGGCTCACTATGAATGTTCTATGAAATATGTTGTTTTAACTGATGCCATGTTAAGCTATTCTATTAATGTTACACTTGAGTGTTACCTGCATATCTTTGTTATACTGGTCCATCTCAGTCAGTTTGGCAGCAGTGTCTTTCTCCAGGGCTTCTAGCTGCTCTCGCAGTTTCATACATGTCCCTTTTTTCTCTGTAACACCCACCTTCAGGGTGGACATGGTCGACACTACAAACAGATCAAATACAGTTAAACAAGCTAGAATCTTCCATGTGAAAAAAAGGTGAAAATCTCTATAATTACATTCTCATTATTTTTGCACACATTAGTAATAAGGATATTTTCATGCTTTTCACTTATTTAGTATTTCCATTTTTGCAGTGGTTTGTTGCATTATGTTAGATAATTCCATATTCTGTATTGATTTACTGTGATATAACTTCTCAATTTGGCCAGCAATGTGTTGTGTTCATTATCTAACATCCATCCCTCAGTGCTGCTGTAATATGTGGTTGTTCCTGAGCTCTGTCAATTCATCCCTCAATACTAACCAGGCAGGTTATTCAGAGCCATGTTTCTGAGTTTCTCAGTCAGTCTCTTCTGCTCCGGAGTCAGCTGGGACAACTTCCTCTGGAACTCCTGGCCGACAGGAAAAGCATCAGAAGCAACAAGAAATGCGTCATTGGAGGAAAATATTTGGGAAAACATTAATGCAACACAAAACTGTCATAACCATAAATAACTGTCACGGCTACTTTGCCTCAATAAAAGTGTCACACACACACACACACACACACACACACACACACACACACACACACACACACACACACACACACACACACACACACACACACACACACACACACACACACACACACACACACACACACACACACACACACACACCTCTAGCTGTTTCTGCAGGTTGTTAATGTCCTGCTGGCGTGTCTCTATCCGTTGATTGGTCAGATCCAGCTCGGTCTTATGAAGCTTCTTCTTGTTCTGAAAGTCACGTAGCCGGTCTGAGATCTGACGGTGCTTGTTACCCTGAGGTAGAGAGAAACAGAGAGAGAGGATGACAGAAACTTTACAAACTCTCCTTAATGTGTACGTGATGGGTGAGAGACAAACAGAGGTAAATACTGTATGACTACAGTATGTCTGCATGCATGTGATATGTTGCATTGAAATAAACCTCTACAATGTCTCTTCTCCACTCACCACAGCCTCCAGCTCCATCTCCAGACTCTTTTTCTTAGCTTTCAATCGGATGATATCATCCTGCTCCTGCTCCCTCTTTGTCTGGAGCTCTCCTCGCCGCCTCCTCTCCCACTCCTCCTTCCTCTGACGCTCAAGCTCCCGCTGTGCAGCCTGGAATGAACCCACACAGGTTACTGAAGTGTAAAGAAATGACTCTCTGCTGTGACTATAGAGGACACATTCATACTTGTACACAGTATCTACAGTCACTCAGAGAGCCGTAACGTGCCCCCTCACCTCTTTCCTCTCTATCTCTTTCTGTCGCTCTTCTTCTCTCTGCCTCTCCAGCTCCCTCTGTCGCTCCAGCCTCCTCTCCTCCTCTTTCCTCCTCCTCTCCTCGGCCTCCCAAGCCTCCCTCTCTCTCCTCTCTCGCTCCTCTCTCGCCTTCTGAGCGTGCCGCTCCTGCTCCCTCCTCTCCGCCTCCTGCAGAGCCAGTCGTCTTTTCTCCAGCTCTGCGTTCCCTCGCTCCAGGTTAGCTTTGAATTTATCCTCAAATGAAACTGAAGATAGACAAATAAAAAGTTTTGATGAAGTCAGTGTTGGTGTACTTTTTATGTCCTGCAATGATTTACTTTGCTTGAATGAATAAAGAACTTATTTTAATTTTAATTAGATTTAAGAAGTAAATGTTTTAAGACCCCCCCCCCCCCAAAGAACTCTCTTTTAAAGTATTAAAATTGCAAATGTGCCCATCGGACACTGGAATGGGGACACAAACTTAAGACATTTTTTGAGAAAATGTTGGTCAAATGTATCTACCGTATTTAGAAAGTATTGTGAAAATGTTGATGACTTTTTTGACCAATCACTGATTACTTATTTGAGCTTGTGTGTTTGGATGAAAGGATGATAATGGATATTTAAAACAGAAACATGAATCCATTTAAACTAACTTGCAGTTCCAGTAAAACTGCCTCTGAGAAATAATGACAGACATGATTATGAGACTG
The DNA here is from genome assembly GCA_005408345.1 of Macquaria australasica. Lineage (NCBI taxonomy): Eukaryota > Metazoa > Chordata > Actinopteri > Centrarchiformes > Percichthyidae > Macquaria > Macquaria australasica. Next base: position 13,635 of record SEMN01000903.1, on the reverse strand, counting down.
TAATTGATGTTTAGGAGATTTAGAGATTTTAAAATAGCATTTAGCTGTGAACCTAATATTTAAAAACACTCGATATAACCTTTAATTCTAGCTGCTACAACTTGCCTTGTGACTGTGTGTAAAACGATAGTTGTGTACAAACCCAACACTGCTTAGAGTCACCTGGCTGCTCTTGACTGGCTATAGTTTAGCTGCAGGAGGCTACTGTGTATGTCAACACAATACGTGCATGTTTATATGCTATTATATTAGTGCATTGTAGTAATGGAGCATTATCTTAGTAACAGAGAATATAGAGAACAAGACTTAACATAATGCAGCAGTTAAACAGAGCTACACTCTGTGTTTATGGTTGGTAGTTTGAATACTAACAGTTGGCTTTGGCTTTCTGTGGAGGTTCACTGTCCAAGTCATCAGTCAGAGCTGCATAGACAGAAGAGCTGGATCCATTCACTGCACCCCTGGAATATAGATTTGAAAGAACTTGTTTGAATACACTAATTACATGATTAAAATATTAAACAAACATATACATTAATGTAGTCCACGTCAATGTTGTTAAATTCAGTCATATGTGTCCACATACCTTTGTGAGGGTGGTACCAGCTCAGTTGGCAGTGTCAGCGGCAGCGGTTGTCCAGTCTTTGCCACGTCCACGAGATGCATTGCCAGAATAAACTCCTCAGCTTTTAGCTTGCCATCCTTATCCACATCAGCTAAATTCCTGCAGAAGGATTACAAATTGGAAGTGCAAGGTTCTTACACGATTTTATACTGACAATATTATCTCTGAAAGCAGCAGAATTATACAGGATATGAAGGTACTTCAGGACAGCTAGGAAATATTTTGCACCTTTTGTGAACTGATGTTCAGTATGACTACAACTGTCTGTTGATGAGCTGTTTTCATCAGTTATGTTATGACTACTGAACTTGCTAGTTAAGGTTAGCGACGAAGCTTCTCAGCTACTTCTGGACTGTGATCTACATTGAGATGTCCAGTTATAGGGACCATATCATTACTACCCTTTATGCAATGAAAACAATCATTAGTTGCAGCCTTACATATCTTATTATGTAACATACTGCATACAGGCAGACATATATTGTCTGGTGATCACACAAGGAGTTATCTATGCACTGTATACTGTCATATATATTTAAGTAATCTTTAAGATCCTGTTGTGTGATGCCACTGAGATTCATTTGCATACAAAAAGGATTTCGAGTTACAATTTTATGATTTACAGTTTAAACAAAATGGTACAATAACCAACTTTATTTCTTCATATTTACCAGTAATAGATAATAAGAGCAGCCTTGATTTGCAAACAAATTTTTCCTTAATAAACAATGGCCTGTTGTTATACCAGCGAAACCTGACTTTGGCTCTTGAAGAAAACACTGTAGCAATCACAGGACATGTACAGACACACAAGCATACACACACACAGATATTCTCACCAGATGGAAGCCAGCTGTGTCTGTGTCAGCATCGTGGTTGCCATGGCACCTCTCACCTGCAGACCTGGCAACAAGAGGGACAAATGTCAGAACACCTGTATAGCACAGATGTGTGTGTGTGTGGAGGAGAGAGGAAGAGGTCAAGGGGTGTGTGTCAGGACTGATACAGTCTGTGCTGATCATGTACTCATTGAACTATGTGCTATTCATATAATGTGCAAAGTCACACTGAGAGGGAAAACATCTGCAAGTCTGGCTGAAGTGAGTCCGTGTGTGTGTGTGTGTGTGTGTGTGTGTGTGTGTGTGTGTGTGTGTGTGTGTGTGTGTGTGTGTGCACACGCGCATGTATAATTGCTGTTTGACTGCATCACGGCTATTTCAAGAAAACAGGTCCAGCAAGGCTTGCAGTGACAAAACAAAAAGGCAAATGCATACTTGGCTGTGTGTGTGTGTGTTGAGAAACTGCCCTGTGTCTGAACACACCCAAAAATCTCCACTTCCTTAGAGTTAGCTGAGACTTCACACACACAGAAAGAAAGAGGGAGGCAACCGTTCATCGATGAAATCATCAGTGACTGTTGCATTCCAGGCATAGTTTGATTTCGTATGACTGACACACTGTTCACATACATATGCACACACATCGTACCAGTGAGGTATCCAGTCATCTGTTTATCCAAGCTGTTGAACTGCTGCCTGTATTTGAGTCTGGAGGCATGTGGCACAGCCCAGTCGCTGGGAACAGTAACCATGGGGGACATCATAGTGGGGGATGAGGAAGCGGAGCTGAAAGACAAACAGCAGCAACACAAAAATACAAGCTGATCGCACCGAACGTCAGGAGTGTGGTTTTACACTTCAAAGAGATTGACAAGATAAATGAGTCACTGCAAAAGAGGAAATTGCTTAGTGCTTCCAAATTTCTGTATGAGTCTTTTTTTAAACAGTTACCTGCTAGATGTGAGGTCCAGCAGCGATGAGCCCTTGTTTATACCAGCAGGAGCACCAGAGGAGAGTCCTAGTGGAGAGGAGTAGGGGGATGCAGAGAAAGGTAGGCCTGACAACACAAAGCACACACCCAGATCCATTACACACTCTCCTATAATTATCTGCTATATTTTGATGACATTTTATTGTAGCCACTAACACAACCATAAAATCTTGATGCAGTCCCCCCCCCCCCCCCCGACATATTGACTGATTTATTTATATTATATTATTTATATATATATTTTTTTTTTACAGTTTCAGGGGAGGGGAGCCCTGTAGTCGGTCAGTAATATACTGTCATCCAGCCACTGCTGTAACCTTGTCAAGGACAGGGAGGCTGTATGTATGGAGATGAGACAGAGAGACCTGACTCTGCAAAACCAGGATATGATTCATTCCTTTTCTCTGCTTTTTCCCTCAGACTACTGAAATATTTTATGATCTGCACTCTGCTGCAAACATGTACAGCATTTACTCTCAGAGCAGGACATTGTTCCTCAATAGTTTTCATGCTATAAGGAACAGAAAATAAGCATCTTGCAAGTGATAATGAAAAGACAGATTAATGTATTTAATCATACAGGAGCCCCCCCGATGACTCTTTCTGTCACTCAAAGCAGAGGAAAGAAAGAGGAAAGGAAACAGATAAATAAAAGTTAGAAATGACAGTCGTCTGTACCAGTGGCCAAAGCTCCAGCTGGGATTGGGTGGAGAATTCCCATGGTGCCGTTTGGCAGTGTGGCGTTTCCCGCGGTGGGCATCAGGGGCCTGGTGGGGGCGGAGGCTATTAGAGGGCTCAGGCCTGTTGTTGTAGGAACCAAAGTGGTGAGGCCTGTCATTGGTGTCATAGGTGAGAGTCCAGGGGATGCCATGGAGAGAGGGGTCAACATGGCAAGGTTTGTCCCGGGCATCATGGACATGTTAGGCACAGAACCCATACCTAGGTCACACACAATAAGTAAACCAGTTAGATGACACAGCGGTCAATATGCACAAACATGTATGGAGACAATCAGTCAGACACATTAGCTTGTTAATAGTAGTTAAAAATCACAAAATTATGTTTTTGTTGCATTTACATCTTTTAATCTACAGATTAGACATTTCTTTTTGTAATGTTTTGCGTTTAAGCAAAAGCCACATTTTCACATTGTGGACAGTTGAGTTCCTAACTAACTAACATCCACATACAGTATATAATAATACTGTACCATAAGCTGGGTGGGTCATGGATGAGGTGGGGTTATGAAGGGTTGGAGCAGGCACTGGAGGCTGCTTCATGATGATTGGCAGTGCTAAGGGAAGGGATGTACCCTGGAGTTTTAGCTTTATGAGCTTCATAGCGATGGAAAACTCCAACCTGTCCATCTTCCCATCTTTATTCATATCAGCCAGAGCCCTGAGAGACAGAGGAAAAACAGAGAGCCATCAAAGAGTGTTAAGATATTGTGCTTCAAGTATAAATTTCACTGAATACTTCCAGGGAACCCACGGCTCACAAATCTGAGCCTGAATGTGAGGGTGTGTGCGTTTCTCACCATATCTCAGCCAACACTGAAGCAGGCAGCCCTGATTGGAGGAAAAACTTCCTTGCCTGCTCCCCTACAGAAAGAGACAGATAGAGGAGAATCAGAGAAACACAAAATTGAGATTCTCCTGCATGCAAAACTGAAAAATGTGTCTGCATACAATACATCACTATCTACAGTATGTTTGTGCCTGCAGGTGTGTGTAAATTTGCCTGATCACCAGAGCATGTCACAAACATTTGTGTGTATTTCATAGCTACTTATATTTAGATGTGCATGTGTGTCACTGTGGTATACTGAAAAATCACTGTAGTTTATATAGCTAATGGCTGACGGATTCGTCATGGGGAAATGGCATTATGAAATGCGCTGGCAGGGAAATCCCTGTGAGCATGATGCACCAACAGTCAGTGTGATAATGTGCTTGCTAGTGTGTGTACCTGAGACAAAGCCCATTGATGGGGAGAGGGTGTCAAACTTCTGATCATGTTTGACCCTCTCCTCTGGAGAGATCGCCCATACACTCAGACCACCTAGAGAGAAAAAGTTGCAGGGATAGTGTGTGAGGCATCAGACGTAGGACCATCAACATTAGATGAATATCAGGCCAATCAGCAGCAGTTAATATCTTTTTCCTAAATAAAAAGAGATATTTTATATCATAAATGTATCCGATATGAGGGATGTCTGGGTTCTAATCACCAAACCTGCTCCTTGAACAGGCCCAAGGCTGTTTTATTTTCACTCTCACTGTTTAAATAAATCACACAAGTGTAAATTACACACAGACAACACCTAAACCTGAGCAAAGCAAACACACTGCATACGCTGCATGATTACAAAAGAGTTAGGAAACATTTTATGACTTGCAAACAAACAGGAAGGAAGACACACAGGCACACAGACTGAGACACAGACACACACAGATGAGATAGAATCCCGAGGCCAGCCTCAGAGGCAGTCAGGAGTTGGGAATGCAATGATATTGACAAAGTGATAATGAAGTGCTGTGTTGCCAGTGCTGTGTCACTTTGTTCAGACAGGAGGGCAAAACAACACTTTTACTAGTATTTACCCAACCAAGGCTGACCAAACATCAGTTTTTATTCCACAGTGCATCAGCAGACACAGTGGATGGACAGTTGACTTCATCATCAAAAAATTCATACAGTTCCTGTAACTCAAGCTGGTGTGAAAATATAAAGGAAATGAAACCAACTTCAAAATGACTACAGAGCACAACAACTTTACTAAAAGTAAGCTGGCCCAGAGAAGGACCTCACTCACTCAAGCAATAAGAAACAATAAGAGCCAAATTACTAAAACTGTGTGTACTGAGACAGATGCACGTGCAGCCACACACACCGAACTGGGAATTATTACTAGAACTGGCACCGTGTTGGCCTCAGTAGATCTGCAGGGCCATAAAAAACACACAGCTCTCTACGCACCCACAAACACACACACAAACTTCTGGTCGCCCCCCGCCCTCCTTTACACACCCAGTCACACACAAACTACAGTGGTCTTACCATTCATTTTTGCAGGTGGCAGAGGCAGAGAGGGGGAACTCCCGGCGGCGTCCTCAGCTACTCCACGCAGCCATCTGCAAAACACACAGTCACAGCCCAGTCATCAGGCAACACTGCAGCTAAGACAGCACAGTGGTGTCACTGAGAGGAGGGAGAGAGAAAGAGAAAGAGAAAGAGAAAGAGAAAGAGAGAGAGAGAGAGAGAGAGAGAGAAAGAGAGAGATTCTGGTCAGTCAGCAGAGTCAAACAGGGCTCCTCCTGTTCTCTTCAGTCAGGAGCACTCTGGCCACGTCCCAAAGCTTTTAAACAACTGGGACATGTTCCAATACTATCCACACTGACTCTGTAGTGGCCAGAGATCAGTGCAATGCATACTAGATGGTCTTCTCTACTGATGCTGCGTTCATGTTCATCTTTTAACCTAATGCAAACAACACCAATGGGCTACTGTGGACAGGAGAGACACTCTGAGTGATCATCTGCTGTTTGGCAAGACTGTGACGCACTTTGTGCTCTGAAACTGGTGGTTTTACTTCATAGCAGTTTTGTGATGTTACACTTGGTTCTGTGATGGGCAAGTGATTATTTGTCACCAACGTTCATCTACTATGGGTTGCATCAAAAAAATAATCATTTTGATGAAGTTTTGTGTTCTCATTCATTCATCGTAAAGATGTTGAGATTGCCTACTTCACTGCCATCCAAGCAACTCTACAGTCACAATGATTTCCAACCTGCCTTCCTGTCACCACTCTTGTCGAGTCACACACACATGCAAAGCAGGTGTGGAAATTGGGCTACTGTTGCATAAGCCTGTTTTATGTAGCGGGAGGGCCCACTTCTTCTGCAAGGTCAGTAAATAACTTTTAAGTAATTACATTCAGCGCAAGGGTGGATGTGTCTGTGCCTCCATGTTTCTTTAAAACATTTTTATCAGTTTACTACAATAAAGATTTCTCAAAACGTGGTGTGCAGCTGTGTGGTTAGATGACAGAGCCAGCTAGAGAACTTTGCTGATTTATTGTCCTTTACATTTTTGTATTTTCTGTCAAACACTTAGACCACATTTTCTGTAACTGTTTTAAAACAGTTGGGAGGAAGTTTGTGGTAGGTCACAACATGGTAAGTGTACTAGACTGCATGTCCAGACTAAATGTACCATATATGGGCTCCTTGTTGACAAAAGACCAGTAACTTGTATCATGCTGGTTTTGCCAGCATATTTGTGTGTGACTGCAGCACTGTTCCGCCTGTTGGAATACAGCCACCACAAAACTGCCTTTGTTTAGATATAAAACAGTTTTCGCAGTGGAATGAACAGTGTGAACTTTTGCTTCAGGAGATCACAGTACAGGACAGATAAACAGGCGGACACGTGTACTATGAGGACTACATTTTATATATGCAATATAACATCAAATACAAAGCTGAATTTATTTTTAATTATCTATCATGCATCGTGTTGGTTCTGTAGCTTTCATATTCACTTCATTACTGGCGTGCTTAGCACCTGCTTCCTCCATGACTATCTCTCTCCCATCAGCCAGTCAGACTCACATGATGTAGTCGGAGGAGAAAAAGCAGGAGAGAAATTCCAATCTTTCTGCTCAACACTTCCTGCCCGGTTACCCGCAGACAAGCATTTCCTCGACCAACGTCAGTTGACAGGAAGTGATCGTGGATTTTGGCAGAGGGACAGCTTTGATGTCCCAGAAAATATGAATTAGCATCAGAGCTAGGGTTGGAGCTGGGGCAGTACTAGAATTACAGATTGACAAGTGATTTTTAGGAAGCAAAATTACTGATCGCTGACTTGTCTGCTGGTATGAGCTTTGGGAAAGAGAAAAAGAATGAGATAAAGAGACGTGTAGTTTCTGTGAATGTGGCCTGGTCAATACAGAGAACAGCGAGGGAGGGCTAATCTACTGCCTGCCATCTGTCGGTCTCCCTCTCTCCTTCTCCTTCAGCTCCTTTTATCATCCTCACACTTTCAGTTTTTGCCTTATTCTCTTACATTCTGCCCTTGTTCTTCATATGCAGTAGAGTAACATTCCCTGAGTCTATTAAATATTGGGAGCATGAGAGTGTTCATATGGAGACTTCTCCCATTAAGAATGTGTTCAGTGGGAACTCATGTTTGCAGCACTCCTAACACAAATACAGAAAAACAAAAAAGTCAGGTTACCATTTACATTTAAGTACATGGATTCTTTTACTAGTTGGGAAAAAATGCCACGGCCATGAACTCAGTTAACACATAATTTTGGCCTAAGACACTGCACTACACTAACCGTACAGAGCCTGACCAGTGCAGACCAGTTGGTTTTTGTGCATACTATACATAAACACACATTTTCAGCAAGGATCCATCACGTTTGGTCATCAAAAAGTTGTAGCTAAATTATTTTACTTTTTTTTATAATTAAATAATAAACATCTTATCAGATGCATCTTAATAGTAGTGTAAAAATAAATAGTGGAGAACCACAGGATGCTGTGGTAACTCTGTTTCAAGGACTTTTTTTGGATATTGCCCAATGTACCTATATGCCAATACAACTTATGAGCAATAAGCTGACATCTGCCAACAGTACGAGCTGTTCAGTATTGGTCAGGCTCTAGCCATGGAGTGTAACCTCTGGTAATGTAACACTGTAGGTGATTATAATGAATAAATGAAAGATAGCAGTGGACTGTTGGCTTTAAGGTTTACGGTTTCCAGAGTGACAGAGGAGTCTGACTTTTCCTAACTGGACGGCCTCCTGACCAACTGACCGACTGAACGCCTGACTCGGCTGGCACAAGTGACTGCCTTCAGTGGTAGCCTCAGCCTTGCAAACCCCATGCAAATCCTTTCTGAAGGCTCCACCTACCCTAAAAACAAACTTCATTTTGTACTTCACCTGTGATGCAGGACCTATTAAAAACCACTAAACACACGATTGGAAATAAGACACTAAGCTACACGAAAGCAGCTGAGTGAAAGCCAGATGCACTATTTTGATAAGGTTACAGCATTCACCATAGAGAGGGAGGCATACGTAATACACTTACAGACAAACACAATGTTCTCATTTTTTACATAAAGGTTTACATGATCGTTAAATGGGCTGGGCAATTTTCACAACCTCAGAAAAACCTTTTAAAACACACTGTATATAGTCTGGACACTAGATCCTTGTAATGCCTAGACTCTGGCAACTGTAAGGCATGTGTTCAAGCCTCTGTGACAGCAAGAACCCGCCCTGTGCCCATGAGCAAGACTTTGAGACTATGATAGCACTGTGTTTTCCTATTTTTCAAGGTCTGGACCAGCGCTAATAATGTGTGAGCCCATCCTGGTGCCCACACACATACAGTAGTCCATTACTGTTATCATGGTTGAATACATAAATAGACATATGACTCATGTTGGGTCCCAACCTGTAGCTTATGAAACAGCTCTTCCACGCATATACAGGCTATTTACTTGCCAACAGCTGTCAACAGTTAAAACAGACGGTAACAATGATGTCCACCACACTATATCATCACTGAGCGAGTGCTTATTCTGTGGTGTAAAAATTTCTGTTAGATTGCAATGTTGGTCTATTAAATGAAGTTTGTTTGTAGCTATTGGGAGCCAGTGTGCTTTTGTCTGACTTGACCAGTCATTTGCCTGGCACAACATGACAACAAGACATTAAAGCCCTTCGGGTTTGCCTAAAGAGGCCCAGCAAACTACAACTAATACCCCATTTAACACCTGGCATTAATATGCAATCTGTATCTGGATAAGGAAAAACACGTTACTGCACGGTGTAAATGCACGCAGAACGCATTGCGATCTAACCTCAGCCAGGTGGAAATGCAATCTATACAGGGGTGACCACATTCTTGAGAAAAAACACCAGAGCAAATTGAAAGGTCACCATACTCTGCCTCTTCCTGCAAGCTTAAAGCAAGCCCAGTGAAAAAGCTACAAGTAGTAACAGTACCTAGCAAGTCTTTCCTCGCAAAAAGTGATTTAATAATGAATAACACCTGTGCATGGCAGTGCTTCCTTGACCTGGGACACATCATGTTTGTTGACAAGTCTGCCTAAATACTTCGCATATTTAGAATCCGATCACAATACGGGCGGAATTTAGATAAGTGATTTTCTATGAGGGTTGCATTTGCCCCAGTTTGTGTGTACAGACGACAGCCTGTATGAAATCATTCTCAAAATTAATACGTTTTCCCCCTGCTCTCTGGTCACTACGTTGGAAAGCAGATTGAGTCACTGCAGATCTCAGCAGCATAATTTAACTGTACACATCAAACAGGCTTCCATGACAGGAACAATCACAGCTGGCCAGACAGACAGAGTCCTTGAGCCTGTTTTCAGCTGTGGAGTCTAACAAGACAAATCAAGGCCATTATAGACCACAGCACGAAAAGCACAGGTGTAATTAATACTGTTAACGATGACTCTGTTCCCTTTAAGTGTCAAGGTCAACGCAAACCACCTAATGCTGAATTAATGCCTGGCTGGAGTGTGGTGAAAGAAACACCACACTTCTTCAGAGTGTGGTCTTTCTTTTCATTTATGGCTTGGCTATGTTGGTCAGACCTCACCTGCTTCAGTTCTGCTTTCATCCCTGCTGGGACATTTATGTCTCTCCGTTAGTGCATACAACACAGAAAACTGTTGGATAAATAGCCCGGCTGCCCCTGACCTTAGCCTTCTTCAGTAGCAGCTTTGAACTGTGCATGTCTTCTCTTTCTCTGCATCTGTCTGTCTGTTTTGTCCCTTATGCTCTGTTTTGTGTGTGCACTTTTTATACCGCAACTTGCTGCCATGTAGACTCTCTTTTACATTGACAGAAGGAAATAAAGAACACAATGAACAACCAGACAGAGATGAATGAGACTGAGGAAAGGAGTCTCTGATGTTTTCAATGAACCTTTTCTCCTCTCTTAATACCTCCACTTCCTCAGTCCCTGACTGTCTTTTGGACAGTCCTTTTTTCCCCCTCTCTGTCTCTCCATGTGTCACTGTATATCTATGTCTGTCCCTCTGCCTCTAAATCTATACCCTACCAGTTGTGTGACCCTGACCTGTCCTCATCACCGCTCTGTTCTGAAACAAGCACTGCCTGTTGTTCTACAAAATGATTGATTTTCAGCCGCCTCGCTCGCACCAATGACATCAACTCCATCCACGACTCTCTCTCTCCCTTTCTGTGTGTTTGTTTCTATGTAGAGTAAAATGACGAATGCTCCTCCTCCCGTCTCTTTTATCACTCATTCCCCTCTCTTCTGCGTTATTATGTTTTTCTGTCTTTCCAGCTCGTTCCCACCATAGGGCTATCTCTTCAGCTGGCCTTGTCGTTAAAGTGGTATTTCAGCATCCACCCACTCTGCCATAAACACCCCATCCACCAGTGGCGTTCACACATTGAGAAAGTGCTGCAAAGGCCTTTTGGAGTGTTTCAGAATGGGTTTGATTAATGCTGTTTGCAGTGCTGGATTTTGTTTTCTTAAGAGGCTAGGCATGCCTCTCCCTTCTTTAGTCTGCTTTGACCCGCCCTGATTTGTCCATATTATCAGGGAGATATGGCAGGATTGGGGAAAAGTACTCTGATAAACTGTTATTTGAACTAGAGATAGGATATTTCTGGTAATACTGTGTATTTATGTGCAAGTGTTTCCTCTTTATCATCTTCACTGTACTTTGAATGAAGATATTAAGGAGGAGGCCAGTTAAACCTTACATCTGCTGAATAAATTCCCTAAAAGCCCAACACTGGGCCTGTCCAGAGGTGCTCTCTGTTGATGTAATGTTGCAAATCCTGCTCCACGTCATCTGGTCGCACTTGTGTAAATAGCAATGATCTCAAGTAGCATGACAGTATGAAGAAAACTGGAAATTCAGCTTATGATAGCCATACTGATCATGTTAACACTGTAATAATAATGTAAAGGGCAACCCTGACCTTTCACCCCACAGAAGGCTCTGAGGTGAGGCTCAGACACACAACAGCACTCCTGCAGCTGGCAGGCATTAGTTGTCTCGCCTTGAGGATGCTTTAGCCTATAGCGCAAGTTTGCAAACATGGAGGTCAAAACCAGAATGATCAGTTGAAGTGCAACATTCCTTTTAATAAGATAATTACAGTGAGGTAGAGGACAACAAAGAAAGCCCATGTTCAGCATTAAAATTACGCAGAGGTAAAGAAAGCTGTAGCAGTGAAGAGTCTGTTACATTACCCGTGGTGACAGAGACACTGCATAAAAAGCGATATGTGGATAAGATATGTGAATAACTGTGAGTGTATCACTTTGTGTGTCAGAACAATAATACACCACCATACTTATTTAACAACTGAACATGCGTGCAAATATACTAACATCATTGGGGCCACTGTAATATTTTGCTGGTTTGAATACTGGTGGCATGCATCATCTTGTCTAAACAGAACAGCGGACACTCCCCATCCTGTGGCAGACTCTTCAACATGTATCTCACATCAGGCCCTTCAAACTGAATATTTAGCCTGCCCACTGTACTGAAACATCCATTCACTCACCCAAGTTTATTTCTAAAGGAAATACCCTGATATGATTGCTCCCTGGTCACAGAAATATTGAAAATCACCCTAACATTTCTGTCAGCTCATCAGTATAGGACAATGACAGATTAACCATAAAACAGAATGTCTCATCAACATTACGCATGATAACGTTGATGATGCAGTAATTTTGTGCTGCTGTGCTTAGCAGCTATTTTTAATCATCAGCCTGCTGCGTGGAAAAATGCAGGATGAAATAGGATTCAAGGTTTTACGCAAAATTGAATTATGCATTTTTTCGTATTTTAAAACGAAGTCATTTGCGCTCATCTCCATCAGTAAATGTAGTTACGTGGACTTCATAAAAAAACAAAAAAGGGACAGGTGCTAATAAATCTGCATTCATGGCAATTACAGCAAGTTACCTCCACTGCTGGGGGTTCAAACAAAATGAAAAATGACCCTGTAAATTACTAGTTATTAATTACAGGGTATAAATAAATAAATATTGTGTTGCTGTTCTGGTATAATAGTGTTGGAAGTGATGCTTATTTACTGGTGGCTCTGATTATTTACTTGTGACAGTTCTCAGAACAAGAGACCAACTACGGGGCAACCCAAAATAAGACATAACTAAGCACTGTCTTGTGGACCACGTATTGTTTTTATTTAGTCTCAAAGTAATTGAACCTCCCTCCGTCTGATGGTAGAGTAACATTCCCTGATCACTCGTCACCTCCCAGCCTGAGACCTGCCTGCAACCTGCATAACTAGTTTGAACCGAGAGGAATTTAGGAGACTTTCCTGCAAATCTGCCTAAACTATACGCTCGCCTTAGGCACCAATAAATGCCCCGTGTCTAGGTATCGATATACCGACCGTCTAATGAAATCACAAGTTAGCCAGCTAACCCAGCCTCACTCCCATCCCAGGCTGTTCAGAGCAGAGACCAGCAGAGCAGCATCACCCCGCTTCAAAGATACGTTTCATATTTCTGAATCAAAGAAGACAGACTAAACAAACATCAACAGGCGAAGTTATACATAGTCCAAACCCGCATGTGAACCCTAAAAGCCATGTACAGAAACGTTACCACAACAATATCAAACTTACACTCGTGCTTAGATAAGCAGTTTCGCTCGCGTACCTCTCTCACCACGACCCGAAAAACATCAACTTCCGAGCTTCCGAGGGGCCTGAAGTTATCGCCCACCTCGTCTGGGCGGTTTCCCGGACACACCGCGGAGGTTTGTTATCCAAAGACAGCAGTATTTGCCGGGGAAATGTGAAAGTTTAGCAGCGTCGTTACTCGGCAGGACCTGTTGCTGACAGCTCAGTGTGTCACACCAACAACATGGCTGACGACGAGTGAGCGGCGGCCGTTAACGTCCGGCCGTCCGCCGGGTGGGAGGAGAGAGAGGCGGAGAGAGAGGAGGAGGAACGGAGGAGAGAGAGGAGGAGAGAGAGGAGGAGGAACGGAGGAGAGAGAGGAGGAGAGAGAGGCGGAGGAACGGAGGAGAGAGAGGCGGAGAGAGAGGAGGAGGAACGGAGGAGAGAGAGGAGGAGAGAGAGGAGGAGGAGAGAG